>CM070695.1:600000-1017500 GCA_036346265.1 Melocanna baccifera | reverse complement strand
AACTCAGTACACTTTTTACTATAATCTTCCTGTTGACCATGTCTGAAAAAATGTACCGTTAAAAGCTAAATACTGTAGCACGTACAAACCAAAATCGACTTTGAGTCTATTCGAACCCACTCATTGTCTATATCAGCCTAGAGCAAGATTCGTTAAGTTTTGGCAGAAACATGAAGCATCTCATTTTCGGTATTAATTACTTGATGCACACATCAGGACTAGGGTGCCTATTGAAAAGAACACCAGACAAAGGACATGACGATTCCAAAAGGTAAGCCAATGCCTAGGCAGCAAGTTGCCTAACACCACTGCAAAATTCACTTGTTCAGTTTTCGATGTCCTATCTTGCCTAATTTTTTCTATGGTTGCTGTTGTTATGAAATTCTCAGAAATGTTGTCTATGTCAGCCTAGAGCAAGATTTGCTGAGTTCTAGCAGAAAAGTGGAGCATCTCATTTTTGGTATTAATTACTTGATGCACACGTCAAGACTAGGGTGCCTATTGAAAAAAAAACACCAGCAAAGGACATGACAATTCCAAAGATAAGCCAATGCCTAGGCAGCAAGTTGCCTAACACCACTGCAAAATTCACTTGTTCAATTTTCGCTAGCTAGCTACTCCTAGCACTCCTTCACAAGTTTTAATACACTTACCCATGTACATGGGAAATAAACACATGCCAACTTCTTAGGATACTGCTCTCTTCGGTCATACTTTTGAAACTTTCGCTATCTATAGTTTTTTAAATATTTAGATTAGATATATTATAATTATATATATACATTTATCTTGAGAAATAAATTATAATTTATGATTTTATTGGCTTTTAGAATTATATTAATAACATAACTTAGTGATCAAAGCTGCATTTTAAAGACTACATGGATATTCAAAATGACATGCTTTTATGAGTGGAGGGAGTATAAATTTTATGCTTTAACCAAAATTAACTCTAACAAATAGCACTCAACAACAGCCACAGGTGGTGATCGTTTTAGCGATGACTTTTGGCTTTTTTTACTGTAGCTAACTTTTTTTACTGTAGCTGAGTTAGTGGATAGTGTAGTGAATAGTGAAAAAAAAGCTAAAACTAGAAACTGAAGCTGAAAAAAGCCGAAACGATCATCACCACAGAATGATGACTTTGTCGCCACAAGTTTACGTGAACGAACTTGTAACACCTCGGATATCAATGTGAGATGCTACCATGGAACGTCATCGCCAAAATAAGGAATAAAAACAAAAACAGCAATAGAAATTGTACGAAAATTTAAAACTTAAAAAAGTACTTTATTAAGAAACCAGCGGAAGCAAAAATAATTGTTTGAAATATGGGACCGGTCCACTTCTAACTAAGAGAAGACAATTGAAGCAACAAAATAGTGGCAAGCCACGGTGCTGTAAAGTCGAGTGCTCCCACCCATGCATGATGATATCACTTCACTGGTCTTCTAACTGAGACTGAAAAGAGCAAACGTGAGATTTGGAAATCTCAGCAAGTACCCAACAACGGTCGCAACATGGTAAAATAAAGGACAAGCGATACAACCAAGAAAGCAGGCAATAAATACAAATCAAGTCACGGTACGGGATAACAAAGACAATGATATAAAGAGTGAAACTGCGATGAAGGTTAACATGGCATATGTGATAATCGCATTTGGGAAAGAGATAATCATTATTTAACAACTTATGGTAACGGCACTGGCGGTTACTTCCCACATACCCGGTATACGAGAATAGCCAGGCACGCCATCGTCCTCGACTGTATACCGCGATAGGGTGTAATATCCTGTGTAACGAGAATGTACGACCCCCCGTACGTTACCAGGTGGGTAGCAATCTCCCCTATATGTGGATAACTCCAGGCCAAGCAATCAAGTTATTTTAGTGATTCAGGTGTTTAGGATATTATGATGGCAATAGTAACGGAACGAGAGTAATCTAAGTGATAAAGTTGCTAGATACTTGATAAGATGATTCCTGATACAAGACGAGCAGTAAGGTGATAAAGAAACATGACCCAAGATTAATTTGATAAGGGACCCCTAATAAGCCAAAACACACAAGATTGTCACACCATTCATTTTTATTAGATGTTGAGTAGTTATTAGTCCAATTAATAGGTATTTACATACAATTCTAACTTGATTTACGAATAGCAAGGTACAAGACTAATAATAACATAAACTAACCGATACGCAGGAATAAAATAATAGGCATAAAATGATAAACATGAATTAATGTTAAGCATAGAATATTAGGCATGATGTTAATGATAAGCATAAAACATTAAGCATGATATTGATTATAAGCATAGAATGTTAAGCATGATATTACTGATAAGCATGGAATGTTAAGCATGATATTACTGATAAGCATGGAATGTTAAGCATGATATTAATGATAAGCATGGAATGTTAAGCATGATATTAATGATAAGCATAGAATGTTAAGCATGATCTCAGAGTATTAACACCTATCATTGGGTACGACTAGGCAGGATCTCGACCTCGACTAACTTAAGATACTGAGTAATGAATACTTAATCACAACGGCATATCAATGATATAAGACGTATTAATACACCCATAGGCAAGCAATAGTTATGCGAGGCAAGGTACTGGATTACCATAGACATTGATATAGCGAGTAACACTGAGAATGATGGTAACGTGACATATGAGATACTTGCATTTGAATAAGAGATATTCGATATTTAGTAAGTTATGGAAATGGCAATTGTGATATGACAAGTTATGACAATTATGGTATCGGTAACTATGATATAACAATTTAGGGCACCGACACTGACGGTTACTCCCCACATACCCGGTATACGAGAATAGCCAGGCACGCCATCGTCCTCGACTGTATACCGCGACGGGGTGTAATATCCTGTGTAATGAGAATGTACGGCCCCCCGTACGTTACCAGGTGGGTAGTAATCTCCCCTATATGTGGATAACCCTAGGCCAGGTGACTATATTATTATCGGTGAATCAAATAGTTAAGAGATTATGGTGCAAAGGAAAGGCTGAGAAAGGGGTTATGAGAAGTTGAAAGAGTTTGCTAAGGCTGGAGCGGCAAGCGTAATATTTGATAGAGTGATACGAAAAGATAACATGATGGTAAGGTAATTGTTACATTATAGGCAATTTATATAATATGGAATCCCGGCAAAAGGGAGGTTAAGGTTGTGATAGTAGAAAGATTTGCTAAGGTTGGAATAGAATAGCATAACTCCGATCTGAGGACCGTGAGGAATGATACTTATGGTGATGGTGATATAAGAATTATACTAAAGAGGTATTATAAGATTACTCACACAAGGGTTGGCAACCATCCAAGTTTTATTAGGTGATAAGTGATTTATTAGTCCGGTTAACAAGTATTATATACATTAGTCATAACTCACATATGAAATCATACGAGTAGCAGTTCATGATATCAAGAAGAATAAACAAGGCAGTCCTAATGTTCAAAGATTGCTAGTAGTTTAAACCTAAATTTGAAACATGTTCATATACTACCCCCCATTAATGATTTAAGCATGAATTCTAGAATATTATTAATTGAGCATTCTAATAAACCTAAAAGCATATGGAATCGGATGGCTTAGAACAACATGGTATAAATACAACATTAGAAGCCTATACCTAAGCAAGCATTAATAGTATGATAACAACTAGGCAACATTGGTAATGTGATTAACATTGATAATGTGATAATATTCAGGCAACATGATAGGCATGATGTTAATCAG
Source organism: Melocanna baccifera (assembly GCA_036346265.1). NCBI lineage: Eukaryota > Viridiplantae > Streptophyta > Magnoliopsida > Poales > Poaceae > Melocanna > Melocanna baccifera. The sequence goes on along the minus strand of CM070695.1, from coordinate 1,013,734 downwards.
GTACACTTTAAGGTTATGATAATAGCTAAGCAACATGTGAGATATGATAATTGTGATCTCTAGCAATGGTGACAGGTAGTATGGAAACATGTAATATGTGAAACGGAAAGGGTTACACCACGAGATACTTGCCTTGAGCACGCTCGGTGAGACCACTACACGAAGGATCCGTACCATGAGGTGACCATGAGGCTCCTTCGATTGGCCCAAGAGAACATGTGAACGTGGAGGATTACTCGGCCAACGTCGCTATGCTACTGTGCATGCTGCCACGCTTGCCGTACGGCTGCCGCCGCACGCCGTAGCTGTCGCCGTCGCCACGGCACAGGCCCCTTGCGTCCACTGCCAGCTGCCATGCGTCGCCACGACAGCTGCCACCGCCGCCACAGCACAGGCCCCTACGCCTGCCAACAGCCAGGTGCTGCTGCACCGCCGGTCGTGCGCCTTGCGGCCGCCCTGCGCCTGCGGCATAGCGCCGCGCCGGCCCGTCGTCTGCTCGCCGAGCCGCCTCTGGTCTGCGCTGCTTGCCGCTCGGATGCGCGCGCTGCTCGCCAAGACGCGGCGCCACCATGTGCCTGCCGTTGCCCGCGCCGCACACTGGCCGCCGCCACCCGTGCTTGCCACGGCCGCGCCTCGCCTCCCGCGCGTCGGCTTGCCGCCTGGCCGCATTAACCTGCGCGTGCTGCGCCGCGCCTGCGTGCCATAGCTGCACGCCACCAGCCGCGCCGTCCTGCCCCGCTCGCGCCGCCCTCGAGGCTGTTGGCCTACCAGCTGGCCGGCCTCTCCATCCTCCCTAGCGGCAGAACGTAATAGAGAGAGAGAGAAATGAGGGAGAGAGGACATGAGATGATGGCCTGAGAAGAACAGGAGGCGGCTGCACAGGGAAAAGAAGCAGCCTGGAGTTTTTATACTAAAGGATTAGGGTTAGCTTTAATATTGGGCTTAAGCAGGCTACGGCCCAAGAAAATCTGGGTGCTACAGAACTAAACAGTGTTTTATGTTGCACTCTTGGGAGTTTGGACATATCTAGCTCCTTTGATCTCTGAAATTCTAAAATTAGCCATCAAAGCACAAAAATTTTAGATCTAACCCCCTCCCCGACCGCTAGCCCCCTCCCCAACCGTGTGACTACGCCATAGCGACACGTGGTAGATCGTGCAATTGGGGAGCGCACGAACAAGATCGTACGGTCGAGGACCGCACCACTACTGCACCACCTCTTTGGATGACCGCACCACCTCTTTGAAAAAATGACCTCCGAACAAGCTCTGAAAAGACGTGGTTTCCAGTTGTTTCCAAATCTACTGTCCGCTCTGACAAAATGAAATCATTAGCTATCCAAAGGTGTATCAGATCCTGCTTATTCATCTCGTAATCCTTAGGGAATACAGCACAAAAAGTAAAACATTGTTTCATGTGAGAAGGCAAATGGTCATAGCTCAATCTTAATGCAGGTAGTATCTGGTTTTCCTCACCCCAAGTCTTGCTCTCTACTCTCTAGGATGGCCAACCACTCTTTAACCTCATGTTTTTCACTCATCAAGCTGCCCATAGACTTCACAGCTAACGGAACCCCGCAACACTTCTTAACAATTTCTTTACCAACTTCTTCAAATTCTAGAGACTCCGTGACGTCCAAATTAACTAAATGCTCTTCTTTTGAATAAAGTCCAAGAATCGTCTGGACCCAGTGGTGGGGCGGTCCGCGACCGCATATGTCATCACGGTGTAGTCGTGCAGTTGGAGAGGAGGCTAGATCTAAAATTTTTATGCTCTGGAGGTTAGTTTTGGAATTTTAGAGATCAAAGGAGCCAGATATGTCCAAATTTCACACTCTTGCTACATGTATTCTATCTGGTCTCCAAAAAAATCGCTACTGTACACACACACACACATACATACATACATACATACATACATACATACATACATACATACATACATACATACATACATACATACATACATACATACATACATACATACATACATACATACATACATACATACATACATACATACATACATACATACATACATACATACATACATACATACATACATACATACATACATACATACATACATACATGCATACATGATTTATAACAACTAAAGAAAAACAGAACTATACTAGAAATTCTAAAAACAAACAGGAAAAAACTAGTTCTTAATTTGATAGGCCCTAATTTTAAATGCTTATGTTCGACAGTTGTCTTAGAGATGTATTAAATTTCAAAAATAAAAAGAGATAAGTAGCAGTAAGTGTGCTAGTTGAGAATATGATATCAAATATCTCAAATGTATTTTGTTTGCAAAGTAAGAAATTCAAAATTTGGAATTGTGCAAAGAAAAACTTCGTATGTTACAGTATACTACAATACACCGCCCAATTGTGCGTGTTTAGTCACTGGGACTCCACAAGAAGTCAAATGTGCACAGGTGCACGTAGTTGAAATGCACTTGTAACTCGTACAAGTAAATTTTTTATGTATGCTGTTAATACTGGTGGTAAGCTGCATGGGATATGTGGGACTAAAGGGAACTTGTATAGGCGGTAAACGCCGTAGAATAACTGGTTTTTTTTTTTCAAAATCATTGCGACACATCATGGGATATGTGTATCTGTTTTCAATTTTCTCCATTATTAAGGAACCTTCAACATCATGGTCCAGGTCTCCAGAATCGAAGGCAGGGCACAAATTGTCAATGGTGAAAGTTTTATGTGAAAAAGAAAGGCAGGGGGTCCCATGCATGATATTTTTCTCCAGGTTTTCTCTAGAATATGGGGGTATGTATCTCCTGGAGTTGAATTTCATAACCTTTAGTAAATAATACCATGAAATTTAATTATTACTACCTGTATTCATGCAAAAGTGCGATTTGGACATATACACGGCCTCTGGAATACAATTTTAACCACTAACTTTTTTTGTTTTATTTTTCTAAAAATCTAAAAAAATTCCTGCGTACCAAACATAGGGCATAAGACATGGAGTAATTATGATAAATAGTCTTTGTATAAATAATGCACCACATGGAGTACAAAGACATCAAGCATGTCGTGCATATTTATTGTATGATGTTTGGAAATATGTGTGTGAATTTCCTGTGTCTCCCGGTAGCTGAAGATTCAAGACTTAACTGTTTGTGGAAGAGAACAGCTAGCTAATCAGCTCACCGGACAGGGACTCCATACATACGTCCATAGACAAAGTAATTGTAGTCGTGCTAGGCAACCTGGCTTACTTGTCAACATCCTATCTCGCCTAGTTTTTCCATGTTTTGTTTAAAGTTTGTAGCTTCTAGATGGTTGTCGTTGGATCAGAAAGTCGGGAATAGTATACAAGAAACTTTCTCTTCTATTGTATATATTTTCTACCGCCAGTTTTTCTCCAATTTCTTACCGCTAGTTTTTCTCTAAGTAGTGAGACCAACGGTTTGTGGCCCAGACCAGCTAGCTAATCAACTCACCCTACAAGGATATCCATTGTCCAAAAGGAATTGTAGTCATGCTAGGCAACTTGCTGCCTTGGCATTGGTTTGCTAGGAACCGTTTGTGATGATGGTTTCTGTAGTAGTGACATCCATTGACAAAGTAATTGTAGTCGTGCTAGGCAACCTGGCTTGCTTGTCAACATCCTATCTCGCCTAGTTTTCCCATATTTTGTTTAAAGTTTCTAGCTTCTAGTTGGTTATCGTTGGATCAAAAAATCGGGAATAGTACACAGAAAACTTTCTCTTCTATTATATATATATATTTTCTACCGCTAGTTTTTCTCCAATGTTATATGCAGCGCAAGCTTTTTCTTTTTAACACTTGTATGCAGCGCGCGAAGTTGTCAGTTTGGATTACAATTCCGATTTGTACCACAAGATTGGTACTTAGGGCATGCCTTACAAAGAGGCTTGTAGCGTCAGGTATGCATAATATAGATGGACGTCCTTTTCTTTTTCTTCGATTAACGTGAAGATTTATATATACTTCTCGTTTCCTTTGATTAATTTGGAAATTTTTAGTTTTTTACCTTCCTGGATTAATGTGAGAGCTCCCGAAAGAACCTCCAATTAGAAAAGATAAAGAAAGAAATATTCTGGACCACCAGAACATTCTGTGTGTGTGTGTATCTTTACTATTATAAAAGAAGCAATTGGTGGTTGGTCCGTCGTCACTCCTCTTCTCTCAATCCTTCGATCTGATTACGACATAAAATCCGAACGGTCTATCTCGTAGCCCCCTCCTCCCACCCCGCGCGCCGCCTCCTCCCTCCCTCTCTCTCTCTCTCTCTCGCAGCACCCCGCGCGCCGCTCCTCCTCCCCCCACCCCGATCTGCCTCCCCCTCGCTCGCTCTTCCCCCGCCACCTCCTCTCCCCACCCCGCGTCGCCCCGCCGCCTCCTCCCCCACCCGCGCCGCGCCGCCGCCTCCCCTCCTCCCTCCCAAGCGCCGCCCTCGCTCTCCCCCCGCCGCCCCGATCCGCCTCCCCTCGCTCTCCCCCCGCCGCCCTCGCTCTCCCCCGCCGCCCCGATCCGCCTCCCCCTCGCTCTCTCCCCGTCGCCCCCTCGCTCTCCCCCCGCCTCCACCCCGCGCCGCCGCCTCCTTCCCCTCCCCACCCCGCGCCGCCGCATCCTCCCCTCCCTCCCACCCCGCGCCGCCGCCGCCTCCCTGCGACCCTTGTTGTGCTCTTTTTATTTCTTTCACTCTACAGATCATTCATGCAAAGTGGATACCCTGCGCAAACACATCCTCCCCCTCTCCGTCCCCCGCACCGCCGCCTCCTACTCCCCCACCCCGCCGCCGCATCCTCCCCTCCTCGCGCCGCCGCCTCCCCCAACCCCCCGCGCCGCCGCCTCCCCCTCTCCGTCCGTTGCCTCCTCCTCCCACCCACCCCGCGCCGCCGCCTCCTCCCCACCCAGTGCTGCCACCTCCTCCTCCGCTCTGCGCGCCTTCTCTTCCCCACCCCGCGCCGCCGTCGCCTCCTCCCCCCACCAGCCCTTTCCCCGGCGTTTCCCTGGTTTCGTCGCTGCCCCCGGTGATCTCCGCGACCGCGACCTGCCGCCACTGCAGATCTTGCCAAGGGAGCGCGGGCTCGGTGAGCTCAGGTGATCCTTGGTTAATTCTGCATATCACACACGCTTAAATTTTGGCATGTACGATATATTACCTTTGTTTATTTGTGGTGAGAACTTGATCTTGATGTGATCATTCAAGCTGCCCAGTCCTCGATGCGCTAGGGAATCGGTTCCATGTGCCGTATGACTCTTGGATGGTTTCATTTCGAAGGCCAATTCCTCTCGCGGATAGGGCCAATTGATTTCCTCAAGGTGACTCTCAGGCTACTTAATTTGATGTACCATTCACTCTACTTGTAGCACGTACAAGTTCTTAATTTGCAGTGAGTTGTTTTGATACTCATTCATATGATTGTTCTCTGATTCTTTGGGTAGGATTTGATGGGGAATTGCTAATAATATGCCTTGTAATTGGTTAACATTTTTTGGAGTAACCGATGTGCATTGTTACAACTTACAGGAAATGTTATTTCTTTCTCAAACATATCATGGTTGCTTATGGAACTTAGTAGTGCTCTATCACATTTATTCGGTGTTAAATGTTAACCTTTTGTTTGTCAGGATGCTCTGGTGAGTAGTGATTACATTCTGACTTGTAATTCCTGCAGGACCTTGAGACATATGTCGGTGTTGATGTAGTCCAAGAGTGGACAAAGCTGCTGGTAAGCTCCCTTTATCTGATATTTAGGTTCTTAGGAAAAAGGTTTTTCAGTTGTAGTAGACTCACTGAACTGCTGAAAAACGCATGATAGGTAATACATTCCTCTTTGTGCGTTTTAACTCTCATACACTTCATCATGTAAATTTGTACAAGAATCGTGATTCAAATGTGAGAGCAAGATTAATTTTTATGACAAATTATATTTTCATCTTAGGCTACTGTTATGGTCCATTAAAATGTGTGCTAATCCAATACTAAAAACAATCTCCCACCATGTTGCGTGCCACATCACGTGTTACTGCCTAACGGAGGTCGGCTTCCATTGTTTAGTCGCTACCCTTTTGATATGGTTTGTGCTTTGAAATTTGATTACCCCTTTGCTGTTTTGAATGCAGAATTTTGGCCGTGTCATGATGGCCCTTGTGGTAGATGTTTTCGTTTTGAAGGAGTGCGATGGCACCTCGGACAATTCCTTAGGGCAGGCAATGAAAAGGTATTGTCCTACTGGAACCTACGATTGCAGTTATGAAATGATATTCCAATTTATTAAGAAGGTTGGGATGTATTTCGGCTGGCAATTTGGTTCTGTACGCATAAAATTTGGTTCGTAAATTCTTCTATTTTTTTATGCTGGATGCACAACTGTGCCTGCTTTTATGTAATAGCTCATTCTCGTCATCGGCCCCGCCGTGAGCAGCAAGGTGATGGCCCCCTACTCCCCGCCTGCTTTTCACTTCGTGCTTAATTTGTTTTGGAGGGTTTGCTGTGATGACAAGGTGGTTGGTTCAATCTTCAGCGCTGATTGGGATTCGGGGCGAATTGGTTTGTCGCTACGGTATATGTGAGATATGCAAGTAGCCCCTTAGACTCTAGACTATTTATAAGACTAACACCCCCTCTCAAACTCATGGTGGATCAATAACACTGAGTTTAGAGAGGTAGAAGCTATTGGTTTCAGAAACAAAAAGAGTATTGTGATTTCCATGTGCAACAATATTTTCACTCTTTCCTCTCTTTACCTTCAGTAATGATACCATTTTAGCCTCTGATCTGCAGAGTTTTCAAGTGCTTTTATTAAGTCCATGTGCACTACAATAAAAACTTCACGTTTATCTGAGAAATTGTACTGGTTTAGACATTTGAAGTAGTTTAGTATTCTTGGCTTGGCAGGAGGCTCAGAAACACTGATATGTAGTTGTGCAGGCTGACAAATACATTCATCTTGACACTCTCATATGAACATCTCGAATAGATGATTATACTCATGTTCTTATTATCTTTGTACATATCTGAAATCTAAATCAACTTTGAGATGCCACTTGTCTCGCTGATAGAATGATAGAAATCCCATGTTTTGTCATTTTACATTTTGCTTGTTCCAGTATCTTCTTATGGTCAAAGGTAATTTGCTTTAATGTGGTGTTCTCAGCCAGAAATATTAATCTCGATACTATCATGTAGGTTGGTGATTACAGCATGTGTGTGTGAATTTCCTGTGTCTCCCGGTAGCTGAAGATTCAAGACTTAACTGTTTGTGGAAGAGAACAGCTAGCTAATCAGCTCACCGGACAGGGACTCCATACATACACACTACTACAAAAATATTTATATTAGATGTTTTATTACAGACGGTTCATAAAAACTGTCTGTATTAAATACAATCACAGACGGTTCTTGATAAGAACCGTGGTTCTAAACTAGAATCGTCTATGATATTTCGAATGTCACAGACGATTCTTAATTATATCATCTTGTAGTATTATAATAAAGAACCGTTTGTGATACTATTACAGACGGTTCTTACCGAGAACCATCTGTAATAATTTGTTCTCTGACCACTGGGCCCGTCAATCCTTTTTAACCAAATTCCAGCCAATAAAAACCGACTAACCCATACCCCACGGATCGTAGCTCTCCCTCCTCTATAAATACTCACTTGAACCCATCCACCCCCTCCCTTCAAATGCATCTTAAGCTTCCTCCCTCCATTGTTTCTTCTAGTATTTGATTCTGTGGGGTTTAGGTCTCCATCGTAGCCTCCATTGTTGCTACTTTGTTGGGTTTAGGATTGCCCGGGAGCTTACAGTGTAAAAAGGCCTACCCGAGCTTGTGATGGTGGATTGTTCTCTGCTATGTTGCTTTCATTGTTCTCTTCATCGTAGCCTTCATTGTTGCTTTCATTGTTTTCTTCTATGTTCTCTGCTATTGTAATGGTGGATTGTAATATTGTGATGTTGTAATGGTGGATTGTAATATTGTGATGTTGTAATGGTGGATTGTAATCTTGTGATGTTGTAATGGTGGATTGTAATCTTGTGATGTTGTAATGGTGGATTGTAATGAAAATAAAATATTCTCTGCTATGTTTGATATCGTATTTGCTTGTTTTCGCTTGTTTTCAAAAAGCATAGCTAATATTTCCTGAGGCTAACTGAAAAATAGAAAAATTTTGGGTATAGAATGAACTATCATAGACGGTTTTGTAGTATAAACCGTCGGTGACTCACTCATTACAGACGGTTCTAAGTTTAGAACCATCTGTGATGTGTGAGTATCACAGACATTTCTATTTTAGAACCGTCTGTGATAGTATTTTTCACAAACGGTTCTAGTTACAAACCGTCTGTATTGTATTTATCACAGACGGCTCACAAACCGTCTGTGATAACCTTCGATTATTACTGACCTATAAATTCAGATAGTTTAGAAAATCGTCTGTGATCACGTTTTTGAACCGTTTGTGATGATGGTTTCTGTAGTAGTGACATCCATTGACAAAGTAATTGTAGTCGTGCTAGGCAACCTGGCTTGCTTGTCAACATCCTATCTCGCCTAGTTTTTCCATGTTTTGTTTAAAGTTTGTAGCTTCTAGTTGGTTGTCGTCGAATCAGAAAGTCGGGAATAGTACACAGGAAACTTTCTCTTCTATTGTATATATTTTCTACCGTCAGTTTTTCTCCAATTTCTTACCGCTAGTTTTTCTCCAAGTAGTGAGACCAACGATTTGTGGACGAGACCAGCTAGCTAATCAACTCACCCTACAAGGATGTCCATTGTCCAAAAGGAATTGTAGTCGTGCTAGGCAACTTGCTGCCTTGGCATTGGCTTGCTTGTCGACGTCCTGTCTTACCTAGTTTTCCCATGTTTTGTTTAAAGTTTCTAGCTTCTAGTTGGTTGTCGTCGGATCAGAAAGTCGGGAATAGTACACAGAAAACTTTCTCTTCTATTGTATATATTTTCTACCACTAGTTTTTCTCCAATGTTATATGCAGCGCAAGCTTTTCTTTTTAACACTTTTCTTTTCTGTGGCATCATTGATGAAGATCCATCGTATGGATACTTTTACACCTCGGGTTTATGTGACGATGATGCCGATTACAAGGGGTTTAATCCAGTCAGTTGCCTATGGGTGGCCAAGGCATACTTACTGGTTTTTTATGTGTCTTTTATCAATATTCTATGCAAACTTTATGCTATATGAACTATTTTGTCGGTCGACCTATGTGATGTAAAACTTGGCTCTATGCATGAATTGTCTATATTGTGATACTCTGTGTTATTTATTATGTATTGATGTGATATAAATGTTGTTGAATATGTGTGTACTAGCCACTTATTATAGGATTTGCCTGACATTATAAGAAATTATAGTGGTCTTTTCTACATAAATACTTGAGTTTTGGTGTTACGGCAACTACAGAACAACAAAAATCATAGATAGATAGATTGGGAGCAACCAGTTATTTCTCTTTGGAATACCTACAAAGCTACAGTTTATCCAAATTAATTTAGTGAAAAATTGTTTAAGCTAGCTAGGGCTAAACTATATATAGTCCTTCGTATAGATTCTAGCTATTGATATTCGTTCTCTTTTTTTTTCAAATTACAAAATGCTTTTTCATAATATCAGTTCTCAATCAACAGTTGTAACCTTTTCAAAAGTTTCATAAAGAATAACTGAAGTATAGTAAAAGTCAGCCTAGATACATAGTACTCCCTTCAGTCACAAAATATGTCGTTTTAGGATATGTGCAATCAAACTTTGAAATTTTGGCCGCCAATATCTTTTAAAGTATTAGATTGGATAAATCATATGTGTAGATTTGTCTCGAAAAATACTTTTATGATATTATAAATTTTTTGTGTTTTATAAATATATCATTATTGAAATTAGTGGTCAAAATTGTATTTTGGAAACCGTGTCGTATGTGTTAGTGACTTGAAGGAGTATGGTAGTAGTATATACATAGTGATGTTTCTTTGGTACTGACATATGGAAATAACGCAGGATATGTGTGAATAGCCTGTGTCTCTGAGTAGATGAAACCAACGGTTTGTGGATGAGACTAGATAGCTAATCAACTCACCCTACAAGGATGTCCATTGTCCAAACGGAATTGTAGTCATGCTTGGCAACTTGTTGCCTTGGCATTGGCTTGCTTGTCAACGTCTTGTCTTGTCTAATTTTTTCATGGTTGTCGTAGCCTAGTCTAAAAATGTGCTATAGATCATCCTAAATTTCTCAGAAATGTTGTCTATGTCAGCCTAGAGCAAGATTCGATGAGTTTTGGTAGAAATATGGAGCATCTCATTTTCAGTATTAATTACTTGATGTACAGATCAAGACTAGGGTGCCTATTGAAAAGAACATTAGAAAGAACACGACAACTCCAAAAGATAAGCCAATGCCTAGGCAGCAAGTTGCCTAACACCACTACAAAATTTACTTGTTCAATTTTCACTTGCTAGCTACTCCTAGCTCTCTTTCACAAGTATTAATACACTTACCCGCGTACATGGGAAATAAACACATACTAACTTCTTAGGATATTATTACTCCCTTCGGCCACACTTTTCAAACTTTCACTATCCATACTTTTTTAAATATTTGGATTGGTTATATAAAAATGATATATATAGATTTGTCTCGACATATAAAATTATAATTTTATTGGCTTTTAGAATTAAATTCAACATAACTTGGTGGTTAAAGTTGTATCTTGCAGACCGTGTAGATATCCAAAATAACATATTTTTTATGACAGAGAATAAATTTTATGCTTTAACCAAACTTAACCCTAACAAACAGCACTCAACAATCAGCCGCAGAGTGGCTTCTCAAACAACTTGCCAACATCGGAGATAATTGGACTTTGTCGCCACGATTCTATCCCTTGTTACAATGAACCTTTCCTTGAGATATTTCCTGTATTAAGATCAATCTTTCTTGGCATCGATCATTTGGGGCATCACATTCATCATCGTAACAGGGACAAAATACATTAATTGCAAGATAGATTGACTGCAAAGAAAGATCAACAAGCAACAAACATGTCCCTGCATGATCCCTCCATGTGACAGGGAAATAATAGAACTTGGGATCGACCGAAGAACGGCAATGTGCGGCATCTGAGAAGGCAGAAAGAAGAACTACTGGAGCCTGAGAGGAGAAAGATGATACTCGAATCGCAGTATATTTGTTTTAGGTGTAGTTACAATTTTGCCCTTCTCATGTTTGGTGGAGCATCTCATGTTTGGTGGAGCACTCAGTATAAAATATCTTGACCAATCTGATCTGATCCATCGGATTAATTAAAAGGATTAGACTGTTGAGAAATTTCATGGGTACCGTAAGTGGTATGTCTCCCCTCTGTACTTCACTCGTCGATTGTTGCAGATGATGCATGCGGCCTCTGTAGCTACTACGATTATTATGGTTGGGCAAAAGGCTTCAATTACCGGTCATGCGCGTACGTGGCCGGCAAGTTTATGTGAACGAACTAGACAGCTTCACCACTGCGTTTTGTGGCAGCAGAGGCAGAGCGCGGAGCTCCCACTTCGATCGGGACGACGGTTGCGAGCTCGATCGAAAGGAGTGGAGCATGCGTGGATCAGGCAATGGCAAGCACGCCGTGACTGCGTGCTCAGGCGCTCGATCGTTTGGTCCTACGTTTGGACATGTCTACAAGCTTAATTAATTTGCATGGCCTAAATCACAGGCTCACAGCCTCTCTCTCTCTCTCATGGACCATGGCGGCAAGCATGGTCCATATGGGACCGATATTTTCTACGGCGAGCACCTAGCTGGTCAGCACAAACCAGTCAACCCTGTACATCCCTCTCCTTGCTTTGGCGCGTGCGACGTTCCATTTCCACAATCGCGGCAGGTACGGTACAACAGCGCAGTTGAGCGCTGGCTAGTACTACTTACTGACCTTGCGCGTGCAGTGGCAGCAGCTAGCTAGCTCAGTCATGGCGGTCGGCCTAGTCGTTCCCGATAGCCACGAGGGGCACCGCTATGGCGGACGCATCACCACCTTCGTCGTGCTCTCCTGCATCACCGCAGGCATGGGCGGGGTCATCTTCGGCTATGACATCGGAATCTCCGGTACGTACCCGTGCCTCTCCATCGACATCGATCCGCCGAGCCAGTTTTACTGCAGCAAAATTCGATATATGCGCAACTGATCAACGGCTCATGAAGGCGGCGTGACGTCCATGGACCCGTTCCTGAGGAAGTTCTTCCCCGAGGTGTACCGGCGGATGAAGGAGGCGAGCGTCAGCAACTACTGCAAGTTCGACAGCCAGCTGCTCACCGCCTTCACGTCCTCGCTCTACATCGCCGGCCTCGTCACCACGATCCTGGCGTCCTGGGTCACCGCCAGGTGCGGCCGCCGGCCGTCCATACTCATCGGCGGGGCCGCGTTCCTTGCCGGCGCGGCGATCGGAGGAGCGGCCGTGGATGTCTACATGGTGATCCTGGGCCGGGTGCTGCTTGGCGTCGGGCTGGGCTTCGGTAATCAGGTTACTCATTCTGCTGCTCCTTCAATTTAAGCTTAGCAATTCCGCCGTCGATTAGTTACGAGGATTTAAAACTGTGCAAAAAAAATCAAGGAACAACGGAATCCTAGGGGACAGCTATTCTCGAGACTTAAAACAACCGAGTAGTCGTAGAATAAAATTCGCAAAACCTCACAATATGACTAGTTAGCTCGATCGTACTTCTACCATTGCCAAAGAAACAAATTTTTGAACGAATACGAATTGAACTCCTCCTAGATTAATTTTTGCATCAAACTTAAGTCCGAGAATATTATACAACTATAGTCCACTACTTCCACCAATCAAGGTAAAGCTGGGGAAAAAAACCTGCAACATCAACTAGTCAAGCGGCTAGGCATGCAGGTGTCTGCACCCAGGCCGTCAGGGTTTAAAGTTTTAAACTTGGTATCCACTGATTTTAGAAATACATATGCGTGTATGTTTAGTGAAAAAGTATATACCCACGCTACGTAAGGCTTTATGTGTCTTCGATAAATTTTGCACATGTGTGTACACCTGCCTTGTACTCTCCAGGGAGAGGAAAAAAGGTACTCCGTAGCTGCGTAGCAACAAGCAGGGAAAACAGTATCGATGAAAAAATTATCGGAAACCTATGAGAAAGACGAAAATAAAAATTTTAGAAAATTTCGATTAAAATATTCAAACATATAATTCAAATTTAAGAAATACATAGTAGTTGAAGATTGGATGGGCCGGTGTGTGGATGGGCCGGAAAATTTAAAGCAGGCCAAAAATTTTAACTGAATTAGGGTTTTTTTCGGGTTGGACTGAAAAAACTGAATCTCACCGAATTTACGCCGAAACTGATTTCCGTGGCAACAAGTGCCACCAGTGGCAACACGAACTTGCAAACGGACAAACACATAGCGGCGCATGAAGTTAAGTTGGGTCGAGTAAAAAATAGCCCGGCCCATTATAAGCCGGGGTATGAGCTAGGCCGAAATGCTCGTAAGAAATCTTGGGCAAGTCTGGTCAGGGCCGACCCAACTAGACTCAGGCCGAAACCTATACAGCATGACAAGCATATGGCGTGCTTTTGTCAGGCGGTGCCACTATACCTGTCGGAAATGGCCCCTGCGCGGTACCGAGGAGCGTTCAGCAACGGCTTCCAGCTCTGCGTCGGCGTCGGAGCCGTCACGGCGCACCTCATCAACTTCGGCACGGACAAGATCAAGCAAGGCTGGGGCTGGCGAGTGTCGCTCGCGCTCGCCGCCGTGCCCGGCGGGTTCCTCACCCTCGGCGCGCTGTTCCTCCCGGAGACGCCCAACAGCCTCGTCCAGCAAGGCAAGGACCACCACAGAGTCAGGGAGCTGCTGAAAAAGATCCGAGGCGTCGACGGCGTTGACGACGAGCTGGAGGACATCGTCACCGCCAATAGCGACGAGGCGAAGGGCAGCCGCGGCCTGCAGATGATCGTCACCCAGCGCCGGTACCGCCCCCAGCTCGTCATGGCCATCATGATACCCTTCTTCCAACAGGTCGGTGGCCTACTTATTTACGTACCAAAAGTAACACTCTCTTTCTTTTCAGTACGTACACCATGCATGTTTAACGTTCATACAACTTGCTCACATTTCTAGGTGACAGGGATCAACGCGATCTCCTTCTATGCGCCGGTGCTTCTGCGCACGATCGGCATGGGAGAGAGCGCGTCGCTGCTGTCGGTGGTCGTGACGGGCAGCATCGGCATGGCGTCGACGTTCGTGTCCATGTTCGTCGTCGACCGGTTCGGTCGGCGGACTCTGTTCCTCATCGGCGGCACGCAGATGCTCGCGTCGCAGCTCTTGATCGGGGGCATCATGGCCACCCAACTCGGCGACCACGGGCAAGTGAGCAAGACGTGTGCCCTGGTGCTCATCACCCTGATCGCCATCTACGTGGCCGGGTTCGCATGGTCGTGGGGCCCGCTGGGGTGGCTGGTGCCGAGCGAGATCTTCCCGCTGGAGGTGAGGTCGGCGGGGCAAAGCATCACGGTGGCGGTGAACTTCGCGCTCACGACGTTCGTGGCGCAGTCGTTCTTGGCCATGCTGTGCCACATGAAGGCCGGCATCTTCTTCTTCTTCGCGGCGTGGCTCGTGGTCATGACCATCTTCGTCTACCTCCTGCTTCCGGAGACCAAGGGCCTACCCATCGAGCAAATCAGGAGGTTGTGGGGGGAGCACTGGTTCTGGAAGAGGTTCGTCGGCTCCGGGGACGCTCGGACAATTTGCGACAAGCTCTGAGCAACTTCAATTCATGTATGGGTCAAAAGTCAAAGCCATGGATGATGTCAAGCAATATAAGTCCATCCTAATGTAGCCTGTAGGCATGATCTAGTTGTGAACAGTGTTGGGATAACCGGCCGAAAATCGTTTTTATGGGGGTTACCGGTCCCCATGGGTGGATCTAAATAGGGTTACTGGGGGTGCACAGGACACCAGGTCCAATTTTATTTTTCTATTATATAGCCTATGTAAATTTAGATAGGAACCCACAATAAAAAAATTAAAGGACACCTAGCCAGTCTAAAGATTAAAGCACTCGGTCTACCGCCTCCCACTACTCCATTAGGTGCTCCTACAATTGGGCCCAAAATAATACTAATCAAGACCCAAGACATGCACCCTATTATACGCAAGTTCAGTCTAGCTAACACAAGCATGGCCCAAGGCGCTCGGCCAGGCAAGCCAATCTACGAAGAGAAGATAACAGGCAAAGGCTACACAAGATGTGCATCGCATTGTCCCAGTCACTTGTGTCTCGTTCCATCCCACCCTCTATCCCACCTCGCGCGAAAGTAAAATCTACCCTCTTACTTGATCGCAGGCTTGTAATCACCGGTTATCAGAGCCCGGAGACCTAGGTTACAGCTTGCCGGCTGCCGCATCTCTGGGTCATCATCACCCATCAATCATCTTGCCGAGCACTGGTGATACGTATTAAGTTCTGAATTGACATAGGGTATTACTAAATTTCTCTCAATTCTTTCAATTTCTTTAAGCAAGTGGATTGAATTTATGAGTTATAATTTGAATGTTATGGTTGTTAGTTGGTTTTATCAAATTGTAGGGTTCAAAATTAGCGGTTCAATTTGGGTTTTTAAAAATTGAAATACCCACCAACTTTGTTGTGAATCGGAGACAAAATTACACATGTAGTTATAGGGGTATTCTTTTGGGTTCGACTGATGGGTTTTGTCTATGCTTTTTGACACGACAACGGACGATGGAAACGCTGACGTAGATGGCACATATGGTTTGTGGTTGTGAAACTGTTTGAAGAACCTGCTTTAAAAGGCAACTCCGTTTTGACGTTTGGCTTTTTTGCTTTTCACAGAAGCAAGAGCCAAAAGCAGAAACCAAAAAACAAAAAGAACACGCATTATATGTATGTTGAAGCGGTGAACTCTGACCATTTTTATTCTGGTTCCGCCCCTGCCAGTCCCCCCTCCCCCATGCTAAATTACAGAACCGGGCAAATCTTTTCAGGCCGTGTTGAATAGGAGTCGACCCAGAGGTAGCCCACCGACACCGCTGCGCTTGCCCTAGGCCTCTCCAAGCTCGTTCGTGGCTGCGGCACAAATTTCCCATCACAGACTTGGCCTCTCCAGGCTCCAACGCCCTTGCCACAATGCCACTAGCGGCAGTGGCGGATCCAGGATTTCGCTGTGCCTCGGGCTAAACTCTAATAGACTAACATCCTAGAAATAATGCTAATTTATATTCACACTACGGTATAACAAAGATTTTCTCTATCGTATCCATGGCAGTTCATGTTCTTGTCAGTTTTGGATGAAGAAAAGATTGTGGATAAGAGTTACACCTATGTATGTGTGTGTGTGAATGATGAAAAGCAAACATGTGAACCTGACTACGGCTTCCCAAGGAACACTAGTCACTCAAACCATTTGATCAAAACGTTCTAGATGCTCATGCTAATTGTCCAACATTTGCAAGCAAAACTATTGCTAATCATATTAGAAACTAAATGGCAAAAACTCCTCTCAGTTTTGCCACTGAATGTTTCTAAAACTAAATCTGCAAGGGGTTTTAGTAATTAAAGAATTACCTTGATAGAGTAGATGTTGGTTTGCCCTACGGTGTCCTTCTCAACATAGCCAGTCAAGCATTGCTGTAGAAATGATTTAAAAAATATTATGTATCTGCAGTTTAATAGTATATTTTGCTAAAAATACCAATAATCAAAGTTGTTGATTTTGGATAGCGGAAGCAAGATTAATAAGGACATTGGAAACCCTAGAATCCGAATCTAAACAATGAAACCCCAAATTGAAATTCCTATTTCAGAATTGTGAAGAGCAGAAGCATGATTATGAAGGAAATTGTAAACCTTAGAATCCGCACCTAAATATAGAATCCCCAAATCGAAATTCCTATTTTAGAATTCGCAAGAGCTGAGGCAAGATTAACATGTTGAGCAAATTGGAAACTCTAGAATCCGAACCTATACATTGAATCCCCAAATCGAAATCTCTGGAGGGAGGCGGCGCTGGACGGCAAGTGGGAGACAGCGTTGGAGGGAGGCGGCGTTGGAGGGAGGCGGTAGCAGTGGCACTCCTCCTCCGACCACGACGTCAACCACGAGCGTGACCTGCGAGGAGGAGGCGAAGCTTCGGAGGGCGGAGGAGGAGGTGGAGCCGGAGCTGGGGCGCGACCGTGTGAGGTGAGGGCGGAGCGCCGGAGCTGGGGCGCCACCGCGTGAGGCGAGGGGGGCGGCTGACACAGCTGCGCAGGCGAGGGCGGACCGACGGAGGGGAGGCCGGGAGGGGAGGAGGGGGTGGTAGGGGAGGCCGAGGGGGGGAGGCGGCGCGGGATGGGGAGGCCGGGAGGGAGGAGGGGGCGGCGGGGAGAGGAGGAGGGGAGGCCGGGAGGCGGCGGGGGAGGGAGGAGGGCGGCGGGGAGAGCGAGGGGAGGAGGGGCGGCGGGGAGGCCGGGGGGAGGGGGCGGCGGGGAGGAGGAGGCGGGCGGCGGCGGGGGAGAGCGAGTGGGAGGAGGCGGCGGGGCGTCTGCGGAGGAGGAGGGGGCGGGGAGGGAGAGGGAGGAGGGCGCGGGGGGAGAGCGAGGCTGCGAGGGGGAGGAGGGCGGCGGCCTTGGGCTGGTTGTGCCACCTCGGGCTGGGCTGTTCTAATTTGATTTTTCTTGGGCCTATGTAGAGATATTTTCATTGCTATTTTTTCTTGGCCTCGGGCTATAGCCCACCTAGCCCGAGGCCCAGATCCGCCCCTGACTGGCGGCTCATTCGTGGCTACGGCGCTGCACTACTTCCTCGGTTCCTCCCTACTCTAGTGATCTTCCTAATCTCTCGATCTCTTCCTCCCTACTCCCGCCCTCTGAAATCCCCATTCCTTGGAGGTTGTCTAGCTATGGAGGGTGGTGAAGGCAACGTAGGGTGCAGCCTGGATGGGAATGGAGGCTGGGGCGTCGGGGGCAGAGGCCAGGAGGTCGACGGCGGCTAGAGCGTCGGGGGCTGACAAAATTGGAAAACAGGGATGGCCGACAAACTATGCTAACTCAGGTTAACTCATTTTGCCTCAGAATCTGGTATTCTGGTTGTTGTATGAAATTTTGAACTTTAGTGCTATTTACATTACTGTCTGTTCATGCCAAATACTTTGCTATCCCAAGTTGCAACTCATTTTGCCTCTAAAACACTTTGTTATCCCAAGCTCTCCTTTGCGCCAACAATATCCAAGCAGTTGCACAATATTCTTGTGGCGTAGGCGGCCAATGCTGACTGTTATGAATATTGTATGTGTATTGATATGAGGCCCAAAAGACCATATATATAGGAGTACAAAGAGATATACCATATAGAGATAAGGCATATGTGGAATAGAATACAAACTCTATATCCTAATACAACTCTACTCTATATCCTTAACACCCCTCTCAAATGTAAGGCGTATGCAATAGCATTTCATTTGAAAGAGTTGACATTAAAATAACAAAATCCAAAATCTAAGTCTTGTGAACGTCGTCGTAGCAGGCGGCTCTTGAAGATTGTGTCGAAAATATAAGATTTCCATCCGAGGTCGTGCGATAGCCCATAAAGAAGATTGAAGCCCGAGACGGCGGCGACGCAACGCACAAGGAGCGCAATAGAAACGCAGTGCAGAAGAAGCGTGGCGGCTTTAAAAACTCGGGGTGACGGCTCAGAAAGAAGAGCGGTGGCATCATAGACCGAGACAGCGGCGGCGTAGTGCATAAGAAACGCAATAGAAATGCAGTGCACAAGAAGCGCGGCGGCCTTAAAAGCTCGAGGATGCGACATGAGAGGCCACCCACGGAGGAGTCCGGATCCAACACGAATGAGGCTGGATCCGAACGGGGCAAGGCCAGATCCAGCGAAGACGAACCGGAGAAGAGCCATACAGGCGCGAGAGGGGCGGCACCGACCATACAAAATCCTAAAGGATGGACTATGGCTAGCAAAGCAATTGACTGACTGACACAAAAATTTATGGACACGCATGGCTTAGACGAACTGAAGATAGAGACTATGGATTTGAAATGGACGCAGCGAAAAACTCAAAATCCTAAAAGATTTCTTTTTAAAGGTAGTAGGGAGTGGCCGCCAGTGATTGCCCTAGCAATCCTTGAATAGGCAACACAAAAGATCAACCATCGTTACTCCGTCGGTGGCAAGGGCCCATAAGAAACCAACATAAAAGGAGCGCAAGTGGCAAGGCCCCAGAAGCAGCTCGCCACCAAGTACGAAGTAGACTGCACCGAACAAAACCTGTCCATCCATCACAGCCAAAAGGCCCAAAGCCCACTTGCGAAGCTGGCGTGGGAGGCGGTCGGTGCGAGCGCCCGCAAACGCAAGGCGGCGAACGACGGGGAGCCTGACGACGGTGCCGGCGCGGACGCCGCAGTCCCGATCCCCGAGGAGGCAGTCTTGGGCGACGCCCCCGCGCCGCACGTCGGGGAAGGGGAGGAGGCAAAACCCTACATCGGGATCCGCCGCCCCGAGAGCCCGACCGCAGAGTTGCTGCTGGAGAAAAACCGGCGCGACGGAAAGCCAACGCAACGGGGAGCTTGAGACCGCCAGATCCAGAGGGGGCGGCCGAGCTAGGCCTAGTCCGGCCGGATTCGACGAAGAGCAGCGGCAAGAGGCTGGCAAAAAGGCGTCTGGATCCGGGAGGAGAAGCCGTTGGCGGGCGATGAGGAGCGGCGGCGGCTCCAAGGGTGACGGTTGGATCCGGCGGAGCGGGAGGAGGCCGCGCGCACCAACGGCGACGGCATACAGCGCCTGTGCGCAGGGAGAGCCTTCGAGAAAGCAGGCGCTGGGAGGTCGGCCAGTGGAGATGATTTGGCCGCCCCCGGGAGTAGAGATCGATCCTCCCGGGGGCAGCGGCAGCGGAAAACATGCGGAGGCTAGGGTTTGAGAGGTTTGAACCTTAGCTCTAATACCATAGACAAGAGAGGTATGAACCTTAGCTCTGATACTATGTTATGAATATTATGTGTGTATTGATATGAGGCCCAAGGGACCATATATATAGGAGTACAAAGAGATATGCCATATAAAGATAAGACATATGTGGAATAGAATACAAACTCTATATTCTAATACAATTCTACTCTATATCCTTAACACTGACAACCTCAGCGATGAGCTCTCTCATGCCTTGCCTCAACTCATGTGACACGCTCTTCATCGCAACCTCTGACTTTGATTTCCAAAGCACTCCCTTGTATACACTCCCAAAACCTCCAATGCCAAGCAAGTGCTTGTTCTTGAACCCTTTGATAGCATGGAGCAAATCCTTGTACAAGAACCAATGAGGCCCAAACTCAACCTCCCAATCTTCACGTAGCTCAGCATGCCTCAGTTGTCGTTGTCTAAGTACAAATATAACAGCAGCAATGGCAAAAATGAAGGTTGCAGTAGCTATAGGCAAGATGATCTCCAAGAGCTTGGATCAAGGCTTTGGGTTCAACTGAGGCAACTTTGGTAGCTTGTTAACATCAATGGCCAGAGCTGGTTGATTCATACCAAAGCTCCAACTGAGCACATGGTGATGCGAGTCAAGAATGCCAGTTGAGGCTAAGAAGCCAATATATGATTGATCCTTGAGAACCCTTGAGAGGTCATAGGTGGTTGAGAGCAATGGCCTCGATCATGGGTTTGGCCATCTCGAGAGGATCCAAGGTCACACCAATTAGCTTACTCTCCCCATCATAGTCTACCCAAACTTGCATCGCCTCAAAGAAAGCTAGGGTTAAGTTACCCAATGTACCATTCTTGTCGTCGTAGTATTCCACGTTGTAGGACTTTACGGACCTGAGATAATTGATGTCCGTGCCGACATGGTTGTCGTTGATATCCAACATGTCATTGCATTGGACAGTGTTGAGCTCGATAGCGAAGATGTGTTTGCTCGTGTTGCCGTTGTTCTTCTTGCTGAAGAGGCCAAGGAATAGGTTGGAAAACGCGGTCGTGAGGTTCTTGGTCGGGAAGACGAAGAAGGTGAGGCCGTGCACGCTCACACCAGGGGTGATGGAGCGTATGATGAAAACAAAGGAGGCAGAGAAGGATCGCACTGTGCCATTGAGAGGCTTGCGGAAGCTCAGTTGTGTTGGGTGGAACGCGTGGACTTTGAGCTGGGTTGTTCCTATTGAGTTGCATGTACCATCCAGCTCACTCAAAAGCCTAAGCTGGTAAGAAAATGCGTATAATTCAGTTATACTTCAACACTCGCCTTACGTGTAGGGTTCCTTAGGTCTAAGATGTGGAATAGAAGTGAGGCTGCCATTATTTTTTAACTACGCTAGTTGGGTATTGAATCCAAAATCTCTTGGTTCTGATACCATATTGAGTTACATGCACCATATAGTTCACCCAACAGTCTAAGCTGATGAGGAAAAATAAGCAATTCACTTATACTTCAATAGTTTTGTCGGTTAGCTGGAGGAGGCCATTTGGCTCTACTATTCTCAAGCCATCAATGGCAGTGCCAGTGCCGGCGAAACCGAAGTAGATGAATCGGTGGCCATCATCACTGGCACCGAGGAATGCAATGTTAATGTTGGAATAGTCTCACATTGGTTGTGGAAGGGTTAGGGACCTAACTTCAAAGTGGGGGGGGAGTCCCTCACCTCATTGGCTAGTTTTTAAGGTAAAAAGGCCCTTACGATCTAACAAGTGGTATCAGAGTCTGGTTTTAACATCTCTGGCCCAATGGACACTAAGTGTGTGAATGCCTGATGGACTGTGACCCTGAGGGACCGTCGGTGTACGGTGAAAGGGCACCCTGAGGAACCGTCGGTGTATGGTGAAGGGACACCAATGTGTGAAGGGGGAGATTATTAGAATAGCCTCACATTGGTTGTGGAAGGGCAAGAGAACTAACTTAAAAGCGGATGAGTCTCTCGCCTCATTGGCTAGCTTTTAGGGTGAGAAAGTCCTTACGATCTAACAGTTAAGAATAAGGAAGATGAGGAATGTTGAGGTTATGATCTTCATGTCAGGCATTATTGCTCAGGATAAAACTGGAGTTTACTACTGAAAAATGGATGATGCAACTGGAGTTGCCTGAGGCATATATACTAACATTTAGCAGCTAGGCCATGCGCAGTGGTTTGCTTTTGCATCCTGTGCATTGTTTGCTTGCAGTTGCACTCCACTAATTAAGGCATGAGTTGCATAGTATCAGTAGAATATTCGATCTATAAAAACTCAGCAGTATCGAAGTTTCCTCCTGTTCAATTCTGAACATGAGGTGTCTGAAACTGATTAGTCATCATGAGTGCGACAAATTAGCAAGTATCCATGCATTGGTTCAGTCCTTTCAAAATAAGAACGACCCTGATCGATCATTTGCCCCCAAACTTTAATCCAACGTTGGATGGCTACTGGATAAAAATTATATATGTGAGCATCATTTCAGGAAAAAAAGAATGATCATTATTACACGTACAAGCTAAACAGTAGATATAGGGTTTTGGGAGGCAGAGAGAGGTGATCAAAGCCTAAGACTTGAATGTGAAGAGAGAAGTGGGATGGGTGTGACAATGCTTGATAGTCTTGCTTTCTCTTTCCAAAAACCTCTTCTCTCCATGCTCTCCTCTCCATGGTATCATAAGGGTTATATTTATAACCATGGAGAGTACCATGGAGAGGGATCTTCATGCAAATGCTCTCTTTAAGGGTTTTATCCCTAGGGGAATACACGACTTTTTCTTTGTATGTCTTAATTGACCCTATTCTTTGCTTACAGATACATTTGAGCCTATGCAAGATGGGTCAAAGAGGTCACAGTGGTGGCTACCCCTCAACAGTGCCCTCTCATTAGCAACGGCTTCATAACCGACAGACCAACACATGTAATTTATACTTTGACCCGCTCCGTCCCTTCGACCGTTTTTGTGATTATTGACAGGCAGGCCGACTGAGACCTGGTTGACCACGATTTCGCATGGCCTCGAGACCCTAGGGAGCTGGGGGGCTGTTTTGGACTAGTCTTGGGGGTCTTCGAACTTGAGGTGATGCTTCGCTTCCGAGCCGATGGCTAGGCTTCACTCCGGAAGTCTTCGAGCCGGCAGCTAGGCTTCGGAGACTTTCCTGGTAAGCGAGCACGAGTGGGCACGTTCGGTCGCTTAGGATACCATGCCGGCCTTGTTGCCTTAAAGGTGTGGTGACGGGGGCGAAGATGGGCCGTTGATCTTGTCCATGTGGCGACGATTTGTCAAGAGGAGCGTAGGCGGTTGCATGGACAACGGGGGCACGCACGCCACTGAAAAGCCGCACCAGCCTGCTGCCATTGAAGCGCACTGGCTTCTAACGATTTTCGGCTACGCATGTTGACCCTTCTTCCTCCCGGACGATACGTGACAATTGTGGTCGCTGCCTCTATCCATCTTTTCTCGGTGAAGTCGAGTCCCTCTATCCAAGTAATCCATCACTGGTCTCAGAGTTGACCCCAGCTACCGCGCGAATGCAGTAACTCCTAGCTACCTTCCTTGCCGAGCCCTGTGGCTGCAAATTATACCAGTCCAGTATTACCTTAATCGTACGTGTAAAAATGTAAAAATGAACACAATACTGGCTGCCTTCACATGATCGATGTGGCGTGTATCTGCCATGCAGATATATGCATATGCAATGTGTAACACCCCTATTTTTGAGAATAGAGGCATTGTACATCTAACAACAGCTCAGGAGTTCTGTTGCGGACTACAGTAGTATCAAGCCTACTTACGAACAGTAAAAGGGATTAGTTCAATGAAATTAAAGACCTAACGGTCAATTTTATAAACTTTATGGGCATCTAAGCCAAAAACATAACTTACAATCAGAAGAACCAAAGAACTCCCACAGGAACGCTCGAGTGCGGTCGTAACCCTAATACGTAACTTGTAACAACCTTTCTTCCTGTGGTATCTGTTGTGGGGGAAATATAGCAAGTCTGAGTACAACCAACCGTACTCAACAAGTCACATAGGGAGATGCTATATAATTACATGCAAGGGATTTCAAAGGATGGGATCATTGGGTTTTAATATCTTATGTGGATGCAGTTTTATTTCGCAAACCTTTTGATTTTAAACCAAGAAAATTAAAAGCCTCTTAGTAATTGGGGTTTCAAACTTGATTATCAGTCTTTCCAATTTTCCAAAACCATTCCAAATCTACTTATGCTTTATTGATGGGATCACCTAAATAAACACAGCTTCATTCACAGGAAGCACGACGTATTCGAATACTATTTTATTTCACTCTGCAGAGTTGCTCAGCTTTACCCACAAGATTTCTTAAACTCCTGCGCCAGAGATAAGAAAACAAGGATATTCACTGCTCAATTCTTTGTGTAGAATCTGCCCAGTAGGTGTTTAATCTCGACAAGCCCGGATGACCCCATGGGCCTCGTCCACTAAATCGTGATCCTCTGATTGTATGGTTAACCACCTCCCATACGGACTCACCCTCTGACTCCCCCTTTCCAGTTGCAGAGGTTCAATTGAAGTTGAGCAGTTACTAAGCCAGGTTTGACCTAGTCAACGCTTGTGGTTGAGCGGTTACTATGTCTTTTACTCAGCACAAGGGTGTAGTCCTTACATTTTTATCCGAGACATCATCCACGCACGAACCCAGATCCAGTACACACTGTACTGCCACCACTCTACTACCAGCCTCCACCACAGGATAAGGTCTTCGGATCCATCTCTGCGATCCTCACTTACCCTAGTTTCAACTTTTCAAAATTCTAGACAAAAACCATAAATCTTAACATTAAATAATATGGTTCCTACACTACTTTGATATGTTGATTATATATTATTTTATGTAACGAAGTCTTGTCAAGGTGAATGTGGCTATCAAATTAAAATCGAGCTTTTGTAGGGTGGTAGGATGTAACTAATAACATGTCATTCTGAACATTACTTGTATATAAAATAACAACGTAAAGTAGCATAATGGAAATACTAAATAATAAATAAATAACGGGATGTAGGTTTAATATGTTTAAAAATATGTGACTTGTCTTCTTTGTCTTCTTTTAGTTACTCGTCGATCTTCCGGTGTTCGGCTTGACGGGTCCGTATGCTAACGTAAAAGACGAACGAGTTCCTCGTCTTGTGGAATGCAAGCTGGGAACAAAATACAATTAAATAACAAAAGAACAAAAAGAAAATAGGGTCGGGCGGTTAAGGTTTAGGTGGCGAGGTTTGGCCGACTGGCACGGGGTTTAGGTTTAGTGGTTTCGAGACGGTTAGAAGGGATATACCCATGTTTTTGGGGTTCTAGGGATAGTGGCGGTGAAAAGAGCGCGGAATTGGTTTGGATCGTCTTAGGGTAGTTTAGAGTTTCGCCGGTGTTTAAAGTTTATAAGATGGAGTGACAGTGGCAATGACAGGTTAAATGTGATTAAGAAAGGCATGCACAATTCTAGGGTTTTGACGAACGAAAAAGAATCGGGTTGCGCCGATTTTTGGGCTTGAAGTGGTTTTTCGGTGGTTTTGATTTTTTAGAGATCTGATATGGGGGAAACGGGCCTCGGATTTAGGTTCACGGGCTCGAGGCGACCGAAATGGACATAATATATATATTTTTGTATACGGATGAACAGTAACGGGTGTGGGCACTATTCACTATCGGGTTTTACTGTTCATTAATGGGTCGGGTACTGTTCACGTGGAATCCAATCGCTACAGTGTCGGGTTGGCACTACTCATCTTTTTCACCCGCGTGCTACAGTAAACCGAAAACAGGAAAAAAGGAAAACGGTGATTTCTCGAGTTATAGGGCCTTGCAAGGAAATCCGAGGGCATGGGCGGGTTCATAGGGACGAGGGGGTTTTATTTTTGGCCTTGGACGTAGTCGGGGATGGCTGAAATCTCACCGGCGGTGAGAAGTCTTTGTGGCGGTTTTTCATGGTGGCGACGAGCTTCGGGGCTTTAGGGGTCAATAGCATTCGCAATTGAGTTTCTAGGGGTATAGGTGAGGTCTAGGGAAGTGGTGGTCGGGGCTAGGAATGGCCGTGCGGGGCTATCCACGGTGAGGCTTCAAGGTTTGGTGGTGAGCTCCAGCGACCGGGAGGAAGGGAGCTCAGGGAGCTATGGTGATGGTTTGGCGGCATTTCTGGGAGCAAGAGGGGGCCATAGGTACAAACAATCGGAAAGTAATTGAACAAATAAGCAGAATTGAGTTCGGGGCTCACTTGGCGAATTCCGGTGGTTGTCGACGAGGCCTTGGTCATGGCGTCAATTGGAGGTGGCTAGGGCTTACTGGGTGCCAACGCTAGTGAATGGAGGGGCGCAGGGGCTTTATATAGCCGGCTTATGGCGGTTCCATGGTTAGCTGTATACGGCGGCGATGCTGGCGGGGCCGAGAAGGCTATGGGAGCTTGCACGGCTTGGGGAAGGCGGTGGGAGGGTCGGCACATGCGCTGGTGTCTTGCGCAGCGTGCTACTCAGGAGGGGAAGGCGGTGGTCAAAAAAAGCGGGCGCAGCTGGTCGGCCACGAGAGGAAACGAGCGGCGGTGGCGAAATTCAATCCGGCACTCCATTGTGAGTCAAAGGGAGGGTTGTAGGGGCTGTCAGGGCTAGGAGGGTGAGGTGTAAGTCCTAGCTGCAGTGATGTGGCAAAGGCGAGCAAGAATCAGGGTGCGACAGCACAATTCAGGTAGCGGCGGCCGTCGGCAGATTGCGGCTCAACTCTTTCGCCGCGAATCAAGGGCAGTCCAGGAGTGTGCCAGGGTGTGGTTGAAGAGTTGCAGCACTGCGGTTGAGGAAAGGATTGACTGGGAGGGCGAGGTGGCAAGAATTCGGTCGACGGGAAAGTGTCGAACGGTGAATAGTGTTTTACGGCAAGCCAGCGCGGGAAAGGGTGAGGATAGTGAATCGACAGTCAAATGGTGGCGTGATTGGTTTAGAAAGGTAAGGGTTAGGGCTAAGAACCAAAAGAAATCAAGGTTTTAAGAAATTCAAAAATTTTCTGAGTTTTTGGTTTGTTTCACAATGCACGTCCTCGGGAAGCAGATGCCCACGTAAGCAAACTTGCTAGCTAGCTGCACGCGTCAATGCTTGCTTCCAAATATGTACACACTACACGTACCCACCACCACACCGTGGCTACATGCAACCTGCAGTAAACATGCGTTGCTTGTTCAGACTTGTGCAGGCAGGCAGGCGCGCGGCGCTCAACAGTCACGAGCATACACGAACCTGAAAGGCCCTGAGCGAGGTTGGCAGATGTACGTACTTGGAGAAAGCCTACATACAGATGATATACACCCAAGGGCGGATCCAGCTATGTAGTTGTGCTGTCACAGGACAGCAACGACTTTTGATTGGACCCTTGTATCTCTCTCTAATTATGTATTAATGACAGCAGTCCGGCTTACCATGTGACCTTAATGTTCCTCTCAACTCTGAAAGCAGTCTTTTATTTAGACCATTCCATACTCGGCCGACGACCCATGCCTGCCATGTGACATCATTAACGTGAAATCCTAGATCCATCCCTGTATGCACCTATACGCATGGATGCATGGGTGAAAGCATTAATTCATGCGAGAGTCGAGATTGACGAGAATTTCCCATGCATATATAACCAGGGAAAACAATTTCCATGCACAAAAAATATCGGAACCCATAGAGAAATGTGAATTTCAGATATTTTAGATTTTTTTGAAAACTTTTGGTTGAAATATTCAAACATACAATTCGAATTCAAAAAATACAAATATATTCAAAAATTACGAAATCTTGGCGAAACCTACTCCCCTGCGGAAGCCATCCCCCTATCGGAGGCCACATACACGCCGCCTCCCCTCCCTTGCTGACGCTGCCTCCCCTCCCTGATCGGTGCCACATTCTCGCCCCCTGCTCGCACCACCGGCCTCTGCTCCATCTTCCTGTCCCTTGCTAGCGCCGCCTTCCTATCCCTTGTCGGCACCGTCCTTCGCTTCCATGTGCAGCACTGCAACAACCACCCGCTACCCTCCCCGGCTTTGAATCCTCCGTGAGACGGGCAATGAGAGAGAGATGGAGAATGAGACAATGGGATGAATGTGGTCTGGGGGATGGTGATAGGCCGAAAAAATTTAAAATGAGCCGATGTTTTGGTTGAATTAGGCTTTTTGCAGGGCCCCAAGATAACTGAATTTCAACAAACTTTGTGAAATTCGGCTGAAAATGTTTTCCCTGTATATAACAGGTCCTTATATAAGTGTTTGATTCAGATTTGTTTTTAAGTGGTAGTAGTAAAAGTAGTAGTAGAACAGGCAGGAATAAATGGACTGGAATGCAAATATATACATGGAGTGGTCCAAGTACAGAGTCGAATTCGGATAGTTGTTTTCAGATACGGAATCGGAATCAGGAGGGGACTATCCGACGAACACGAAAACTATTCAAGATTTTATTGGATAATACCCGGATGTATTTACCAGATATCCGGCCTATCAGCCAAATCATCATTTTTAGCCCAACCTGCCCACCAGCATATTAGCAAATCCAAATAAATTCCAACAAATTCAAGAAATACAAATAACTTTAAAAAATTCCAGAAAATTCACAAAAATACTATAAATCTAGGAGAACTTGGGGAAATAACATAAATTATTTTTATCTTTTAGAAAATAGTTAAAATAAGTTTTCTTACTCTGTGCTTCCAAATAAAATCTAGAAAAATCTAAATAAATTCCAACAAATCCAATAAAATCCAAATACATTTTCTGGAAATGCAAGAAACCTAGTGGAGCCACCTTTGAAATATTTTCTACCAGAACCCTACAAAAAATTTCTTTAGAAATACATGGTAGGTATCGTGCACACTATGGGCCTGTTTGGTACAGCTCCTGCTCCCAGCTTCTCAGTAGATTCTCAGGGAGCTGTACCAAACACCCCGATTCTCTAAATGGCTAGATTCTGCTTCTCGCGAGAAGCACTCTCTAAAATGAACTAGAGAGGAGAAGCAGCATTTTTGTGGATTCTCGTGAGGAGCTGTAGTCCTTAAAATCAATTTACCCATTGAAGTTCGGATTAATTACCCGCAAAATGCCACTGGTATAAAACCAACCCCTTCCCCTCCCTCCCCGAGCGCGTCGCCCACCCCCCCACACCCGAGCGCATCGCCCACCCCCCACACCCGAGCGAGGCGCCCCTCGCTTCCCCCCCCCCCCGCATCACGCCGCCGCCCCTTCCCCTCCCCCTCCCCCTCTTGCGCCGCCGCCCCTTCCCCTTCCCCTCCCCCCGCATCGTTTTGTCTAATTTAAGTTGGTTTTTCTTGGTATTTTTATGTACAGATGTCCTCATCAGAAAATGAAAGTGAAGTGAGTGATGTCTCTGATGAAGAATATGAGTGTGCTGTCCAAATGATGCAACTACAACAAGACATATTAGGGCACTTAGTCACACTCTGCAATTATTGTGGAGAAGTACCATTCAACTTATCTTGATAAGAATGAGGCTAGGACTTCACGCCTTAGTGGTATGGGTTGGGTAATAGAAACCCTAAACACCCCAGGGGAAAGTCACCATATGTTTCGTATGAATGCTACAATCTTTCAGAGTCTACATGATCTTTTAGTTACATCTTACAACTTGAAATCAACTACCCATATAAGTTCCATTGAAGCTTTGGCTATTTTTCTGTATACATGTGGTGGCTCTGAATCAAATCGAAGAGCGCATAATCGGTTCAAGCATTCTGGTGAGACAATTAGCAGAAAATTTGATGAGGTTTTGGAGTGTGTGGTCAAAATGTCTCATGATATTCTGCAACCAAAAGATCCTAATTTCTCTACTGTTCATAGTAGAATTACAAATGATAGGAGGATGTGGCCACATTTCAAAGACTGCATTGGAGCTCTCGATGGTACACATATCCTTGCAACAGTTCCATTAGAAGATCAGATTAGATATATTGGTAGATCAGGGAAAACAACTCAAAATGTGATAGCTATATGTGATTTTGATATGCGCTTCACATACGCATCTATTGGTCAGCCAGGAGCAATGCATGATACTAGTGTGCTTTATCATGCATTGAATGTAGACAAAGATATCTTTCCGCATCCTCCACAGGGTAAGTTTTATCTTTCAAATTATTTGTGAATTTATTTATATTAATATTCATGCATTTGGTGTTATGATGATAATTTGTACCTTAATTTTTAGGAAAATATTATCTTGTCGATGCCGGTTATCCGAATAGGCAGGGTATCTAGCACCATACAAGGGACAAATGTATCATATTCCTGAATTTCGAAGAGGTGATGCCCCAAGTGGTGAGAAAGAAAAATTTAACAAAGTACACTCAAGTGGTCGTAATATCATTGAGAGGACACTTGGTGTCTGGAAGATGAAATGGAGAATTCTTTTGAAGATGCCGAGCTTTCCTTTGTCCAAGCAAAAGATGATTGTTGCAGCTACTATGGGACTTCACAACTTCATACGTGATCATGCTTCGCCAGACAAGCATTTTCGTAGGTTCGAGTGGAATCCTAATTATGTGCCAACCATACCATCAAGATATGCAAAATATGCCATTTCTCAGGATGCATCAGATGTGTCAACATCACAATCGAGTGATAGGGCTATGGATAGGTTTCGTGATGACCTTGCAAAGGCAATTGATGAAAGTTGGTGAAATTTGCTATATGAACAGTGAAATTTACTTGTAATAGTATGGACGAATGGATTGCTTTTTATAAAAAGATGGATGCACGAGTGTTCTGTTTTGTTGTCATTGCAGCGACAATATCATTTCATATCACATTTCAATCGACTTGGCTCTAATATTTGTAGATAAATTTCATGAATTTGTGTACACGTAGAAAGAAGTAAGAAAGAAAAAAACTTCAAGTGCTAAAACTAAGGGTAACATAGTCTTTTCCCCTCAAATCTTCTCTTTTGTGAATCTGGAGCCAACCCACTAGCCAAACACTTTTCAGAGGTAGCTCCAGATTCTCAGAGAAGTGGATTCTTTTAGAATCTGGAGCAGAAGCTGAAAAATGAGAATCTGGAGCTGTACCAAACAGGCCCTATATATGCCCTTTGTATTCATGCGTTAAATCCGACTAGATATTTGTTATCGTATTCATAACTGCTCTGTATTCGTTCTGTATCTATGATCGATACTACCCGGATTTGTATTCCTATTCGGTACTATTTGTATTCGACTCCGAATCCGAGAAAAAATATAGAATAGAATATAAAGTGAGTAATATCTGAACTAATTCGATCCGTTTTCACTCCTACCCACATGCACGGAAAGAGCTGTGAGTGTGTGACTAGCTAGGTGGGAAAAAATATGAAAGAAAGAAAGAAAGAAAGCATGCACGTAGTACGCCGTGATCGTGAGTACGCGTGTACGTACAGGCATGTGCAGCGGAGTGAGCTGTGTACCGCTAGTCGCCTTTCGGGGAGCATCCCCACCTCGCTCTCTACCCTTCACTCCCACTGCTTGTCGTCCTTCAGTGTTTAGAGTCATCTTCATATCTCTCTCTCTCATGTCCTTTCTTGTATGCTCGTCGGCTCATCACTTCCTTTAATCTGCACCTATTGTCTACCCTCTGTATTAGCATGGTAGCCGGTACGAATTTAGACAGTAAATTTAGGACATCTCTGGTTAGATACAGGGACTCAAAGAGAAGCATGTAAATGATCAAGTGTATTCAATATGAGTATATAGGGTTACAAAATAGCCCCCCCTCTCCTATTACAAGATATCCTATTTATAGAGAGGAGAGGAAAGCATGTGAAGTTACAAATTTGTCTTCGGGGCCTAATTTACTCATAGGGGTATGTACATCATTTTACCTCACACTGACCTTGCCATGTCTGGGACTCCAAGGTTGGTTCGTGGTGGGCTCCGAACTCCGTCCAAGGTTGGCCCCATACTTTGCCCGAGGTTTGCCCGATCTTCGCCTGGGGTTGGCCTCGGACACCTCCAGGGTTGGCCTTGTGTACCTCGCGCAGGGTTGGTCTTGTGTACCTCATCTGGGGTTGGCCCCGGACCCCTTTGGGATTGGTCTTGTGTACCACATTGGGGTTGATTTGGGGACTTGGCTTGGGGTAGACACTCCAACGGGTGTCGTCTCTTCGAGGTGATTGTGGGCTTGAGGTGGCGTGTGGCCTTCCCCCAACAGTAGCCCCTCGACAATCTAGGTGGTCGTTAACCGCCCGCTCAGGCTGACGCACCAACTTGCAAAAGAGGTCGGCACGCTTCCTCGAGTCGATGATTTCACTGGTAACCTACAATGCATTCCAACAATATGTTAAAATACCTTAGTTCTTGCACGAACCTCAGATGATAGATCATGTCCATGCCTCCAAGTTGGGTTCCCTTGATGTTCGCGAAAGGGCGGTTGCTCCGCTCGACTGATTTTGGGTCATATTAGGGAGTTCACTATCGCACAGAATGACGTGGGGTTGCGAATAGTTATGGAGTCAAGTGTTGACCGCTTAGATATTGAAATTATGCAGAGATGCAGGGTTAGGACTTAGCCCACAGAAGCGCCTCGTGAAGTCAATCCTTGGTCTATAGTATTCAAGAGGTGAAGATATGCACGGGAGTGCCAAGCTCGACTCTCTTAGGCATGGCCCCCAAAGGACGATAGAACTTAGGGGTGCGAAAGGTTAACCCATGTGAACATACTAGAAATAAGTGCATAACTTGCCGGTTCAAGGCGCATGGAGTCCTTGGGTAATCAATTTGTCATGTAAACTTGTCGGGAAGGGTGTGGATATACCACCAATATGAGGTGCGACGGAGCTTCAAGGCACATGAAGCCAACTGGGGCATATGCATCCCTATGCGCAAGCTCGATTGGCGATGTTGAGTTGGAGACATCTTGAGACGTGATTGATTGATGCATGCCAACACGCCAAGATGTTCAAGGTCGATGAGTGTACTCAAGACTAGCCTGATGAGGTCTAACCTTCAAGGTAAGGGGATACACGCTAAGCTATTGCCTGCTCAACCCGACGAGGCATGGTGCTAGAAGCTTGGAGGCATGCCACATGCTTGGCTCATAGATGTGTGGCCCATGAAGCAAGGCGTGCCCGATGTGAAGCTATGCCCTGTCAATGGATGACCCTCAAGGCTAATCACGCCACACTGATGTGATGTGTTGGTGCTTGTCGATGTAAGACGATCAATTCAACAGACGTGCATAACTCAGGAGATGCCGATAGATCAAGCTAAGCTTGGTCGAGGGAATGCGTTGTATGTCGAGTCGTATCATATGGAGATGAAGCCATTGTGGAGTATTGTCCCTTGCTAGGTGAACAAACTTGACAACTAGGAGTGTGTTGGGGCGCGAAGTGTTTGGGACTAAGGAGTTGCCTGTGAGGAGATAAGATGTGTGCTGAAGCGCCTATTAATTGGCTCCCGGAGGGGTCACCGGCGGTGCGAATAAATATGAATAGAAGTGAAGTATACTCAACTCGCCTTAGGTATGACCCCACGAGGAGTTCTTGACTCACTGAGGGTCGGCCTTTGAGGTGAGGAGATGTGCACCCGAACGCAAGGTGGTTGATTTGTTAATGCTCGTGTGGTCGACTAGTCGAGGCATTGACTGTAAGGAACGGAGTACTCTACAAACTGGTATGTTGCCCTCGACGAAAGAAGATGATTAGGTTATCTGTAGAGCCAGAGAGAGTCTATAGTCAGGTAGATGCAATCGAGGCGAAGCAAAGTTACCTGCTTGATGTTGAAAACAAGCTCACCCACTGCTTCTTACTAGGGGTATTTTGTTACCCCATCCTCTATCGGAAAAAAATCAGTGCTTAGGATGAAGCTCATGAGCGGTAGTTCGCTCGGGCAGGCAAGAACATCACCATCTCCTATTAAAAAAACTTGGCGCTCAGGGCGAAGTTCACGAGCAACTACTCCTCTTGGGGAGGCGAGAAGGTCGCCATCTCCCATAAAAAAACTTGGCGCTCATGAGCAACTACTTCGCTTGAGAAGATTGCCATCTCTCATCAAAAAAAACTTGGTGCTCGAGGCAAAGCTCATGAGCGGCTACTTCGCTTGGGGCAGCAAGAAGGTCACTGTGTCCCATCGAAAAAAGCTTGGCGCTCAAGCAAAGCTTGCGAGCAACTACTTCGGTTGGGGAGGTGAGAAGTTGTTTCTCATCAGAAAAATTTGACACTCGAGATGAAGCTCATGAGAGGCACTTCGCACTAGGAAGGCAAGAACATCACCATCTCCTATCAAAGAAAACTTGACGCTCGAGATGAAGTTTACAAGCGGCCCTTCGCTTGGGGAGGCGAGAATGTCGCTGTCTCCCATCAGAAAAACTTAGCACTTAGGACGAAGCTCACAAGCGGCACTTCACGCTGGGAAGGCGAGAACATCATCGTCTCCTATCAAAAAAAACTTGTTGCTCGGAACAAAGCTCATGAGCAGCACTTTACTTGGAGAGGTGAGAACGTCGCCTTATCCCATCAAAAAAACTTAGCGCTCGAGACAAAACTCATGAGTGGCACTTCATGTTGGGGAGGTAAGAATATCACAATCTCCTATTGAGAAAAACTTAGCGCTCCAGACGAAGCTTACAAGTGGCACTTCGCTCTAGGGAGGCAAGAATATCATTGTCTCCTATCGAAAAAACTTGACACTTAGGACAAAGCTCACAAGCGGCACTTCGCTTGGGTATAGATGGAAATGGATTGGATACGATCAAATAGTCTCAAATACAAATATGAATTCATATTTTTAAAATGAATATGAATACAAATTGGGATATTCTCAAATACGAATACGAATCGAATGTCGTAACGAATATGAATTTGAATCATATATGTACTTAATTCAGTCGAATACGAATATTCTTCTACAACTTCTGTAACAAATCTTGGTAGAACAAATTTATGTAACTGGCCACTGGGCTTGGCCATTGGGCCGACCGGCCGGCATAAGAAACAGATCGAATATGAATCAAATAACCTCAAACATGAATACAAATATGAATATTCTCGAGTACGAATGCGAATATGAACATTCTCAAATATGGATATAAATATTGTCGAATACAAATATGAATATTTTTTAATACAGATTGTGCTTACCACATTCATATTTTCTCCAATACAAATATCCGATAAAATGGATTATCCTTTACTATTTCCCACCCCTAGTACTCTAGAGGCAAGAAATTGGCCCAAGGCCTCACCGTGGTGAAGAACAACACGGTGGCGTGGTGGTTGGCTCAGGGGAAGAAGATGATGGCGAAGGCTCTCCTGTGCTTGAACCCGGATATTGGTTGAGGGGAAATGATCAAGATAGTAAGAGGAAGCCATGGCTCAAAGGAATTTGGATTTGGTTGACTCTTGATGATGATTGGTACAATGAACTTGACAGAATTTCAAATAGGATTGAAAGAACAAAATTTCGATGAAATTATGAACCTGTCTGGAATACAAATAAGCTACCCAACATAACATGTAAGTAGTTGGTGCATGTGACTTGGGCCCGCTCGAAGTGGCTGTGGTTTCCGGTTTTTGACTAAAATTGCACTTTAGTGGCTGTTAGTTTTTTCTAAGTTATTTAATTAAAAAATAAAAAAGAGAAAAAACACTGTTATATCTCCACCAACAATGTAAAGGAATATGGGTGAAAATAAAAAAAATAAAATTAAGAAGTCGACGTGTTCATTCCGACTTCTGACTTTGGAAGCCAAAAGGTGAAGCCACTTGGACTTGCTGTTCAGCTTAAGGGCCTGCTCTAACCGACTACGGTCGTTGACTTTCAACTAATGGCTTTGGGCTAAAATTGCACTGTAGCAGCTGTTAGTTTTTTCTGAGTTATTCGATTAAAGAAAAATAAAAAAAATATTGTTATATCTCCACACACAATGCAAAGGAATAAGGGGAAAGAAAAAGCAAAAAAATAAAAAAAATAAAATTAAGAAATAGATATGTTCATCTAGACTTCTAAATTTTAAAAATCAGAAGCCAAAAATCGACATCATTTGCAGCCTAAATACTATATACATTAAAGAAAAACTTGTGTGATTCTACAGGGACTCAAATGTCTACAGTTACATCTTCTCTGCCCCTCTGCTAGCTCTTCTCTTCGACCCCAATAGCAAATATCCTATCCTATTTAGGCTGCCTCTTCTTTCTCCTACTCTCCTCGTCTCTCACCAACACCTAGCTAGTTACCAGCAATCTATGAACTTAAAACTACTGAACATAGAAGTCTAGCTTCCTCCTACTCAACTTAGCACCACCAGATCAGCTTGTTGGTGAATAGATCGAGCTAGCTATATCTCATCCATATATAGATCTTCCCTAGTCTACATTCACTCACTCTACCTGGTTTAAGAAAGGCTCAAGCACACACCAATGGTCCATTTCTTGCAATGCAGCCAGGCTCACATGCCCTTGCCTCTCCTCTCCTCCATTCTCCTCCTCGCCTCCATGGAGGTAGCGCATTTAGATGCCAGTAATATTTCTTGTGTTCAATGCTCCAACTTCAGTTAATCATTATAGCATTTCCATGGTGGATATCCTCACTCAACTTCTCCTTGTTATATCTAGGGAGGTTGCCACTGAGGCTACTAGAGGTTGGAACCAGCAAGGTATAATCAGTAAGTTCTTGATGTTGACACATTGCTTGATCTAAATATGTTTGTGTTGCTAGATAGTGTTTCTTAATGTGGTTTGTGTGTGATGCTGGATAGGATCAGCAGGATGAAGTCAAAGGAGAGATGAAGATGGAAGATTGGATCAAGGCCACCAAGGTGTGAAAGGGTGTGCACGTCTTGTGGCCACTGTGAGGCAGTATAAGTGCCCATAGTGCCACAGGATCTGAAGAGAACTGCCAAGGTTGATCAACAACATGCGGTGAGTGCTATCAGTGCAGGAATATTTACCTATAGAGCGAATGGTTTCTCCAACTAAGGGCCATTGAGCTGGAAATGCAAGTGCGGAGGCATCATCCTTGATCCATGAAGA
This sequence comes from Melocanna baccifera, assembly GCA_036346265.1. NCBI lineage: Eukaryota > Viridiplantae > Streptophyta > Magnoliopsida > Poales > Poaceae > Melocanna > Melocanna baccifera. The sequence goes on along the minus strand of CM070695.1, from coordinate 976,743 downwards.
CAACTCAACTCACCTCACCAATCACTTCAACATTGTGCAAAATGTAAAAAAAAACTCCTTGTTTACCTTTTTTTTCCCTAGCTAGCTACTTCCTCCTTTTAATTTCCTCTAGATCAGAAATTGAAGAGGGGGAGATTGAGCTGCGAATTTCTTGTACATTTTGGCCGCAATTTTGTCAAATTTTTAATGCCTCATTTTGGTTGAATGCCTTTGATTTGGTCCTGATTGGATGTAGAGGCAACTAAATTGTTGTGTGCATTCAAGCCATGGCTATGGTAGGGACAAACATCTGCTCTGCTCTGTGTGAGAGAAAGATAGATAAGGGTTAGAAATGGATACGAATTATTCATATTATTTGGTTATCATATTCGATAGAGTATAAATACAATATAGATTTTTCTATTTAATTAATAATTTCTCTCCTATTCGTATTCATATTTGAATTTACATAAAAAAATATGGGTATGAGTATGGTATAGACTTTTACTATCTGAAATATTATTTTATCCGGACTATTTATATCCATATTCATATTCGGTGAAGCAATATACATATTTTATTATAATACGACTAATTAGTTGAACAAGTTTTTTAATTCAATGTGAATTTGTGTTTCTTTAAGTGAAGAAAATGAATTAGAATGATTAAGTGCAACTATATGAGGATAAAATGTCATTAATATTTCCATACTACATAAGTTATGAAGATATCCGGATACGATCCGAATTGACTAGATATTTTATTCATATCCATATTTGAGAATATTCAAATTCGTATTTGTATTCATTTACAAAATACGAATATGAATGTGGTAAGGACACTATTCGATCTGTTTTCACCCCTAGATAGATAAAGTGGAGTTATCGCATGTTGATGGGGTTAGTAAGTTGGGACCGGTTAAATTGTAGATGTATGATAGTGGGAATGGTTAAATTAGATATGTATGATGGTGCACATCGTATATTGACAGGACTTCGATATGTTCTTGACATAAAAAGAATATAATATCTGTGAGGTTGTTTGAACTCGAAGGTTTTGAAGTATCACTTCAAGGTGAAGTCATACGAGTTACTTGCAAAGGAGCAGGTGATCATAAAAAGTACCTGAAGCAATGAAAGATATTGACTGATGGGTACATCTAAAGGAAGGGCAATCAATGAGAGGTATGATAAAAATTCTAATCAAGAGAAGGAAGTTGTGTCATCAATGGTAGATACTCATATCTCATCTACAGTTATGTGCGGAACTATAAAATACGGTTGCAGAATCTACCAGACGTAAAGGTAAAGATGCGAGCTGTTGGAAGGAGTAGTAGTTAATCAAACAACACAAGAAAAGAGCTCTCAAGTAAATGGTCCAAGCATGTTAGTCAGGACAGTAACATGCACATTGCGGTGATATGCATGAGGCTCTATGCAGGGGCGGAGCCAGGAATTAGATATGGGGGGCAACAATATGGATAACAAGTAGAGTAGAACCAATAAACCATGCCGGATTTACCGATCTAATAGTCACATATCAGAGTAATATGTTTTGCAAATTACAATGCAAAGAAAATTACATCTCTATTAACTTAAACTTAGCTCTACGACTACCAGCAAGATCATAGGCCTTAATAATATCATCATTACTAACCTTTGCGACCAATTCCTTTTCAATATAAATTACCAAACAATCTCATAGAAATCCATCTCCCATTGTACTTCAAAGTCGCGTCTTCGCAAGTTTCATAGCTGAAAAACATCTCTCGGTGGTTGCAGTTGAAACCGGAAGAGTTAAGATTAATCTTAACAACTTGTCCACTATAGGATAAGATAAATCTTTACCAGTCTTAACTAGTCCACTTGTTAGATTAGCAAGTAATGGTAATGCACTTAGGTTTGGATGGTTGCATACATCAAGTTGAAAATATGGCAATTGGCACTCCAATTGAGCTCTTTCTTAACTTGAGAAATCAGTAGGATAATATTTTTCCACTAGAGTGCATATATTTGCTATGTCGAAAGTGTCCAACCTTGGATCCAAAGAGGCACAAAGGGACAAAAGCTCTGTCGCTTGAGAACTGAATCGATCTTCTAGCTCAATCAATTGTTGATCAATTGCAACATTAAACACATCTACTTTGTAATGGTGAAAGGTTGTGGTGTTATCATTCTTATTTCGGGATTTAGTCACATCAACGTACCTGCAAATTGGAAGACATGGATTGATGGATAAATAAGTATAATTTTCACTCGCTTAATCGCTTTTGTTCTTCGCTCGCGTAGGCTCACGCCTGCCGGCTGCCTCGTCTTGTGCTGTTGTGCAGTTGTGCCTTGAGGCTTGAGTAATTGAGTTAGCGCCATCGGTGAGGCAATGACCACTAGCGGCCAGTATTTCATATTTGAGAGATACAATTCATAGTTTTTTTAAGCACTAATCATTCATTCGGTGGTATTCCCTATTTCCCTTATCTAATCAGTAATCACTATATAAATTTCTCTTTACAAATTACAATTTTAGATGATATGAAGAAGAGAAAGACAATTCATAGTTTTTTTAAGCCTGTTGGTTCAAGTGCTAATTGTATTGAAGTCATTAGAAGCCGAGGCTGCCAGAGTAACGTGGAAGTGGAAACTCCTAATGTGGAAGGGGAAACTCCTAATGAACATGTGGAAAATCCTAATAATCAGAGTAGTGTTGCTGCTGCACCATTAGAAGCCAGGTCGTGCCAGAGCATCAACCAATTGTAGCTACTAGATTTGAGAGAGACCCTGGTAAACGTGTTCAAATCTTAGAATTGCCAACTGATTAACAAGATGAAGTTCGAAGATTTTATATTTCAGATGGCCCATATCAACCTATTTTAGCAGAGTACCCACTCAGTGAATTATCTCATCGTTGCCGATTTCAAAGCAGTTGGTTCAAGCAATTTACTTGGCTAGAATATTCACCTCATACAAATCGTGCTTATTGTCTACCATGTTTTATTTTTTCCAAGAAGCCAATTAGAAAATATGGATCAGATGCATTCACAGTCAAGGGGTTTCAGAACTGGAAGAAAGCTAATGATGGAAATGTGTCCATATTTTCTAGTTCTGAAACCCCTTGACTGTGAATGCATCTGATCCATATTTTCTAATTGGCTTCTTGGAAAAAATAAAACATGGTAGACAATAAGCACGATTTGTATGAGGTGAATATTCTAGCCAAGTAAATTGCTTGAACCAACTGCTTTGAAATCGGCGACGATGAGATAATTCATTGAGTGGGTACTCTGCTAAAATAGGTTGATATGGGCTCTCTGAAATATAAAATCTTCGAACTTCATCTTGTTAATCAGTTGGCAATTCTAAGATTTGAACACGTTTACCAGGGTCTCTCTCAAATCTAGTAGCTACAATTGGTTGATGCTCGGCGACCTCGGCTTCTAATGTGTGCGAAGAACACTACTCGATTATTAGATTTTCCACATGTTCATTAGAGTTTCCCTTCCACATTAGAAGTTTCACTTCCGCGTTACTCTGGCGACCTCTGGCTTCTAATGACTTCAATACAATTAGCACTTGAACCAACAGCTTAAAAACTATGAATTGTCTTTTCTTCTTCATATCATCTAAAATTGTAATTTGTAAAGAGAAATTTATATAGTGATTCTTGATTAGATAAGGGAAATAGGAATACCACCGAATGAATGATTAGTGCTTAAAAACTATGAATTGTATCTCTCAAATATGAAATACTGGCCGCTAGTGGTCTGCTGTCTCTCGATGGCGTCAACTCAATTACTCAAGCCTCAAGGCACAACCGCACAACAAAGACAAGACGAGGCAGCGGCAGCGTGAGCCTACGCGAGCGAAGAACAAAAGCGATGCGAGTGAAGCTTCTGGCTGCGGCGGTGGCAGTGCAGTGAAGAAGCGAAGCGGCGAAGAAAAGAATATGAAGCATCCACATACGTATTGCTGCGTTGGGCTAATTGGCTTAATTGCCATTTAGGCTTAATTGCACCTCCTCGGGACCTCGGCACACGGCACTCACTGGCTGCATGTGCCTGCACTCAAGGAGTCAAGGGGTTTGATACTTTGATCGAATGCCACTTTAGGCCATCTCACTGAATAGTGGGTTCCCAGACTCCCAGTCCCTCCTTGTCAGGTTGGAGGGTGCCAAGCCCCCCTGGCCCCCCCTCTCTCCGCCACTGGCTCTATGGTGGGAGCACTTCTAAAGGTAGAGGAAAAACCAAAAAATAAAAACAATGAGAGACAACTTAGAGTGAGTTCCGGAGGGAGCACAATAACTTTAATGGATAAGAGTCAAGGTGGAGATTGTTGAGTTAGGGTGTGACTCATATCCAAGCATTTTTAGGATTTGGAAAGATATACTATAAGGAGTACTAGATTAATCCTAATAGGTTTATAGTTTCTATTATCTTTTGGAGTAAGATTTTCACTCCACTTTGGAGGAGCGCTAAGAGGGACTATATAAACTCATACAGGTAGCTATGAAGAATCTAATCAACAAAGCATCAAGTAACAAAACAAAAAAAATCACTCATCTAAAAATAGAGGTGCACAAGAGAATTAAAGGCTAAATAATTTTTAGCACTGCATTATTATATAGAGTAAGGATCTGAGAATACTAAAAGATTCGAAGGAATTGTGAGAGGACGACAATCTCTTGTATTCTTTTGAGGTTGTGTTAAAAAATTTACAGTCCGTTTTATTAAATCTTTTTTCTCTTATTGTGGTTATTAGTTTAGTTTTCTCTATGAGTTTTTTTATACTATATATGTTAATACTATATTGTATAAACTCTGATTTGATAAAGAGCTGCTGCCAATAAGAAAGATACCAGAATTTAACATAAGGAGAGTGAAGGAAAAGCCGAAATTTTTCTATTTTAGCCCTTTTTTCGAAAAATATTCACATTTAGACCCCTGACAGTTTTAATTCCGTTTTTGGACCCAAAGATCGGCGCCGTGGGACACGGCGCCGAGATAAAACGTCTCGGCGCCGTGGTCCACGGCGCCGAGCTCGCGTACCCGCTCCAGTGTGCCGGCCTGCGTGGCGCCGTGGTGGCACCACCTCGGCGCCGTGTGTCGTGGCGCCGACCTCGGCGCCGTGTGTCGTGGCGCCGAGGTCGGCGCCGTGGGTGTTGGCGCCGAGTTGCTGAAACCTAAAGGGCAAAAATCCCCTTGGGATCTTTGGATGGTTCGGACGCACGTGAACTAATTTTTATACACATTCAAGATTTTGGTTTCTTGCTACAGGTCTCAATGATCTAATGCATTGAGATTTTAAACTTATAAAAACACATATTTGATTGACATCTGGTGAAGGCGTTTAGCTTCGGCAAGATTCGAAGGCCTTCTTGTGAAAGGTTCTGATGTGAATCGATACTTCATTAGCGGCCATTCGTTGAGCATCTTTGTTTTGCCATGGAACTCAGATCTTGGTAATGTTGAATTCCACCACTAGTCCTAACATGCATGCCTTAGGAAAATAACTTGCTGGGTCTATTACATTTTGTCTCTTGGGTGTAGCGTGGTTGTTTCCCCTTTTGTCGCGCCCTGAAGATGGCTCCGCTACATCCTTCTTCCTGTCACTCTTGGTCTTGAGAGCTGCCTCACGAGCTTGAAGCTCTTCCTCCTGACGCTTGATGGCTGCTTCACGTAGACTTAACTGCTCCCGCCTCCTTTGCAACTCATCCTCCTTGCCCTTCAGACGGATTTGGTCCACCCTCACGCGGCGCTCTTGCTCAAGCCGCATCTGTCGTTCCACCTCGCGAGCCTGAGTCATCTTGACAAAGTATTATCCTTTGTTTTCCACCGCCTTTGCCGGTTACTGGCCATGCCGGCGACACCCGATCCACCCATTCGATGAACGTGCAAGCCTACGTGTGGCGTGGTAGATGGCATGGATAAAGTTGAAAAACGATAACCAGAAACAAATGATTTAGTTGTCGTCGTTACCACGAAGTCGTCATCCAGGTCTGGACACTTGAAGAACCTACGGCCGTATTTGGCTCGTTGTACTCGATCCGTCGGGCGCACAACATCGTCCGAAAGCCGCAATGGCACTTCGGACGCTCATGCCACTCCGGCACTCCAAATGGGTCGGACCTCCAGGAAGACATTGATGTGTAGTAGTATTGAGATGTCTTGAGGAGGAGATGTGGTATGGAAGACATAGGATGCCTTAATATAGACAGGTTATCTGGTGCAGTGGGCATAGTCCATGGAGGCATGAAGGCATAGTCCATGGACGACGGTAGGGGCCCCCGTTACTATCCGGAGGTCGTGAACAAAGCTGCACAAAGCTGCCGAGTCTTGTGCTGACACTGCGTAATGACATGATGACACCTCCTCGGGCCTTTTCCATCCGCGTGCACAGTAGGGGCCCCCGTTACTATCCGGAGGTCGTGACCACGTGTCAGCTGCGTCATGAAGGCATCCAGCGAAGCAATAAATGGATCTATGTAGGCTTTTCAGAGACTATAGTCTCGTAATAAAAGCGGCCCCATCTCGTCTTGTCTCTGCGTAAAGCAGGCCACTCGTCACCCTCGCTGCACAAAGCTGCCGAGTCTTGTGCTGACACTGCATAATGACATGATGACACCTCCTCGGGCCTTTTCCATCCGCGTGCACAGTAGGGGCCCCCGTTACTATCCGGAGGTCGTGAACACGTGTCAGCTGCGTCATGAAGGCATCCAGCGAAGCAATAAATGGTTCTATGTAGGCTTTTCAGAGACTATAGTCTCGTAATAAAAGCGGCCCCGTCTCGTCTTGTCTCTGCGTAAAGCAGGCCACTCGTCACCCTCGCTGCACAAAGCCGCGAGTCTTGTCCGACATCGCATAATGACATGATGACACCTCCTCGTGCCTTTTCCATCCGCGTGCACAGTAGGGGCCCCCGTTACTATCCGGAGGTCGTGAACACGTGTTAGCTGCGTCATTTTCTTGGTCCCCCGGCCCCTACGTGAGAACTCTTTAAATCGAGCGAAGCCCTGACCCCTTCTCCGTCGTGCGAAACATACCATGTCGGAAGTCGAGGTCCGATCGGAGTTGGGTCCCGAAGGAAGACCTCCCATTGGAAAGGAGGAGAACTTGATTCACGATGCCGCGATACCAAGCCGGCGTGCTCAACCTGCATGGCGAAAATGCAGAACACAATACGGACGCGGTTGTGCAGGTCTTGGATGGCCCAGTCGATGGCGGGCGACGTTTCTTCCGATGCCCACACTCAGGGGTAGAAATTGCTAATAGTTCAATTTTCATTACTACTTATGGATCCTCCTTGTTAACCGTTCTTTCTCACAGATGGCGAAATGCGACTTCTCACGCTGGATCGACCCGCCTCACGAACGGCATGTTGTCATGTACGTGACTACATTATGGGAGCGAATATTTGAGTTGGAGGAGCGAATCGAGACTCTCAACGAGGAGAACAACGACCTCCGCCAGCAGATGCAACGCGAGAGGGGCAACGAGGAGGTCGTGAACATAGGAAGCTCGTACGATCCTGGATGTTGCTGCGCGAACCCTAGCTGCATATGTGCGTGCCACTACAACGACGGCCAGCCACGTCCGAGGCGTCCACCTCAGCAATACTCCATGTGGGTGCCACGAGGCTCGTTTGGTTTGTAGGCAACGAGGTGTATGGTTGATCTCGCCTATGTTGCTAATGTTTTATGCTATGTTGTACCATGTGTTTGTTGTTATCGTGTCGTCTACTGCTGGAGAGTTCATGTATGTGCATGTAATGCAATGAAAGTACTTGTCATATTAAAATGATGCCTTTATTGTAGTTAAAATAATTTCACAAGCGCATGACAGTACGAACACAACAATTGCATAAATGATTGCGCGAAACCATGCGACGTTACAACATCTCAATTACAAAAAAGCATTCCGAATATATTATATCGTGTTAGTCAGAAATTTAGGAGCCACTGTAAACACAAATAACACATCTCAATTGCGCGAATCTTCTGAGTGTCCTCGAGCGTAATAGTCATCTCACCGAAAGGGAGGTGGAAGCTGTGAGTCTCCGGCCTCCACCTACATGATACCAAAAAGAGGACGACATGTCAGAGAATTTGAGGCGCACATAGCCGATAAACAATGACCATGCAAGTGGAGCAATGGTTTACGAGAATACCTGTCAACCAGTGCAGTGATGGCCGGGGGGTTGAAGTTGGGCAACCCACGGCGAACCTGGTAAGAGATGACGTCTAGGCCAGCCCTCTCGAGGAAGGGAGTGTACCTCTCGTCGTACCGCATGTCCAGGAACCCGTCATGGGTTCGAGGACGAAGGATGGGCAGCTCCTGTATAGAATACACAAATTTTTTTAGTTAATCCATCAACATAAATCATTAACTGTACAAGAAGTGATGAAGGCAGTACCATCCCCTCCGCGGTGAGCCGTCCTCGGTGGTTCTCCTCGTAGTACGGGTCTAGCAGGTGTAGTTGCGCCATCCTACAACAAAATTATAATTTGTCAGTCCAACATAAAAGAAAACAAAAATTTTAACATTTATAAATTATGGAAGCAACTAGACGAAATATGAAACATAACGTACAACAAGCACTCGTTTTTGACTAAGTGGCCAATGGCATGTGCGTGAATTGTGGCCAAGTCTACCACATCCGCTACATTGGTTTCGCTCAAAATTCGAAGAAAGGGGTTGCTCTCCTCGCCTCGTTCTTCCCGAAGTGATCCATAACCATCTTGTGTCTCGTCCTCTTCCTCGTTCCACGTTTGTTCCAACGGCTACCCGGATCCGCAATGTATTTGGGCCCGGTGTATGGTGGCCACTCTCCCTCATCCCGGTAAGGCTCGAAACGGGGAGACCACGTAAGCACAAGGTTGTCAACACTGAACTCCCGAGGTATCTTGCTCGTAGTCAAAGTTGCGATGCCTTCTGCTGCCACATAATGAGAACATGGAAAGTGGTGCGCCTCGGTTTACCACATGTGCATGAGAAAGCAATAAGGACAACCTTATGCCTCCTCGTCGGCCGGAGCTCTCCATCGGTCGTTGTACCACCCTTTCTACAACCTCGTAAGTGCCTGTGGCATTGTCAAAACAATGTACCTCATGTGCCTCAGCCCTCGCCTTTGCCTTTTCAAGGTGCTGTTCCGGTTTTGGCGCCCATCTCACTTGTTTACTCTGAGCGCCATTGCATGTGCGTATCTTCGTTGAACGGGCAACAAGCTTGTAAAAGGTGAAGGATACGATAGCATTGACAGGCATACCACATATACCCTTAAGCAAATTATTGAAGGATTCGGCCATGTTGCTTGTTTGAAACTCGTACCTCCAGCCACCATCGTCATGAGCCCTTGTCCATTTGTCGACATCTCTCATCAATCCCGTCAACCACTGTCTACCTTCTGAGTTTGTTGCAGTATTAAGCTGTTCCAACTTCTCTGAAAGAACTTGACCTCAAGCATTCGGCGACCTCCTCGAGCGGATGAAAGTTATCCTTCGTACCATCCTTACGGAGAAGATTCTCGGCAAGATGCCGAGTACACCAACGGTGGTGCAAAGCTGGATACCCCGGTATCTGCTCCTGTACGGCAGCAAGTATGCCCTGGTGTCTATCAGATATGACACCAACCTCCCTACGGGGCCGACCACGTGCCTCGAGCGAGCCGCATGAACCATCCCCAACCGTCTTTGTTCTCCTCTCAACCAAAGCAAGCGCCAAAGGAACCAACGCGTTATGCGCCACAGAAATGGCTATCGGAAGAGTGCCCCGGTACTTGCCAAGAAGAAACGTACCGTCAATGGAGAAGACGGGACGACAATGCCGAAGGCCTCGATGGGTGAGCAAAGCACGAAAGCACGGAAGAATATCGCATCCCATCTTGAGTACATTCGTTTGGTTTGGGACGTACTCATAATGCATGCGGGATTAACGCTTTGATTGCATTGAAGAGTCTTGCAGCGCAAGTACCCATCTTCCAGTCCCCATATATCATCTTCCGGATCGTTGCTTTGCCCTCCATGCTTTCCCATATCTTATCTCGTATCCAAATTTCTCCTTAACAATCCCGGCAAGTGTCTTCACCTTCATATTAGGTTCTCCCTTTACTATGTGACACAATGACTTGGCAATAATTGTAGAGGTCAAGCGCCGATGCTTCATTTGAGCTCGCTTCCGCACAAGTATGTGGGCCAACGATTCTTGTGATCTTGAACTTTCTGTGTCCTTCTGTTTGCTAGCACATACCCTCCATCCACATGTTTCCTTCTACTTTGGCTGTGTACCTCCGCTGCACATAAGAATGCCTCACCTTGAATGGCCTTTTACGAATCATTTGATACTCCTGCGGCCACCTTTTCAATGCGAGACATGTCCTCAAACACCATGCCCTTCTCAATTGTCATGCTTGACCGGCCTCGGGAGCATCTAGCAACTCGTCATCCCTTCCTTCTGCATAAGCCTCATGAGAATGCCGAAGATCGCTGAATTCATGAACTGATGGATCCCGGCCAGGGCAATAACGCCTAATCAGCTCAATATCACTTTCGGTCAGCTCTCCAAAAGGGCGGTCATCATCGGAATCAACGGCCCTTGCGATCTCGTAAGGCTCTAAATCATCCACAATTTGAACATCCACACTGTTGGAGTCCCTACAGACTTCTTCAACGTTGCCAGATGGAGCAACGGGAGGAACACCCACATTATAAATAATGTCTCCTGCATCATAAGCACGAAAACGATGGGATCGAGACAAAAGAATGGAATGACTGGAAAAGGCTACAGTGTTGCTCGACACTTACTGGGATGATCCAGAGGGGCCACCACGGCACATTCAACTCGAGCTGGTTGAGAAATCTGAACCTCGTTCGAGGCAGATAGAGCATCAGGCACCTCAGGCACTTCTTCCACATCCACCGCAAGGTCCGGCAACGGAGGGTCAAAGGGTGCCTGATCACCTAGTTCCGGTGAAGAACCATGAGGGGTGGGATCAATCGACACCTTCCGCACAACAAGGTCCAAACATTGGAACTCATTCCTCATAACCAATTTGACATATTTGTCCCACTGATCCTCACAACCAATTAAGATCAACCGCCTTAGAATTGTGTCTTTCGAACCGAAGTGAAGTAACCCCTCAACTGTGATACTCTCCTCGTTTGCATCACAATGTAGCTCCTCCCGGGTCCTGGCAACCAACTCAGTAAACGACGGCCTATCACTGAATATCAGAGGCACCCTTTGCATTTCAACAAATCGAACATTTCCATAATCATCACTTGTCACACTGCCTCCATGATATAGAGTCACTAGGTTGTCCATCTACTTCATACATAAAATATGTTGAAATAACATCAGTAACAAAACCATACTATGAAACAGTTGTCCACCATTGAGAAGTTATGGTTGGCAATAGCAAGTTACCTAATTTATCCAAAACCATCACAAGAAGTATGCTTTACAGGACGCAGCACACTGAACTCAAGTTGTAAACAATACTTTCAGTGTAAATATAATCCTTATTGGAAACAACACAGGTTCAGATGATGAGACTTTCTACACAAGTTCAGATTTTACACTAAGTACACAAGAACATCAAGAATCTGACAGTTATCCAAAGTTTCAGTCTTTCAAACATGAACAGAATCACATGCTTTTGATAAACTATTGTAAGAACATACAAATGACACGGCTATTCAGTCTTTCTAGAGCACCTAGAATAATAAAAAATTAAGGCATACAACCGCGCAGGATCCCAAATCCTCACATCTAGCCTCAAAAAGCAAATTGCAGAATCGCAATCTTTGTTCTCTCATATTTCTATGCTAACAAATTTTAGCTCCAAATTGCAAAATTCAGCATGCTATCAAAAGCAAATTGCAGTCTCTAGCCCTTATATCTGAAAACCCTCAAACCTTAGCTACTCTGGTCCAATATTGCAACAATCTGAAACACTAGTGTTTAGTGTAAGATAACAAACAAGAAATAAATCCAAATCAACAAGTTTAGGTTTAGTTAGCACACTTTACCAACGAAACATAGGCTTATCATTTTACGGATTTCACTATCATTTGAGCTAATTTAAGAACATACAATGACAAGGACAATGAAACCATTATAATGATAAATGATCATTTGCAACTTAATTCATGAGTACATCAATTCAACACTAATACATGATGAAAATTGAAAATCAAGTCCCATTTGTTCATCTGCAAAGGCTTAGCATCAAACATTGATATAGCGATGAGTGTCAAATTTGTTCATCCATCCTTCCTCCAATTTTTTCCAAATATCAAGCAGAGGCAGCCGATGGTTACAATAATGTAGAATTGAGAAACCGAGAATCAATGATTACCTGCGTGGGAGGGGAGGGGGTCGGGAGGGGAGGTGGAGGGGGAGGAGGCGGCGGGAGAGGCCGGGAGAGGGAGGGAGGCGGCGGGGGGAGGAGGGGAGGGGTGGGGAGGCCGGGTGGGGAGGAGGGTGGGCGGGGGGCGGGGGGGGAGGGGTGGGGAGGAGGGTGGGCGGAGGGGCGGCGGGGAGGCCGAGTGGGGAGGAGGTGGCGGGGAGGCCGAGTGGGGAGGAGGCGGCGGGGAGGCCGGGAGGGCCGGCGGGGGGGCGGCGGGGGGGGAGGAGGAGGGGGAGTCCGGGAGGGGGGGGCGGCGGGGAGGCGGGAGGTGGCGGGGCGGCGGGGAGGCGGGAGGGGAGGAGGCGCGGGGAGGCCGGGAGGAAGTGTGGGCGGGTCGGTCGGGCAGGGGGCGGCGGGGTCTGGGGTCGGGAGGGTTTTTTGCTCTGTTTAGGTCTAGGGATCTCGGCGCCGAGCTCGGCGCCACGACACACGGCGCCAAGGTCGGCGCCACAAAACAGGGCGCCGAGGTCGGCGCCACGACCCACGGCGCCGAGGTGGTGCCACCACGGCGCCACGCAGGCCGGCACGCTGGAGCGGGTACGCGACCTCGGCGCCGTGGACCACGGCGCCGAGACGTTTTATCTCGGCGCCGTGTCCCACGGCGCCGATCTTTGGGTCCAAAAACGGAATTAAAACTGTCAGGGGTCTAAATGTGAATATTTTTCGAAAAAAGGGCTAAAATAGAAAAATTTCGGAAGGAAAAGCTTATCTGATTGGACCTTTGTGCTGTGCGAGAGGCGGACCACTGAAAAAGGAGGGGGGAACTTGACCAGAGCATGGACGGTAGCCCGGCGGATCATGCATGATTCTCTCCCATTCCTCGGCTGGACTCGTCCTGCGCTACTGTGCGCGTACGTAGCGCCGGCCCGATCAATGCATCGAGATCGATGGCCAAACACCTCTGCCATGCCATGACATCTGTGCTGCTGGCCAGTGGCAGTGTACGTGGACATTGTCCATTGCATTTCGAAACTAGCGAGATGGCTAATTTTATGTAATATTCTGATTTTGCGAAACTAGCCAGAAAATATACTTTGATGGTGATGATGATTTAGCAATATATTTGTGCATGTAGTTACTGATTTAGAGAATAGTTCGATAAAAACGTGATTAATTCGAATTGGACATCGGCGGTCCGACGCTGACACACTTGTGTTGCCAACCTCTCTGACCAAGCATAGACTCGGCCAAGCAAAGCCACGCATAGCTCAGCGCTGCTGGCTATAATTAATAAACTCCTGAGCAGAGAGTGCACGTTAGTTTCAGTACTGCTGAAGCTAACCTTGCATCCCCGTTTTGCATTGCCAGCAGCTATCTCCAACATGAAGCCCATGTCCTTGTTGTTTCTAAATCTCCTTTTCGTTGGCCTTAACCTTCCAGGCTTCGTTGCGGCCGACGACGAATTTGTCTACTCCGGCTTTGCCGGAGCTGACCTCACCCTCGACGGCGTAGCCACGATCACTCCAGACGGCCTAGTCGACCTAACCAACGCCCGAGAGAGGGTCGTAGGCCACGCGTTCTACCCGGCTCCCCTGCGCCTCCGCCAGTCTCCCGACGGCACGGTGCAATCCTTCTCCGTCTCCTTTGTGTTCGCCATCCACCCTAACTACCGGCCAAGCCAAGGCTTCGCCTTTTTCATCGCCAAGAGCATGAATTTCTCATCCGCTCTCGATCTGCAATACTTTGGCATCTTCAACACCGACAACCAGGGCAACTCAAGCAACCATATTTTCGCTGTCGAGATGGACACCCTCCTAAACAGCGAGCTACGGGACATCGACGCCAACCATCTCGGAATCGACGTCAACAGTGTCATCTCCAATCAGTCACACACTGCTGGCTTCTACGACGACAAGAACGGTGGTTCGTTCACCCCCTTGAACCTCACTAATGGCGAAGCGATGCTAGTCTGGATAGATTACGACGGAGGGTCGGCACAAATCAACCTGACCATGTCTTCCTTGCATGTGGCCAAACCAGCAAGGCCACTGATCTCAGCCATCTACGACCTCTCAACAGTGCTCACCGAGGTTGCGTACCTCGGCTTCGCGTCCGGAGCGGGCAAGGACGACACCCGACACTACATACTTGGCTGGAGCTTCGGCCTGAATAGGCCTGCGCCGGCTATTGACATCAGCAAACTGCCAAAGCTGCCTCGTGTTGGCCCGAAGCCTCGGTCGAAGGTCCCGGAGATTGTATCGCCAATAGCAACGGCCGCCTTTGTCCTCGCCATGGGAATCATCGTCGTCGTACTTACTCGAAGACATCGGAGGTATGCTGAGCTAAGGGAAGATTGGGAGGTCGAGTTTGGGCCTCACCGGTTCTCATACAGGGATCTGCATCATGCTACACGAGGATTCAAGAACAAGCACCTGCTAGGGGTTGGCGGATTCGGAAGAGTGTACAAGGGGGTGCTGCCAAAATCCAAACAAGAAGTAGCCGTGAAGAGGATATCTCACCAGTCGAAGCAAGGCATGAAGGAGTTCATCGCGGAAGTTGTCAGTATAGGACGGCTCCAACACCGTAATCTTGTGCACTTGCTTGGCTATTGTCGGCGGAAAGCTGAATTCTTTTTGGTATACGAGTACATGCCGAACGGAAGCCTCGACAAGTACCTGCATGATCAAGGGGACAAGCCTACTCTAAGTTGGTCTCGGAGGTTCAGAATCATCAAGGGCATCGCATCGGGACTGCTCTACCTTCACGAGGAGTGGGAAAAGATTGTTATCCACAGAGATGTTAAGGCAAGCAACGTGCTCCTCGACAGTGAGATGAATGCCCGGCTAGGTGACTTCGGCCTTGCTCGCCTGTATGACCATGGCGTCGACCCACAAACCACGCATGTGGTTGGCACCATAGGATACCTAGCTCCCGAACTGGCATGCACCAGGAAGGCGACCCCTCTCACAGATGTGTTTGCCTTTGGCATATTCATTCTTGAGGTCGTTTGTGGGCAGAGGCCGATCAAGCAAGATGCACAGGAGGAGGAGCTCATGTTGGTCGACTGGGTGCTCGGGCATTGGCACAGTGGATCACTTACGGACACCGTGGATATTAAGCTTCGTGGTGACTACGATGTTAATGAGGCATGCTTAGCACTCAAACTAGGATTATTATGCTCACACCCATTCATGGATGCAAGGCCTACCATGCGCCAAGTGATGCAACACCTTGACGGTGACGCGACGTCACCGGAGCTGACACCAACACGAACCAACCTCGAGATGCTCGCCGTGATGCGAAACGAAGGACTCGACCCGTACATCATGTCGTATCCTTCTTCCATGACGGCAAGCCATGGCACAGTGTCCAGCGTCTCAGATGGAAGATGACTGCATGCCTAGTCTTTCTTGATCTTGTAAGGGTCCTCGTAATTTGCTAGCTAGCTTGCTACGTCGTCCTGTTTCCTCACATGTATATTGGATTTCCAGGGAATTACATGGTGTGAATGTAGTAATCCGTGGGAAACCTATGCTCGTACTAAACTAGTCTCACAAGATTTGCTATTTTGTGGCTTTCTGCCTGTAAATATTCGATATTAACATCTATATATATAAAGTTACTACTTGTATTTGATAGAACAAGAAATGATTATAGCAATCTTGATTCTGTTGGTATTTCCCAACGTAGTTGGAACCGAAGAGATGTACGTAGACATGAAAACTCCCCTAGCCCGATTTGTTTCGGTTTCAATTTCTGGTTTTTAGATTGTAATTCACTATTTCTTAGCTTCGACTTTTTAAAAAAATTTAAGATTATTCGTCTTTCCTTTTTTTTCTCATATAATTGCTAAATAGAACTCAAAAGTTGCTTTTTTATTTGATGTAAGGCCGACTTTCGTCTATGCTTGATGACTGACAGCTCGTCTTTTCTTTGGTTATGTTGATTAGGACAAGGTACTTTCGAGATGCAATTGTTCATGCTGAAAATTCTCACAGGGAAATAATAAAGAAGACAGAAACCAGAGCTGGTATTGGCACGACTGCAGCGGCCGGGCTAGTAGCTGGCGCTTCCAAAACTTTTGTGCTACTAGGACTGATCCTGGAAACCAGAGAAAAGTACTATTTGTTGGTCGGAAATTTTCCACGCACGGACGGGTTGGACCGGGAAGTTCTACCGATGATATAGACGGGATGAAATACCAGTTTTAATTGTCTTGCAACAACCTAGCTAATTAGGTCACACGCAATGTCATAGATTTCCAAATTATTAAAAAGTGATCCGAATTTAGATCCGTATCCGTGTAGGACTTTTATTATGTTTGCTTTCCATGTAGGACTCTATCCCTAATATTATATAAGCACCCCAGTAGTCCATAGGAAGAACAAGCTAAGAGAGAATCTTTCTATTGTAATCTCTCCATATTATAGTGATTTGCCTTCGAGCGTCCGTGGTTTTTTCCCGTAAAGGTTTTCCACGTAAAAATCTGTATCTCTTGTCTCTATTTTCTGTGCGTTATTTGCAACATGTTCATTTACAAGTTAATATCGTATACATGTCAACGGTGCTGCAAAGTTGGTTTATAAATAAGTAGGTATACCTAGTATTTCTTGAATGTCACAAAAGTGCAAATGGAACCCCTAACGAAGTTAAACCGTACCAGGCTATCATGCTATAACTACGGGGTAGTATATATGTGCTTTGTACATCTGATCAATTACAATCGTCAAATATAGAATAAGTCGACTAATTGTCCATAAAGAACTCATACAAGAACTAATTCTCCATACATGCTTTCAGATTATGTTGACCACATCAACGTCATCGTCCTCCCGAGAGACCAGAGCATGTATTATTTCCAGCATACAAGTATTACAAAAAGAAAAACTAGCGGTAGAAAATTCTGCAAGAGAAAATATATTATTTCCAGCATTTGGACCGTGCTCAACACATATACAATCTAGAAGCTAGAAACTTTAAACAAAACATGGAAAAACTAGGCGAGACAGGACGTTGACAAGCAAGCCAATGCCTGGGTAGCAAGTTGCCTAGCACGATTACAATTACTTTTGGTCATTGGACATGTGTATGGAGTCCCTGTCCGGTGAGCTGATTGGCTAGCTGGTCTCTTCCGCATACAGTTAGTCTTGAATCTTCATCTACACGGAGACACATGAAATTCACACGTATGTATTTCCAATCATAGAGTAAATATGCACGACATGCTTGATGTCTTTGTACTCCATGTCGTGCATTATTTATACAAAGACTATCTATCATAATTACTTCATGTGTTATGCCCTATGAAATGCGAGAATTTTTTTCTAGTTTTTTTTAATTTTTAGAAAAATAAAGTAAAAAGTTAGTGGTTAAAATTGTATTTTGGAAATCGTGTATATATATGTCCAAAACACACTTTTTGCATGATTACAGGTAGTAATAATTAAATTTCATAGTATTATTTTAAAAGATTATGAAAATCAACTCCAGGAGATATATATACCCCCATATTTTAGAGAAAACTTAGAGAAAAATAATCCACCCTTTTCATTAACATACCACGCTTTCAGATGTGGATGCATATGGAAAACGCAGAAAGACTCCGCGCTCAACTTCTTAGAAGCTGGTGTTTGTCGTTAGCTTTCTGCTTTTTTTACTGTTCATTTTTTTAGTTTTGTTTTTTGCGTTTTTTTTTCATATCCCTTTGTATTATTTATGATAGGTTAAAATATTTTTTTCTATTTTTATTTTTTTAAATTTAATTATATCAAATAAGCCAACTCAGCTACAATAAAAAAAATCAGTCAACTACAGTAAAAAAACCATAAATCATCGCTATTCCAAATACTACCTAAGCTTCTAGCTTTTCACTTTGACAAGCTAGTCCTGCTGCTTAGCAAAGAAATTGCCCTCGTTCGGTGCAAGCTTGATTAATATAAACTGCGTGGTAAGTAGCAACCGAGAACCGCAGACAAGGGTACTGCACCACTTACATTGCCAATTTGCCATTTCATCTTGTTACTACTTACAGGATGGCTGACAAGCGGCACGGATCCTTCCTCCTGTGCCTCCTCCTCTCCCTTAGCCCAAACCTCGTCGCCTTCTGCACTGCTCAAGCGCAGTTCGTCTACTCCGGTTTCAGAGGCGCAAACCTCACCCTCGACGGCGTTGCCGCGGTCCGACCAGACGGACTCCTCCAGCTTACCAACACCACCGATATCAAAGGCTACGCATTCTACCCAACCCCCTTGCGTTTTCGCAAGTCGCCCAATGGCACGGTGCAGTCCTTCTCGGTCTCCTTCGTGTTCGGCATCCAATCCGACTTCACTGATGTAAGCGTCGATGGCATGGCCTTCTTCGTTGCCCCCAGCAAGAATTTTTCCAGCGCCTTCGCAAACCATTTCCTAGGTCTCTTCAACGACCAGAACGACGGCAGCCCCGACAACCACATCTTCGCAGTTGAGCTCGACACTTTCCAAAACGGAGAGCTCAAGGACATTGACAACAACCATGTCGGCATAGACATCAACAGTCTTATCTCTACACAAGCCCACACCGCCGGCTTCTATGATGCCAAGACTGGAATCTTCACAAACTTGACTCTGAGTAGCGGCGAGCCAATGCAATTGTGGGTCGACTATGATGAAGAAACAGTACAGATCAGTGCGACCTTGGCTCCCGTCAATGTGGCCAAACCTTTGAGGCCATTGGTCTCAGCCACCTACAACCTCTCCGGTGTGCTCAAGGACCCATCATACATTGGCTTCTCAGGTGCAACTGGCCCACTCACAACGCTGTACTACGTGCTTGGTTGGAGCTTTGGCATGAACAGTCCTGCTCCGGCCATCAATATCACCAATTTGCCGAAGCTGCCTCATGGTCATCGGAAGGCTAGATCCAAGGCCTTGGAGATCGTCCTGCCGATAGCCACCGCGATGTTCATCGCCGCTGCGGGTGCTGCCATCCTTCTTCTCATACGGAGGCGACGAAGGTACTCCGAGCTGCGGGAGGATTGGGAGGTAGAGTTCGGGCCACATCGATTCTCGTACAAGGATTTGTACCATGCTACTGAAGGATTTAAGAACAAGCACCTCCTAGGCGAGGGTGGGTTTGGGAAAGTGTACAAAGGAGTGCTCCCAACATCCAAATTAGAGGTAGCCGTGAAGAAAGTGTCCCATGAGTCAAGGCAAGGGATGAAGGAGTTCATCACCGAAGTTGTCAGTATTGGCCGCCTTCGACACCGCAACCTTGTGCAATTGCTTGGTTATTGCCGGCGCAAAGATGAGCTCATCCTGGTGTATGACTTCATGCAAAACGGCAGCCTTGATAAGTATCTGCACTGTGAGGAGGACGAACCCACACTGGATTGGACCCAGAGGTTTGGGATCATGAAAGATGTTGCATGTGGCTTGCTGTATCTACATGAGAAGTGGGAGAAAGTTGTCCTACACAGAGATATCAAAGCGAGCAACGTGCTCCTTGATAGTGAAATGAATGGCCGGCTAGGTGACTTTGGCCTAGCAAGGTTATATGATCATGGTACTGACCTACAGACCACACATGTGGTTGGCACCATGGGTTACCTAGCCCCTGAGCTGTTACGCACGGGCAAGTCTTCTCCTCTTACGGATGTGTTTGCCTTTGGCGCATTCCTTCTTGAGGTAACTTGTGGGCAAAGACCCAACAAGCAAGACGCTCAAGATAAGCAATTCATGTTGGTCGACTGGGTACTGGAGCATTGGCACAACGGGTCGCTCACGGAGACAGTGGACAGAAGGCTCCACGGTAACTATAACAATGAAGAGGCCGACATGGTGCTAAAGCTAGGTCTGTTGTGCTTAAATCCTTTACCCACTGCAAGGCCTACCATGAGACAAGTTATGCAGTACCTTGACGGCGACATGCCACTACCAGAGTTGGCACCAACGCGTTTGAGCTTCAACATGGTGTCCATGATGCAAAGCAAAGGATTCAGCTCATCCGTCTTGTCATATCCGGACCTGGCAACAAGCATCGGCACATTCTCTGGTCTCTCGGGAGGACGATGACGTTGATGTGGTCAACATAATCTGAAAGCATGTATGGAGAATTAGTTCTTGTATGAGTTCTTTATGGACAATTAGTCGACTTATTCTATATATGACGACTGTAATTGATCAGATGTACAAAGCACATGTGTACTACCCCGTAGTTATAGCCTGGTACGGTTTAACTTCGTTAGGGGTTCCATTTGCACTTTTGTGACATTCAAGAAATACTAGGTATACTCTACCTACTTATTTATAAACCAACTTTGCAGCACTGAAGCCCTAGGCGCACTGAGCGCTCTTGTTTGATTTCCTCAATTGATTAAGTTCGATGCGTAGCTCTGTGCCACTGTCTGCCTTGAGTAAACTCCTTTTTCGTTTCAGTAGGAGCCAACAGTCGGTTATTCAGATCGTACTAAGCAAGAGCAGATCACCATCAGATCAGACTCATATCGCACTGTTTTCAGACAGTAGCAACATGGTGTTCAGATCATCATGCGTGCTTGATATTTATATTAGTATTCTTCACTTTCAGTTCGAGTCCATAAGTCTTTACATTTACCTCAAGTCCCTCTAGTTCTACTTGAGTTCAGATTGCCTGAGATAAGGCTTTCAGGATACCCTGCCTCTCCTGCAGTTGCAGAGTCACAGTCAGTCGGGACATCATGGGCCATTCAATTGGAAATCTGACAAGGCGACAGTTCAGTCCAGGGCAGGCACACGAGAAAATAATCAAAACAAGTCAGTAACCTAATTGATCACTTAATGACCTAAAGCAGTGTGAAAAGTGTAACAAATTTCGTACTCCATCGCTAAAAAAGTTATTGATTAAATTACTAAGGACATGGTAAAAAGTTATACGAGACTAGCCTCCTCGACCCTTGTGAAAAAAGATAAAAAGAAAAAGAAGAGAAGAGCTGTACAATTGCCAAGTAACTTCTTGTAGTAGAATAAAATACTACCGTTTTGGATCAATCCAATCCCCCACCTATTTGGAAGGCAGGAATTTTATCGAAAGCTGTACGAACTCTCCAAATTTCCTGCAGGATTCACACGTTCAAAACGAGGATTAAAACAACAGAACTGCCAATAGATTATATCAAATTATTAGACGCGATTCCTTTGTAGTATAGTAAAAATTTACTCCTCTAAAAGTAAAAATGCTAACACCGAAGTCCTTGTCATATTTTGACTTGAGTGACTCACGGAAGACTGAGGGTCTGTTCTTTTCAGCTTCTCAAAACGGCTTTTGATTTTTGCTACAGTATTTAACTTTCAAACGGGGTATTTTTTTAAAGATAGAGTCTACAAGTTAATTATAGTACACATTAAAAGTCCAACATCTGCACCATCCAAAATCGCAAGCGAGTATCTCTCTCTTCATAATCTATGTCGCAAACAGCTAAAATTTATAAATCTCAATCAAAAACCATAAACCACAGTAAAAAGAACAGGCCCTGACTGTGGTGGTGATATGGAACCTACATTGTATATGACACCTACACTACACAATGCAATTGGTTTTGGAAATCAGAGAGCTTTTTGTAGCCTAGGCGACATGGTCCTTTTGATAAGCATATTATATCAGATTTGATCAGACTCGGGGCCTGTTCTTTTTGACTGCGGCTTATGACTTTTGGCTGAAATTTTTGAATTTTAGCTGTTTGCGACAGAGATTACGGAGAGAGAGATACTCGTTTGCGATTTTGAATGGTATAGATGTTGGGTTTTTAACGTGTACTATAATTAAGTTGTAGACTCCATCTTAAAAAAATACTCCGTTTGAAAGTTAGGTACTATAGCAAAAGCCAAAAGCCATTTTGAAAAGCTGAAAAGAACAAGCCCTCGTTCTCTACGATTCAGAAACGATAGATACACATTGCAGTAATATATCTGGAACTTGGCTGAATTGGCTGAATCTGTCTATTCTTGATGCAAATATTGGTTAATTTGTTTAACATGCAGGACTTTTCAAAACAGGGATTAGGTCAGAATTGATTTTGTTGTGGAAAACTGAGCTGAATTCAAAGCTGTGCACTTCTAAATTTGTCTTTGGACTGCAATGGTTGTCAAACAGGACTGAAATTTGACCACATAAACAGCACTTCATAAGCCAAAGAGCACTGAATGAGGACTGCAAATTCGACAATCTGTAGGTTATAGCCATTATTAAATTTCGGTCATATTTGATTTTCTATGTTTGGTTCTTCTTCGTATGATCTACAAAACAAAAAGGTTTGGTTATGTGTGGGTTCAACTGAAGCATTCACCGCAATTAATTTCTTTGATAGAAAAGGTTGGTATGAGATGTATCATGTATCTAAAAGTGGTAAGACTACCGAGAGTTTATGCGATCGAGAATCAATAAATATTCCATACATAAACAGTAGGATCCTTCAAAAAACTTTCCATAGAACCAATTGTTTTTGGGTTAATTATAGTACTTTATGTAACTGAAATACTACTATCTTGGATCACTCCGTTCCTTACTTAAAGAACAGAAATAGAAAGATATTATACCCAGTTACGGGATGTTATTCCCTATAGTTAGACAAAAATGCCACTCATCTAAAACCAATGTAAACATTTAAGTCCTTATCATTGTGACTAAGTGAGTGAGGGAAGATTGCTTGGTGGTGACATGCCACCTACACATGATTGGAGTTGGTATTGGAAATCAAAGAAGATTCTTATGTAGGCCAGTCAGCAGGGTCCTTGATAAACATATTAGGTCAGATCTAGGCATGTTTTCTACAATTGAAATCAATGATAGTTACACATTGTAGCGATGTATCATTCAATGGATTGTACTGGCTGAATTTGTCTATTCTTGATGTAACTATTAGTTAATTTCTTCAACTTGCATGATTTTTCCAAACAGCTATCAGATTAGAATTCACATGGTTTGGTACTTGTACTTGAAATTCAAGGGCTAAAAAATAATCTATGTATGCTTCCTGTGAGTTGTCTATTGTTGGTGACTAGATCCTTGGGAAACATACATACAGTTTTATTAGCTCAATGCATCCAAAGATATTGTCAGAAATGCTACAGTACATAAAAAGTATTCCCCAATTCTGAAGAAAGGAGTTGACACCTAGATGCTCTAAGCCTGCAGACAGTGAATGACAATACAGCATGCACCGCCAAAATGATATGTCATTTCAAAAAAGAAACAGCTAGTCTTGTTGCTTTGGAGCAGTTATCGGGGCATCACAAGGAATGGTTCGCTGTTGCTCTATCTCGGTGCCATAGCCCACATAGAAGAACTTACAAGTTGATCAGATTCTGAACTCAGATCTTTGGAGAGTGGATTTCAGGGCGTTTATATGCATTCATATTGACTGCCTGGTTCAATTTTGATTAGCAAATCAAGGAGCCTAACTTGCAGGTGAGCTCAACACTTACACAGAGCCTGCTTCTCTGTGCTGCAGAGCATAGATTTCCCAAAAGCCGATAAGTACTCCCAACTAGTAAAACAAATAAATTAAATAATAATCGAATGTACTACTCTCAAGACACGCAAAGTAACCTGTAGAAGGTTGGGCGCGGCAACGCCGTCGAGAACTGTCGGCGACGTCACGGCGGCGACGGTTCGGCCGTGACAGCATAAGTGCATAAGAGAAGACCACCTTGGAGACGGCCTGGGCTTTTTTCCTTCGCAGAAGTGATTAAGTGGGCTGGATGATTAGGTCCGACGTTTTTCTTTCTGGGCCTTATTTGAATTTGGGCTGTCAGGTTCAAGTCGGACCCAATCTCGGCCCGTCCTTTCCAACACGCTGCACATATATATATTTTTTCTTTTCCTTTCCTTTCACAATATACTGAACAGACTGATCAGGTTTGGAAGCTATGTTTGCAGGCAGAAAAAAAAGCATACTAAAGTAAACAAAACTTTGAAAGTTCTGGTTGCAAGTGATGGTCAGTACGTATGGATCATATGCATGCATAATCGCATACGAAGCTAATCCAGGGGCTGGCAGGTTGGCAGATTAATGGTGAATCAGTCGATCAACTGATAGGTTTCAACGCATCTTCTATTATACTCACCAACAACTGATGAACACTGCGCACTGTCATTTCTGCGCTTCTCGATGTGCCTTCATACAGAGTCTACACATTACAGACGACCAGAAGCACCAGAAGCAGAAGCTGACTTTAAACCGTTTTGAGCGGTGCCTAAGAAGTACCCTAGCATCTTACCTTTCCTACACTCAGATCAGACCTGATCTGAGCACTAGAGCAGGATTACATTGCAGCGTTCGAAGGATCAATGTCAGAAGAATTAGACAATTTTTCTAGGACTTGATGTAAAACACCAGAAGACTAATAACACCAACGAGGTAAACCAGTTGCCTACTGTAGTGGGAACGGTGGAGCGCACGGCGTTTTGGTAGGACAGAATATTTCTTTGGGGCTCCCATGTCCTCTCGGCGCTACGACATCCCCCCTAGTGGTAGAATATTTCTTCAGATTAGATGAGGTTTGTTTCGTATCACTCGAGTGACCCTGAATCAAGAGCACCTCATTGCCACTCATGTCACCTTCAAACTAACTACCATTCCAGCCGTCTAGGTAGCAGCGGAGCCAGAAATTTTATGATGCAGAGTTCCTTAAAAAACATTAAAACTACAGAGTAGTCGAAATTAAGTAGTTCGATTTTATATCTTGGTGTTCTACATTCACAAACTATTGTCTGGATCTTTTTTTAGCCTTCGTGGGCTGCAAATGTACATGCTACAACATATATTACGCTAAGGTGTTAGTGCTATTATGGCTTATTGTAGGAACGAGAAGGCGACTAGAAGGGGAATGAATAGGTGCCTTACAAATAAACGCATTTTGGAAATCTTTTCCCATAAATATAAGGAACTATGAAGAACATAGCTTAACCATTCACAAAGAAAGCTCTAAGAAAAACAAAGCATAATAAACTTAGGCACTCACAACCTCAAGGTGGGCGGTCCACCCCGTGCAGGAGAATGGTCCAAAAAGGCTGAAAATTGGTCTACCTGAGCAGGAGGATGGTCCATCAAGATGAAATTGGTCCACCTAAAGAAAGTGAACACAAACCATACAAGAATTTCCACAACTCTCAAATCAAGGCTCCAAAACACATGCAACTTGGACGAAGGCAAGATAAACTCATTTAAGACATGAATGGATCTAGCAAGAACTTTCCAAAGATGGGACATTTTCGCTTCCAATGACGAGGGGAACAAAACCAGGCTAGAACCAAAAACCAAGATCAAGAGTAGCTCATGGGCATATTCAAGTCAACATAACTACGGATGATTTCCACACGTCCTAGCACTCCAAATCCCAGCAAGAACCAAACCCCCCCCCCCCCCAAGGCTAGAACCAAAAACCAAGATCAATAGTAGCTCGTGGGCATATTCAAGTCAACATAACTACGGATGATTTCCACACGTCCTAGCACTCCAAATCCCAGCAAGAACCAAACCAAACCCCCACCCCTTTGCATCCTTCTAAACCCAAAACCGGACAAATACAAGAACTTGCAGGGAAAGGTGCCTAGATGGATGAGATATGGTTTTCAAGAGATATCTCCATCATTTATATATTCTTGGTACAAGTAAGATCAAGAGGGGGAATACAAAACCAAGCCAAATCAAGATCTCAACACTTTAACAAAGAGGATAAAGATTTGAACAAATTTTGGATATGTATTGATACTTGGAGATGAATATCTATATCTACTCCCTAGCCACACACAAAGTTTAAGAATGCAAAAAGCTCGTACACAAGAGCCTCACTCCATCTCTTAAAAGTTCTCTAAGAGTCCTAACTCTCCTCTACTTGGCTTCTCAAATGCTTAATCCCTAAGCCACTTGTACTTCTTGTATAGTGGTAGCCAAGCCAATCACTCCCAAGAAACCCTAAAACCTGGATATAAAGTGGATTTCATCCACCAACATATGGGCAAACCCAATAACCCAACATATAACGAGTTTTTTCACTCACACACGCATGCTTCTCAAAGCGCTCTTCATCATAAAGCTCCAATAACCCGATCCACACTCTTATCCCCCATTTGTTTGACCTAAACTACTTAGGCCATCATCGTAGTTTTCCACACCACTGCTTTTCCGGTATTGGGCAAATATCCAAATTGCCCCTTTACCAAATTTTTCTCAATTCTTCTCCTTGAAGCAACTCCAAAAACAAGTCTTCACATCAAAGCAACTCCGCATGCTTTAACGTGCAGCCCATGGTACTCAATGACTTGTCATCAAGTCTCTCACGCATCTGGATCCTATCAAACCGTATTCACTTGCAACGGACTCAAGTGACTTGCGCACCGCATGCACCACCTTGCACAATGACGGCACCCGATTTTCTTGACCGTTCTAAATCTCGGCTCCTTTCTGAGCGCAGTCCCGATCCACCTTACCATTGACCATCATGTCTATCATCGACATCCCCATTTCGGTTCTTTGTCATCATGGCTTGTAACCAAACTGTCAGCCTCAGTCATCTTTTGGTGGCACATTGACCGTTCTGGACCTAAACTCGTCTAGCTTAGTCCCGATCCCTTGACTATTCTAAATCTAAGCTCTCCTAATTTAGTCCGAGTCATGTCTGCCTCACCGTGATGTAGCTCGAGTCCTACAACCATCACCGATAAGCAAACCCATCACGTAGCATTGCACAACACACATAACCATCAATTGACACAATTGATAAGCAAAGGATACATACCTCTATGCTTCGCTCTTGAAAGTATTACAAAGCCACAGAGCCATCCATGGCTCATAATGTACCAAGTGCACCTCACCCATCTCATCTCAAATCATTGCCATGCTCATCCAATAAACTCCATCATGATTTGCCCAATCATGTCACACAAACCTCAATCATCATGCATTACACGGCATGTAGGCACAACCCTCAAAGCACTCATGGCATCACAATCCTCCAACTTGAGCCACCTACATACACAAAAACAAGCACACCATATCCATATACAAGTTCTTCACAACTTGACCAACATTAGTCAAATATGCAGCATGCAACACATGTGCATTGACCCTAAAGCCATTGACTTAAGCCACAACTCACATGCTCTCATAAACCTACCCGATAGACAAATATGATGATGATGGACCTTCCATCCCATCAAGAAGGATGGTCCTCCTACTTGAAAGTTAGTCCTTCTCACTTAGGGAATCGGTCCACTCAAATTAGTCCATCTCTATCCGAATGATCCTCCTAGATCCAGAGAGTACATAACTATTTGAGAATTGGTCCATCAAAATCGGTCCTCCTTCACCCAGATGGTCCTCCAAGGTCCAGAGAAGCCACACACTAGAAAACTAGTCCATCAAAATTAATCCATGTCTACCCAGATGGTCCTCCTAGGACCAGAGACACACTTAAAAATTTGTCCCTCAAAATTAGTCCATGTCCACCCAGATGATCCTTCTAAGGCCCGAAAGAAACACTTAGCCAATCCTCCAAACATGATTGCCACCTCGGTCCCTCCCCACCTTCGCCGACTGGGGGTGATCGGAATAGCGATGACTTTTGACTTTTCTTTGAAAAAAAACACTGTAGTGGTGAAAAAACATCAGAGTGAGTTGGTTTATTGAGTATAATTAAATGTAAAAAAATATTAAAAAAACCGAAAACAAATAACGGAAAAAGATATAAGTAATTTTAAAAAAACGAAAAACCAAAATTTTTTTTACTGCAGCAGGTACTGTACAGTAAAAAATCGCCCCCCGCCAGCGACAGGAAGCCGACTTGAGCGCGGCCTATGCTGGTAAGCTCCTGGTGGCCCCCTCTTACTCATGCTCCCCTTACTTCTTCCCCTCTCACTCTAGCGCCGCTGCTCCCCTTGTTCCTCCTCATGTCCGGCCACCACTGGCCACCCTCGGCGCCACCACGTCTTCTCCCCTAACCTTCTCCTCGCCCCAAGGTTCCATTTTTGCCGTCGTCTCCACCTCTTCGGCAGTCCCTCACTGGCGCTGCCGCTGCCAAGGTCTTGCGCTCCCCTACTTCCCCTATTCAGCCTTAGGCTCCCCTCCTCTGTTTCTTTTTAATGCCTCTGTCCCTCTCACTTGCATATGACATGTGGGCCCACTTCAAGTAGAGGTTCAATTAAGGCAGTAGCTTAAGTGAATTAGCATTTAGACTGAGAAAAGATTTGGCAAAATGCAAATGAATACATCCCAAATATCATGAGCGTCTTTTGCTTCAAATAAATAAATAAAGTGATGAAACAACAATTAAACAGGATGCCAATTGCAATTTAAATGGCAAATTCTCATTAATACCAAAAATACAACTAAGTCCCAATTAGGAATTGAATCATGCTAAGTATTAACTAGATACTAATAATTGGCATGCAACTAGCTTACATTTTAAAATTCAAATGTTAATTGAGGCATTATTAGAATATAAGCCGCATAAATAAAAATGGCAATAAAGAAAATCAAGCATGTCATTACTACTTTAATTAAAAGACAAATCTAACTAGAAATGATATTAAAATATAACTAGGCATATGAAGTCCTAGGCCATAATAGTCCCGTAACAATCTATAGATGCCCGTATCCTTAAGTCATCTTTCGGAGATAATTTGAGTGTGAAGCAATGCAATAAAAAAGATTTAAAATAGAAGACTAATCATGGAGTAATTTCCTAGCCAGCCCCTACGGCCGGCCACTGAAAACAAACATTCTACCTCCATGAGAAGTGGGAGCAGGTTGTAGACATCAAAGCAAGCAACGAAATGAATGGGCGCTTGGGTGACTTCGGCCTCGCAAGATTGTACGACTATGGTATGGACCCACGGACCACGCATCTGGTTGGCACCATGGGTACCTAGCCCCAGAGTAACTCACAGATGTGTTCGCCTTGGGTACGTTCCTTCTCCAAGTCACCACCTCGGCCCACACTGCTCCCCTCCACATCCTCATTTTCGGCCCACCGGTTTCTAGGTCAGGGGTTCCGGCCCATTTTATTTTTAACAGCCCAACACAATCTTCCACAGGTTCAAGACAATATATGATTCCCTATAAACCAAAAAAATAGGAGATAAGAACATGCAGCACAATTATGATCCAGAATAACCCCTGAAAAGTGAAACAAGAAATGCCTGCTACTTGTGTTGTGAAACAAAAACCTAATACCAGCTTCTGCTGAACTGAATCTGAAACCAGAACAAAGATAAGAGTTCACAGACTTACATTTTCTTTCAGAATAGGAGAAAAACCAGCCCAAGAAGGTTAGCTTTCAACGGATCACCAATTAGTTTGTGTTCAAACACAGCGACCATATCAATTTGTGTTCGTCCAGAGCAGACAGGGCGGACCAGCAAGCAGCAGCAGAACCATACAAACTAGTCAAGGACATTGCTGTCATCGGCTTTCTTCAAGCTCCAGGTTCAGAACGCTATAGCTTGTTCTCTGAATATTCACACAAGCAAGGAACCCGTCTGAATTCTTATGTTGAACCTGGACGGCTTCAATCTTTTGCCCACTGGCCAATATTTTGATCCTACCACTTGTTGCCTGCAAGGTTGCAGCCAAAAAAGACGGCTTGACTATTGGTAGCCACCAACGGAAAAATTGCTTGATTGAAAGAAATATTTAACAACTAAAAGATGTGACATGTCACAGAATTCTCTGCAAAATTCAACCTAGTCAGCCTCAAATTTTTTTTTCTCAAACACGCAAAAAAGCTGTGTATCTTTATATTAAGAAGGAGAGAACCCTTACATACTCATAACCCAAAAACACACGTTTACTCAAATTTATTGTCATATGTAAACGGGACCCAAATTTTATGTACCAAGCTTGCACTCCTCTGATCGTTCAGACTCACACATGTACTGATCTTGGTGGCCATTAGTTTCTTGGTGACCTGGACAAACAAATCTCATTTTCAGTATTTCTTCTAAAAACTCAATTTCTGTATTAATTGCTTCACACTTGCAGACTAGGAAGCAAGCAGGAAAGGAATCAGGAAAAGTATGCAGAAAACTTGGACAAGCAAGTGATACCTAAGTAACTACAAGTTGCCTAGCTCCACTGCAAATTATGAACTGCCAAACAAAGTGTATGCAAGTGTACCACTGCAAACCACACCGCATGATCCACAAAATACGAAGCCACAGACATGCTTAGCGAGAAGATTATGTTCTTCGGCCTGCTTGTAGGCCTTAGCCTTGCTGGGTGCAGTACTGGGAGTGGGGACGACCAATTCGTCTACTCTGGCTTCACCGGCAGCAACCTCACCCTTGATGGAGCAGCCAGAGTCATGCCAAGCGGCCTCCTCGAGCTGACCAATGGCACAGTTCGGCTGAAAGGCCATGCATTCCACCCAATTCCCCTGCACTTCCACAAATCACCCAATGGCACGGTGCAGTCTTTCTCCGTATCCTTTGTGTTTGCCATCCTTTCTACCTACCCTGACTTGAGTGGACATGGCCTTGCCTTCTTCATTGCACCAAGCAAGAATTTCTCAAGTGCGTTCCCAACCCAGTACTTGGGCCTCCTCAACAACCAGAACAACGGCAACACAAACAACCACATCTTTGCAATCGAGCTCGACACTGTGCAAAATGATGACTTACAAGACATCAATGACAACCACATTGGCATCGACATCAACAGTCTTCGCTCCGTGCAATCCCGTGATGCTGCCTATTATGATGATAAGAGTGGTATGTTTCAGAAATTGGCACTCATTAGCCACGAGGCAATGCAAGTGTGGGTGAACTATGATGGAGAGGCCACACAGATCAATGTGACCATGGCTCCCCTAAATGTTGCAAAACCTGTGAGGCCACTGCTTTCTACTACTTACAATCTCTCGACAGTGCTGACTAGCCCAGCATATATTGGCTTCTCATCCTCAACAGGCACAGTCAGCGCACAGCACTATGTACTTGGCTGGAGCTTTGGCATGAACAGTCCTGCTCCGCCAATCGACATTACCAAGCTGCCCGACCTGCCTCGTCTTGGTCAAAAGGCTCGGTCCAAGGTATTACAGATAATTTTGCCAATAGCAATTGTGTTGTTCCTCCTTGCTGTGGGCACTACCATGTTTCTAATCATGCGGAGGAATCTAAGGTATGCTGAGCTACGTGAAGATTGGGAGGTTGAGTATGGGCCGCACCGGTTTTCCTATAAGGATTTGTTTCATGCCACAGAAGGATTTAAAGAAAAGCACCTACTAGGTACAGGAGGGTTCGGAAGGGTATACAAGGGGGTGCTCCCTATATCCAGATTGGATATAGCTGTGAAGAGGGTGTCACACAACTCCAACCAAGGCATGAAGGAATTTATCGCAGAGATCATTAGCATTGGTCGCCTTCAACACCGCAATCTTGTGAAGTTATTGGGATATTGCCGGCGAAAAGGTGAGCTTCTTTTAGTGTATGATTATATGCCAAATGGAAGCCTTGACAAATACCTATATGGTAAAGAGGGCAGGCCAACTTTAGAATGGGCTCACAGGTTTCAAATCATCAAAGGTGTAGCATCAGGCTTACTCTACCTTCATGAGGAATGTGAGAAAGTTATCATACATCGAGACATTAAGGCAAGCAATGTGCTCCTCGACAACGAGATCAATGGGCGAATAGGTGACTTTGGTCTCGCAAGGTTGTATGATC
Organism: Melocanna baccifera; assembly: GCA_036346265.1. Classification (NCBI taxonomy): domain Eukaryota; kingdom Viridiplantae; phylum Streptophyta; class Magnoliopsida; order Poales; family Poaceae; genus Melocanna; species Melocanna baccifera. The sequence goes on along the minus strand of CM070695.1, from coordinate 944,755 downwards.
ATGGTACTGACCCAGAAACCACACACGTGGTTGGCACTATAGGATATATAGCTCCAGAGTTAGCACGCACTGCCAAGGCAACCCCTCTGACAGATGTATTTGCCTTTGGCATGTTCATTCTTGAGGTCACCTGTGGGCAAAAGCCTATCAAGCACAACACAGAAGACAGCCAGTTCATGTTAGTTGACTGGGTTCTTGAACATTGGCATAAAGCATCACTCACCGATGCAGTGGACATCAAACTTCAAGGTGAATATGATATCGATGAGGCATGCCTAGCACTAAAGCTAGGATTGTTGTGCTCTCACCCATTTACAAATGTAAGGCCAAATATGAGGCAAGTCATGCAGTACCTCAACAAGGACATGCCACTACCGGAGTTAATGCCAACACATTTAAGCTTCTGCATGCTGGCCTTGATGCAGAACGAAGGGTTCAACCCGTACATCAAATCACATCCCTCATCAGCAACTAGCTATGGCACAATGTCTAGCCTCTCAGGAGGAAGATGAGTGGATGACACACATAGCCTTCAATATTTATAGGTTTGCTTGTTCATATGTTTGGCATGCACCCACGATCGATGCTTCCTGACTGCAAAGTCTACAGTTTTTAAGTCTCACAACAGTTCTTTTTATGTGGAGGTCAAGCCTGTAAATTTGATATATTTAATTCGAATTTATAAATTTATTTGATGAGAAATTCGAGGCCTTATAAAGAACATGATGCAGTGGGTACACATAAAAGAGCAAAATCAAAGAGGCACACAAAAAGAAAAAGAAAACAGAAACTACTGAAACTAGACTTGAAGAACTTTTCCTCATCTTCTCTAGCAAGCTAGGGTGCAAATATATTTCGCTTGCATAAAAAACTAGAACTAGAAATCACATTGCAATTTCATTGTTCTAAATGGCTTGCTACATTTCCAACCCTCTGTAGTCTGTATGAAGCCCAGATATACGTGTGACTTCTACTCAAGTAAGAAACAGAGAACAAAGAGTAAGAAATCTGGGGTATCAGATCTAAAATAAACTTAAGACCTATCGTTCTAAAAGCTATCTTAATGAAAAACTAAAATAATATATCCTACACTAATAAGAATTAAGAAGTTACCCCGCTGACCTGCTTGCCCTCGTCTTTTCTTGGACATAAAAGAACTCATCTTCAAGATAGAAAAATGGTCCCATTCTCTGTAATGAGTTCCAACAAAAAAATGTTGTCAAATGAGCAAAACTCAGAGATGATTCTCTGCTTGTGTAAAAAAGTACCCTGCTGACCTGCTTGCCCTCGTCTTTTCTTGGACAGAAAAGAACTCATTTTCAAGATAGAAAAATGGCCCCATCTCTGTGATGAGTTCCAATAAAAAAATGTTGTCAAATGGACAAAACTCAGAGATGATTCTCCACTTGTGTAAAAAAGATTAGTTTCAAACAAACATTCATCAGTAGTCATTGCTGTAAAGAATAGAAAAATAAAGTTATCTACTGTTCCTTCCGTAAATCTATGGTCATCAGAAGTTTATCTCTGAATGAAACCCATTCCTGCCTAATTACATCCTATTTATCCTGAAGTGATCTAGAAAAACTTTATCATATAAACATGAAAGAACAAACTTCATGAAAAACTCGTATGTCCTTTGCTGTAGATTGACAGTATAGTGATATACAGTTAACACCATCGCTTACACAGGTTTTAGACTGTCATATCTGGTCTACTTTGTCTTCTCACTGTTCATATGCTCATTAGATTCCCCTATGTGGTGTTCTTGTTATATGAAATCTCCTTGTCTTCCAGAAATTAAGTTTAGACCATATAGCTGGACAAGGTTTTGTCAAACTACACACAAATTGCAGACTAGTCAGTGAAACTGAGGGAAAGTGACTGCAGTGATGGCAACTGGAACCAAAGCATGCATTTATTGGCACTTTCTAAAGGATTGAAACTTGTGGAAATGTGGATATTGGAAATCAGAAGGAAAATTTTCATTGGCCAGAACTTATCTTCAGAGATACATTAGATCATATCAGTTTTCTGCAGTTCACACTAATAGTTGACACTTTGATAGTACCATTGAATCTTACTGAGCGCTTGGCTGGAAAGATGAGCTGACAAAATCAACTATGACAGTAAACATTGGAAATTTTTGCGTAGTTCACATTAGCTTTTGACCAAATAAGATATTTTTCATGGAAAGTTGAATCGAAAATTTTTTAATTAAAGTAAAAGACGTGACAAGTGTCCCTGTTGTCCAAAAAAATACTCACTTTCAAAGCAGCAAGAGCCAAGAGGGGCTACCATATTTGATTACTCTTGCACAAACTCAAAAAAATATATTTCTCATAATAACCTTTCAAAGAAAGTTTTAGGAAAATCAGCTGGCCCGACATGTGTTTGAGGAAACCTGAACGAGTAGTTAATCCCGTTGGTTTCATCAACTACTGACAGTGACTCTCCCATAGAATGGCAATGTGTGAAATAAATGTAGATGAAAAATACCAATTTGCAAGTCATGCCTAGCTGGCTGTGTCAATTCCACTACAAACTAATAACAAACAGACTACTAGAGGTAGAGGGCAACTGAAAACCATTGTGCACAGCTAGATTACAAAACACTTTGTTCTTGCATCTTTCTTGAGTTGCCACAAGATACACCTAGTCACCCATGCCTGATAAGAAATATAATCATTTCATTCTATGCCAATTCCTCTTCCTTGGCATCAACCTTGCATCCTTCACCATTGCTGATGACCAGTTCATCTACTCCGGCTTCAGCCAAGCTAACCTCAGCCTTGATGGAGCTGCCACAATCACACCAGATGGACTCCTTGAGCTAACAAATGGCACCTTTAACCTCAAAGGCCATGCATTATACCCAACTCCTCTGCACTTGTGCAGGTCACCTAATGGCAATGTGCAGTCTTTTTCCGTCACCTTCATCTTCAGCATCCTCTCCGCCTACCCTGACAAGAGTGCTGATGGCATGGCCTTCTTCGTCGCCACAACCAACAATTTCTCCAGTGCGTTGCCGGCCCAGTACTTAGGGCTCCTCAATGACCAGAACAATGGCAACACAAGCAACCATATCTTCGCAGTTGAGCTTGACACCATCCAAAACAGTGAGTTCCAGGACATCAATGACAACCATGTTGGAATCAACATCAATAGTCTCCACTCTGTGCAATCCCAGGAAGCTGGCTTCTATGATGACAAAAATGGTATGTTCAAGAACTTGACGCTCATTAGCCGTGAGGTTATGCAAGTGTGGGTGGAGTATGATGGAGGGGCCACGCAGGTTGATGTAACCTTGGCTCCCATCAAAATGGGCAAACCTGTGAGGCCACTAGTCTCGGCCATCTACAACCTCTCAACAGTGTTCACAGACACAGCATACATTGGCTTCTCATCCGCAACAGGCGTGATCAACTCAAGATATTGCGTGCTTGGCTGGAGCTTCAGCGTTGGGAATACTGCTCCAGGGATTGACATCACCAAGCTGCCAAAGTTACCTCGTGTTGGCCCAAGGCCTCACTCAAAGGTCTTGAAGATCGTTCTGCCAGCAGTCATTGCAGCATTCATCTTTGTTGCCGGAACTATTGCCATTTTACTTGTGCAGAGGAAATTGGCATATGCCGAGCTACGGGAAGATTGGGAGATCGAGTTTGGGCCGCATAGATTCTCATACAAGGATTTGTTCCTTGCCACCGAAGGATTTAAGAATAAGAACATACTTGGTGCAGGAGGGTTTGGAATGGTTTATAAAGGCATACTTCCAACATCTAATTTGGAGGTTGCAGTGAAGAGGTTGTCACATGAGTCAAAGCAAGGAATGAAGGAGTTCATTACTGAGATTGTTAGCATTGGCTGCCTTCGACACCGCAACCTCGTGCAATTACTTGGCTATTGCAGGCGAAAAGGTGAACTTCTTTTGGTCTATGATTACATGCCGAATGGTAGCCTTGACAAGTACCTATATTGTGAACAAAACAAGCCTGTACTAGATTGGGCTAAGAGGTTTCATATCATCAAAGGAGTTGCATGTGGCTTGCTCTACCTCCACGAGAAGTGGGATAAAGTTATCATCCACCGAGATATCAAGGGAAGCAACGTGCTTCTTGATAGCGAATTGAATGGGAGGCTAGGGGACTTTGGCCTTGCAAAGTCATACGATCATGGTACTGACCCAAAGACAACACACGTGGTTGGTACCATGGGTTACCTAGCCCCAGAATTGGTGCGTGCGGGCAAGGCGTCCACTCTTACAGATGTGTTTGCCTTTGGCACATTCCTTCTTGAGGTCACCTGTGGGCAAAGGCCTGTCAAGCAGAATGAAGAAGGCAACCGATTGATGTTGGTTGATTGGGTACTTGAGCATTGGCAGAAAGGATCAATGGTGGAGACAATAGACAAGAGGCTTCAAGGCAACTGCAACATAGATGAGGCATGCCTGGTGCTAAAGCTTGGGCTCTTGTGCTCACAACCATTTGCTAGTGCAAGGCCTAGTATGCATCAAGTCATGCAATACCTCAACGGCGACATGCCACTACCAGATTTCACACCAACAGATATTAGCTTAAGCATGCTAGCCTTGATGGAAAACAGGGGGTTCGACCCATCCACCGTGTCATACCCACAGCTGATGACGAGCATTGGCACAATGTCAAGCCTCTCAGGAGGAAGATAAAAAAAGATTCATAGTCCTTAGCATTGTTATGGGTGTATTCTTGTATATTCTTTATGGGATGAACATCCATTGGATATCTGAATATTAATGTGGATGTGGGATATATGGTGAGAGTGTAAAATCAGTCAGGTATCTGAATCCGAAACTCAGTGGCAGAACCAGAAATCAGCAGCCATGGGGCGAGTTGTAACTGCTAGAACTAGGATCTAATAGCATTGTAATCAAATTTTGATCAGATCATAGCTTTTCATGTTAATTTTACATTGCCAATTTAGACCCTAAATTACACACATACTCATAGATTTTGCGGTATGCGTGCGTCGGCTGACTTCAGAATTGCACATTTCGTAGTAGGAATGAAATCCGAAGACAAGAACTTGAGGGCCATGGGAATATACCATCCTTGCTTCCTCGCTACCGAGGAAGGCGTGGCCGCCGCGTGCAGCACCGGCAGGGTGGTTTGTCGGCAGGCCGCCGCCTCTGCAGCGGCGGGTAGATCGCATGGCTAAAAAGAGAGTGCGTCGGGAGGCTCCCAGGCGAACCGGACAGAGGACGGTGGGAGGTCGACGGCCGACGAAGGGAGGTGAGCCGCCGGCAAAGCAGATGTGGCCGGCGGCGGAGTGGCTTTGCACGAGAGGAAGGAATGAGGTTTAGAGGGCCCATATAAGCCCATTAGTTTTCTGGAGAACCAGCCGAAAGAAGCCCACCATTGGTTTTGGGTGTGGCCCTTACTAGCTAATGAGTTACTGTTCTATATATTTTTTTCTATTATATAAGAGTTATCTGCTTATATATTATATCTGTATGTGTATATATTGGTATATTCGTAACAAATACTACTATGTTTTATACGCCGCTATGACTGGTATTTCTCAATTCTCATCACTTCACTCCGCTAAAACAAGACATCATCACTTCATGCATGTTCAGTCCTTCTATTCTATGGTGGAATAATGAGAAATGTACCATAATAGTTCTTCTTTTACTTGTACCTTTTTAGCGGTTTAAGCTAGTTGATTAACGTTTTTTACGTGGAAAACAGTGTTCGGAGCTGCCAGTGTCTGTCCATGATAGTCTAGAGCAGAGAGCTAGTTTCAATCGTCTACCGGTCTCAAGAAAAAAAAAGAGTTTCCATTGTGTACGTCGAAATTCTCTAGAAGAATCTGAAAATCTTTTCAAAAGAAAACATTGAATACATAGTATCTTCCTCTCAAATTAAACAAGAAAGGTAGTACTTTTCCTCTAATCCTCCAAGTTCCAGACACATACTTAGCTTCAGAATCGATTGCTTTTTTTTTTAAGCAAGAAAATTGCTTAAGTGTCTTCCTCTGAAATCAGACATACAGAAGTAGCACTTTTCCTCTGATTTTCTAAACGCATACTTAGCTTCAGAATCAATTGCTTGGGTATCTTCCTCTGAAATTAGACATACAAAAGTAGCATTTTCCTCTGATCTTTTTTTTTTTGGGTGGGGGTTCCTCAAGATCATTCGAACACACACTGCTTCAGAATCAATTTTCTTGGTGACATGTTCAGATGCATTCCAATCGGTCAATCTGATGCGTTGATCACCTTTTTTGTTGTACGGTATCAATGACTAATTGATGGCATGGTGCACGCTTCTGCCAGACGACGGCACAATACAGGAAGTAGTACACACCAAACACGCCGACAACGACAGCCAAAGCTTTTTCTCCCGTAGAAAATCGTGTGACTTTCGACATGTGATGGTACCATGACGTGATGTATATTTAGCAGATCAAAATTATTTTTTTTGAACTGTGTATTTTTGTTTGAATGAGATTCAAATATTTAAAATTGAGGTTTTATTATGTGTTGATGATAGACAGTATTAGTGGGTAAATGGATGATTAAATATATCAATTACCAGTAGATAAATAACCAGTTGGTTAGTTAAATATGTTAGTTACTAGTAGGTAAATGACCGATTAATCATATCAGTTCACAGTCTGTGTCTGTATATATGTTGGGAGATGTCTAGAGCAGAGTGCCCTGAATCACTTCCTGCTCCATTTCTTTTCATTGTTCCTGTAAACATGTATTATTGTGTTGCCCTGAATCACTTCCTGCTCCATTTCTTTTCCTTGTTCCTGTAAACATGTATTATTGTGTTGCGCCGTCTGAACCTTGTCAATTCTTTTTTTTTGGCGTGCACCGTGAAGAAAGGTAATGGTATCTCCGAATCGTTGCTATCATAAAGATCGGCACAGGGGGGCATCAATAAGGTTTCTAGGCAATGTACATCTGCGTGATCGCTCGTTTCGCTGCTTCCACTCATTCCACTCATATAGATGGAGCAAACAGTTCATATCTAATCCTAATGGATACTATCCATTAACACAATCGAGGAAACCTATTAACCCCATATACATCGGGTTTTACACTCACATATAGATTATGCACACTTCTCAAAACGCATAAACCCAAACCCATTAAGGAGCAAGCTTTCATCCACTTGGCCTCTTCAGCATCTGCTTGACCTAAACCGCTCTTCCAATATCCTCCAAGTGCCATGCTAAAACTATATCGCTTTGATTGTGAATCTCACCTCTCTTTGAGTCTAGTCCATACTCATCTCTTCCTTTGCAAACAATTCTTATGCCTACAACGTGTAGGTTCATCGATTACTCATGCATTAGCAAGTCTCTCTATGTCGGTTCCCCCGACCACACCTCATTTGTACCGATCACACCATTCGATAAACCATTGCTTGAACCTTCCATTCAGCACCTCTTGTCTTCTCTGTGTCTTGCTTGAGCTCAATCATCTCGCCCAACTATCTTAACTGTACTTCAGCTTATCTCCGAGGCTAGTCCTAATCCATGCCGTCGACCATGATTGTCTCTAAGGTTCCCTGCACATCAAAGACCAATAAATCATTTTCGGACATAAGTTCTTCATAAATTGACTCATGTTAGTTCACATATGCTTCATGCACCATGAATATAGTGACCTAGAACTCCAAAACTCAACACATGACCACTCCCATAAATATCCAAAAACCCTTTGGATAATTTTGGACAACACCTGTCTGACCCACCATTGATTGGCCGATCGAATCATGCTGGTCAATCTGGTCAAACGCCAGTAACAAGGAAGCTCGTCAGACTGCAATACTCATGTCGGTTTGATAGCTCGGCCAACCTCGGTCGGACCACCACCCATTGGCCATCAGACTGCTCCCATTTCTCTTGCGCACATAAGCGAGCATCTATCTGGAAAAAAATAGCCGCCAACTAAAAGTCGTTTGCACCACATCGGTGGTTCGACCGCCCTGAAATCTGACCATACCAAACTTGCGGTTAGACTGCCCCATGGCCAGTCAGACCACCCTAGCTGACAACAAAACTGAAAACTTGTAAACTTTCACAAATTTAATTTTCAAATCAACACGGTTGCAATTGTTCAATATAAATGAACCATGGACATTCTCAACATGCTTCTATTGGCATTTCCTCCTTAAGGTCACATGCAGGCAGAAGCCCATTAAGGAGAACGCATAGGGTGTCCAGATCATGCTGGTCGGCTGGGTGCTCGAGCACTGGCACAATGGATAGCTCATGAAGACGGTGGACGTGAGGCTGGAGGGCGAGTACAATGTCGACGTGATAGGATTGGTGTTGAAACTAGGGATTCTCTGCTCACACCCATTTGCTAGTGCAAGGCCTGGCATGCGGAGGTGACATCCGACCAAGTCTAGCACCTCGTCGCTGGCAGGCTCAGATCTGGCACGGGCTAAAGTTGTGGCAGGTTGCAGAATGGTGACGCCGCGCTCGACGACGGCGACACTAGTAGAGGTAATGCATGGTGGCGATGACACTTTTGGAGACCGCTCCAAAGAGCTCGGTGGTGCCAGTGGTTTCCACGGTGCAGGGAGCTCGAGTGGTGCTCACGGATGCTGCTACCAACGACAAAGCTTGGTATGCCGTGAGAGTTAGCTTCTCAGACTCCCGTCGGAGTAGTGCTTGGCCGGAGGAAACGAAGAAATAGCAAACCTCACGGCTGCAACAATGGCTCGATGGCGCAGTTGCTCGACATCAATGTCTCGGTGGCGAAGTAGCTCGCCAGAGTGGACGCCTGGGGATGAATGCGAGGTTGGGAGATGAAGCAGGTGCCAGATTGTGGGGAGGTCTAAAGATGGAAGAGAATGAGGGGATTTGGGGATGATGTGGACATAGGAGAGAGAGAGAGAGGATGAGAAGGTTTGGACATGGGAAGAGAGAGGACGAGGGGATTTGGGGAGAAAGGTGCGAAGACAGCTGGATAAGGGAGTGAAGCTCTGATGCTTTGCAGGCCTACTTCGTTGATGTGGTTAATATTTTTCGAACGTTTCTCTCTCTACCACGGACAATACACAATGATACAATATGACATGACCGATTGATGCCTGGTCAAGGACGTCTTTGTGCCTGGGACTTCTGTTCACATTCCTTTTTGCAGGAATTGCACAAGGTAGTAGCAGTAAGTCGTACTCTGAAATTCAGAATGTTTACATCTGTGGGACTCGTGTGAAACCTAACTAATGAGTCATTGACTGGATTACCATCCAATTATCCAAAGAAACAGACATGTCACCATATACAATTTGGAAAGGAAAGAACGCAGACATGTCACCGTCGACTAGTCACACACACTTTGAGAGGACCATTACGCAACTTCAGTAGAGCAGTTAATTCAAACGCCTAACCCAAATTTACACTAAAATTCTTTGTAAGATGGTGCGGATAACTTATAAAATTCTCATCCTAAGACTTACAACCCAACAGATCATGCACGTGCATCAAATTTCTTTATACTGCTCGTATATTATCATAGTAGTCTTTCTTAACTAGCTTAGCATTCGCATTAGCTTCATGCTGATGCCATCTCAACTTTCGGTACGCAACAATACTGGTAAAACATCACAAAGCACTCGACGATTTCGCCCTTCTCTGCGCAGCACCAAGCTAGCTATGCCCATGCGTCATGGTCACGGTCACAAGAAACTACTCATCTGCTTGTGCTCCCTGCTCGTCGGCGTGAACCTTATCGCCTGCAGCGCCGGCGCCGGCGGTGGCGACCAGTTCGTCTACTCCGGGTTCGCCGGCGCCAACCTCACCCTCGATGGCGCAGCCGTAGTCACGCCCACCGGCCTGCTTGAGCTCACCAACGGCACGCTCCGGCAGAAGGCCCACGCCATCCACCCGGTCCCGTTCCGCTTCCGAGAGTGGACGGCGCGCAACGGCACGTCGACGGCGATAGCGCGGTCCTTCTCGGCCTCCTTCGTGTTCGGCGTCCTCTGCCCGGACACCGATGCCTGCGGCCACGGCATCGTCCTCTTCGTCGCCCCGGGAAGCTACAACTTCTCCGCCGCGTTCCCGAGCCAGTTCCTCGGTCTTGTCAACGACAGCAGCAACGGCGACGCCGCCGACCACATCTTCGGCGTCGAGCTCGACACCGACCAGAATAACGAGTTCCGCGACATCAACGGCAACCATGTCGGCATCGACATCAACAGCCTCGTGTCCGTCGAGTCACGCAGCGCCGGCTACTACGGCAACGGCGGCGGCAACGATGGCTTCCACAACCTGACTCTAGCAAGCGGTGAGGCGATGCAAGTGTGGGTCGACTACGACGGCGAGGCAAAACAGATCAACGTCACCATGGCTCCCCTCAGGATGGCCCAACCCGTCAGGCCTCTGCTCTCGGCCACCTACGACCTCTCCACGGTGCTCACCAACACGGCGTACGTGGGCTTCTCGTCGGCGACGGGCTCGTTCAACTCGCGACACTACATTCTTGGCTGGAGTTTCGCCATGAACGGACCTGCTCCGGCCATTGACGTCGCCAAGCTGCCGAAGCTGCCTCGCTTTGGCCCGAAGCACCGACCCAAGGTGGCAGAGATCATCCCGCCAATAGCAACTGCAGCGTTCATCTTCGCCGTGGGCACCATTGCCGTTCTGCTGATACGGAGACGGCTGAGGTATGCCGAGCTGCGCGAAGACTGGGAGGTTGAGTTCGGGCCACACCGGTTCTCGTACAAGGATCTGTTCCGTGCAACGGACGGATTTAAGAGCAAGAACCTGCTCGGAGTCGGAGGGTTCGGGAGGGTATACAAGGGGGTTCTCCCGGTGTCTAAGCTGGAGGTTGCCGTCAAGAGGGTGTCACACGACTCGAAGCAGGGCGTGAAAGAATTCATCGCGGAGGTCGTCAGCATTGGCCGCCTGCAGCATCGTAACCTCGTGCAGCTACTCGGCTACTGCAGGCGGAGAGGCGAGCTCCTGCTGGTATACGAGTACATGTCAAACGGGAGCCTTGATAAGCATCTGTACTGTGACGAGGAGAAGCCGGTTCTAGACTGGGATCAGAGGTTTCAGATCATCAAAGGGATTGCAGCAGGGCTGCTCTACCTCCACGAGGAGTGGGAGAAGGTGATCATCCATCGAGACATCAAGGCAAGCAATGTGCTCCTCGACGGTGAGTTGAATGCCCGGCTAGGTGACTTCGGCCTGGCAAGACTGTATGACCACGGCGCCGACCCACAGACCACGCGTGTGGTTGGCACCATAGGATACCTAGCTCCGGAGCTCGGCCGCAGCAGCAAGGTGACACCTCTAACCGACGTGTTTGCCTTCGGCATATTTGTTCTCGAGGTCACCTGCGGGCAAAGGCCCATCAGGCAAAATTCACAAGGCGACCAGCTCCTGTTGGTTGACTGGGTGGTTGAGCATTGGCGCGGAGGCTCACTGGCAGAGACCGTGGATGCCAGGCTCCATGGAAACTACGACGTTGGTCAGGCATGCCTAGCTCTACGGTTAGGGTTACTGTGCTCGCACCCTCTCTCCATGGCAAGGCCCAGCATGCGTCAAGTCATCAGGTACCTTAACGGAGACACGCCGCTGCCGGGGCTGGCGCCGACACACGAAAGCTTTCAGACGCTTGCGCTGATGCAGAACGAAGGGTTCGACTCGTACATCATGTCATACCCTTCGTCGATGGCAAGCATGACCACCATGACCAGCCCTTCGGGGGAAAGATGACAGGAGATGCTCTTCACTCTTTAGTCTTCTTAACATTGCTTGTTTTGTGTGTGATGTTTGGTATGCACAGATCGATATACCAGGTTCCATGATGAATCTGTTTCAAGCGTAATTAAGCATGACAAGTAAATACCGGTGTGCTTTTGGGTCCGTTCTAAACAGTAATGGCTCCTGGCTAGAAGCTAAAAGTCGTTTGGCTCTTTTTTTTTCCTTTTCTTTTTCATTATCTGTAGATAATAATGGTATTTTTTATTTTTATCTATTTTTTCTTAATTTTCTTTAATTGAATACTCTAGAAAAAACTAACAGCCGTTATAGTATCATTTCAATTAAAAGTCATAACACTTTGGAACAGAACCTTCAGCGATCTAATCATGGCTATAGTTTTCCCACGTGCATGTGACATGTCTAGAAGATAAGACCAAAAGGCGAAGGACATCAAAATCTTCTATCTATTATATTATTAAAACAAAGACAAAAGATGTCACCATTTTCGCTTTCAACATTTCAATTAAAAGTCATAACACTTTGGAACAGAGCCTTCATCGATCTAATCATGGCTGTAGTTTTCCCACGTGCATGTGACATGTCTAGAAGATAAGACCAAAAGGCGAAGGACATCAAAATCTTCTATCTATTATATTATTAAAACAAAGACAAAAGATGTCACCATTTTCGCTTTCAAGGAGTAAGAATTGCCATGTTAATTGAGAAAAAACTAACATGTTAATTGAGAAAAAAAGAAAAATCTACATGGCTGATTGTAGTGTAGGTCTAAATTATAATAGTGCAGATCAATCATATATGTACCAGAGGTCTTACAATTCTATGAGGAATACAACTATATTTTGATATAAACACACGCAATGTGGTATTTAGCCACCACATTATGGTAATTCAGCTAGCTGCCGATTAATCATTGAGCGAAAATGAAGGCATTGGCCATGGGCAAACTAAGTCAAGCACGGCATTTGATGCTTTCTACGTGATTAGGACTGGTCACCGTACCGGAAATGGAAGACGGAGAAAATTTTAGATATGAAGACTATGTACAGGTGATAAGATTAGCTAGATTTAATATCTTTGTGCGGTTCAAATTAATAATTGAAACTAAGTCAAGCACGGCATTTGATGCTTTCTACATGATTAGGAGTGGTCACCGGAAATGAAAGACGGAGAAAATTTTAGTTATGAAGACTACAGATGACAAGATTAGCTAGATTTAATAATGCTTTGTGCTGTTCAAATTAATAATTGAAACTTTGGAAGGACTTCAAAACAAAAGAAGCTGCTTACTTTTTTCAGATATAAATTTCGAGGTATATATACACAAGTGAAAAGTACCTGAATTGCTACTGGTGCAATGTTTATATATGTATCGTTGTATATTAGGTCATGCTTATTTTTCTTCGAAAAAATTAGGTCATGATTATGAAACTACCAGCCAATTCAACTGAAATTAACTAGGTAGTCCTCTAGAAGAACTGAAATAAAGCAGTCGAAGCAGATAAACAACACACATATGCGTCAGTTGGCAATTAGCACTGCTTGTTAATTTATTTTTGTCTCACGCTGATTGGACCAAATTACTTGCATCATCTGTTGCTTGTCTTGGTACCTCTGCTAGTAGTCTTGTAACAGACGTCAGTCAGCGATCACATTGTGCTTGTTTTCGTCTCGCTTGTTCACATTGATCACATATATTGATCAATGATCGCATTGTGCTGTTATTATCCTTGCTTGACTTGTAGACAATGGAGCCCAAGTGCCGAACACAACTTTTAGACTATGAACAGAATAACTTGACTGACGATTTTGTTATGATCCCTAGCCACACCTTTGCTAATGTCGTCGCTAACCGATGACTGGTAAGCTCAAATGGAACCCAACAAGGAAACTCAGACAACGATGTGCTTGGAAATTCAGAATGGAGACTGCCTGCAACACGCAATTATGCTAGTCTTGCGTAGTTCAGTCGCCCTCCACAGAAAATTAAACATAGCAAATGCAGCTGCAAATGTGCGGGCATGGACAGTGGGATCCTCCACTCTTTCATTCTTGCCGAATAGTTAGTAGTTACTAGTACTGCGCCACAGCCACACATGAAGATTTTTTCCTTTTTCCTACCTATCCTTCTCTTCCATGGCCTCAATCTTGTGGCCTTCAGCGCTGGAGATGACCAGTTCGTCTTCTCTGGCTTCGCCGATGCCAACCTCACCCTCGACGGCACAGCCACGGTCACGCCCAGCGGCCTCCTTGAGCTGACCAACGGCATGAGCCAGCTCAAAGGCCACGCCTTCCACCCAGCTCCGTTGCGCTTCCGCAGGTCTCCCAATGGCATGGTGCAGTCCTTCTCGGCCTCCTTCGTGTTCGGCATCCTCACCACCTACCCCAACCTGAGCTGCCACGGCATCGCCTTCGTCGTTGCGCCGAGCAAGAATTTCACCACCGCGCTGGCCGCGCAGTACATGGGCCTCGCCAACATCGACAACAACGGCAACGCAAGCAACCACATCTTCGCTGCCGAGCTCGACACCATGCAGAACATCGAGTTCCAGGACATCAACAACAACCACGTCGGCGTCGACATCAATGGCCTCCACTCTGTAGAATCACACGTCGCGGGCTACCACGACGACAAGAATGGAAGCTTCCAGAGCATGAACCTTATCAGTGGTGACGTGATGCAGGCGTGGGTGGATTACGATGGAGAGGTCGCACAAATCAATGTCACCATAGCTCCTATTGCAATGTCCAAACCAGCAAGGCCACTCGTCTCGACCACCTACAATCTCTCCGATGTGCTCACGGAGCCGGCATACGTCGGTTTTTCCTCTGCGACCGGCCCAATCAACTCTCGACACTACATTCTTGGCTGGAGCTTCGGTATGAACAGACCTGCTCCAGTCATCGACATCGCCAGGCTGCCGAAGCTACCTCGTCCTGGCCCGAAGCCTCGATCCAAGGTCTTGGAAATTCTTCTACCAATTGCTACTGCAGCACTCGTCCTCGCTCTGGGCGTTGCTGCGGTTCTACTCGTACGAAGGCGGCTGAGGTACGCCGAGCTACAGGAAGATTGGGAGGTCGAGTTTGGGCCGCATCGGTTCTCGTACAAGGATCTGTTCCATGCTACAAATGGATTCAAGGACGATCGTCTTCTCGGGGAAGGAGGGTTTGGCAGGGTGTACAAAGGAGTGCTTCCGACATCTAAATCGGAAGTCGCGGTGAAGAAGGTGTCTCACGAGTCAAGGCAAGGAATGAAGGAGTTCGTCGCTGAGGTCGTCAGCATCGGCCGCATCCGACACCGCAGCCTCGTCCAGTTGCTCGGTTATTGCCGGAGAAAGGGTGAGCTTCTTTTGGTGTACGACTACATGTCAAATGGTAGTCTCGATCAATATCTGTATCACGAAGGGAACGAGCCCACGTTGGATTGGTCTCAGAGATTTCAGATCATCAGAGCAGTCGCATCTGGGTTGCTGTATCTTCATGAGAAGTGGGATAAGGTTGTGATTCACCGGGACATCAAAGCAAGCAACATACTCCTTGACAGAGAGATGAATGGACGGCTTGGCGACTTCGGCCTCTCGAGGCTATACGACCATGGCACTGATCCACAGACCACACACATGGTTGGCACCATGGGTTACCTCGCCCCGGAGCTAGTACGCACCGGCAAAGCGACGCCTCTCACAGATGTTTTCGCCTTTGGCACTCTCCTTCTTGAGGTCACATGCGGGCAAAGGCCTATCAAGGAAGACGCACAAGGCGATCAGTTTCTGTTGGTCGACTGGGTGCTCGAGCATTGGCACAACGGAACGCTCCTTGAGACGATGGACGCGAGGCTGCAAGGTCGATATGATGCTGAGGAGGCATGCCTTGTGCTGAAGCTTGGGCTGCTGTGCTCTCACCCTTCTGCTGATGCGAGGCCAAGCATGCAACAGGTCATGGACTACCTCGACGGAGACGCACCAGTCCCAGAACTGGCATCGACACACTTGAACTTCAACGTGCTAACCCTACTGAAGAACAAAGGGTTTGACCCGTACATCATGTCATATCCTCCATCATCAATGGCGAGCATCGGCACTATATCTGACCTATCAGGAGGAAGATGATGGTAATATGACATACGATGTTCGATATTACCGTGTGCTGTTATCCTTGGCAAATTTTGTCAGCTCATTGGGCACTCTGGAGAATATATAGTGAGCGCGTGTAGCTGAATTAGAAATATATATGTAGCAAGTCATAGATATTCTGCAAATGTTATCTACACATGGGTTTTTCTGTCAGAAGATGTAGGTGAGTGGAGCAGGCTCGGAAGCAG
This sequence comes from Melocanna baccifera, assembly GCA_036346265.1. Classification (NCBI taxonomy): domain Eukaryota; kingdom Viridiplantae; phylum Streptophyta; class Magnoliopsida; order Poales; family Poaceae; genus Melocanna; species Melocanna baccifera. The sequence goes on along the minus strand of CM070695.1, from coordinate 928,707 downwards.
GCTCCCAAGGTACACAACAACTTTCACAGGGACTTCACTGAAGTATGCTGCAGAAAAAAAAAGCTGCACACTTCTTGCCTTTTGTATTTGTGATCTTTCGTTTTGGGTTTGATGCTGTCATGACTCATGATATTTGAACCTCCAGTAGTTAGCTTCATCTTGTGTAGTATATAGTTCTGTAAGCCTGTAAGGTAGTGTTTGGTCGTTGGGGTCACTAGATACATGTACGGGATTTTAAAGGTGAGAAGTTGGGTGGACTGCCGCAAGGATTCCCTCTAGGGTTTGATTGATTGATATAGCACTTGTACAAGGAGGTTGTAACAACCAGATTACAAAGAGATAAATCTTGAGAAACAAGGAAACAGGAAGGAGAAACCGCCAACAATACGTGACCATCTACAGCACCCAGAACCAACAAACAAAAGAACCTCGCGATCTCATCCCATCTCTATACAACAACTCAAAACATATCTCTTTGTTTAACATTCCCCTTCAATCTCAAACGGTGGCTACTAGATTGAGATTGTGACACAAATGTTCAAAAGACTGTTGCAGCAATGGCTTGGTAAATATATCTGCAACCTGATCGGCTAAATTGATGAATATGATGTCTAGCATCTTTAGTTCAACTCGTTCTCTAACAAAATAAAAATCCATCTTGATATGCTTTGTGCAAGCATGAAAAACTGGATTTGCAGTCAAGTATGTCACACCGAGATTGTCATACCATAGAACTGAAGGTCTTGACTGAAACACTCATAATTCTTTGGGTAGCGACCACAGCCAAATCAATTATAACTCCGAACTTATAGCCAAGGAAGATGCACTTAACGGCACATGTCTTAAATTTACCTTTATCAATTAATACGAGCATAAGCAGGACAACCAAAAATTATTATGCTTGAGTAGACTACAAGAGAACTAGACCACATATCGATTGGAGTCTTCTTGTCGATGACAATGTTCGATACCTCTCATGAACTAGAGGCTACTACCGCTATATCTACGGCACCACCGACTCCATAGGCTCCCCTGCATATTCAATGATGTCATCCCCTAAACAAATGATTGGTGACTTGAGTATGAGAGTTCTTCGCAACAGGTATAACTCCAATGCCTCATATGCTCATGCTGCTTTTGTTTCCTCTTTTGAACCCCAAGATGTAAGTTACGCTTTATCTGATGAGTCTTATATTAATGTCATGCATAAGGAATTAGAGAATTTTGAGCGTAATAAAGTCTGGACTTTAGTTTCACCTCCTCATGATCATAATGTTATTGGAACTAAATGGAATTTTAAGAATAAACAAAGTGAAGATAGTGTTGTTGTTCAAAATAAAGTTAGACTTGTTGCTTAAGGATTTACCCAGGTAGAAGGTCTTGATTTTCGTGAAACTTTTACTCCTGTTGCTCGATTAGAAGCCATTAGAATCCTTTTAGCTTTTGCTGCATATAAGGGTTTTAGACTGTATCAAATGGATGTTAAAAATGCTTTTCTTAATGGCTATATTGAGGAAGAAGTTTATGTTAGACAACCACATGATTTTAAAAATCTTAAATTTTTCAATCATGTCTACAAACTGTCCAAAGTTTTATATGGTTTAAAGCAAGCACCTAGAGCATGGTATGATAGGCTTAAATCATATTTACTTAAAAATGAGTTTAAATAGGAAAGGTAGATAAAACACTGTTTATTCTCAAGTATGGCAATGATCTTTTACTTGTTCAGATTTATGTGGATGATATCATCTTTGGTGGTCCCTCTCATACTCTTGTTTTCAAGTTTTCATATACTATAAGTAGGAAATTTGGATGAGCATGATGGGAGAACTCATGCTCTTTCTAGGCTTTCAGGTCAAGCAATTAAAGCTGGGTACTTTTGCTCATCAAACTAAGTACACCAAGGACCTACTTCGTCGCTTCAACATGGGAACAATCAAACCGATCTCCACACCAATGGGATCTACTACAGTGCTGGATCATGACGAAGATGGAGAGCCCGTTGATCAAAAAGAATACAGAAGCATGATTGGCTCACTTTTGTACCTCACCGCTTCGAGACCAGACATACACTTTACTGTGTGTGTGCGTACTCGTTATTAGGCTTCCCCACGTGCTTCACATCGTCAGGCGGTGAAGCGAATTTTTAGGTATTTTCGATCAACTTTAAAATTTGGCTTATGGTATTCTTCTTCATGATGCCTTACCCTTAGAGCTTATTCAGATGCGGATTTTAGGGGTTGTAGAATTGATAGGAAGAGTACATTTAGCACATGTCATGTTTTAGGCACATCTCTTATTTCATGGGCTTCTAGAAAACAGTTGTTAGTTGCACTTTCCATTGCTGAGGCTGAATATGTAGCTGCTGTTTCTTGTTATTCACAACTGCTTTGGATGACAGCTATCATTTTCTGTGATAATACTAGTGCTATTAATATTGCTAAGAATCCTGTGTAACACTCAATAACAAAACACATTGATATTCGCTATCATTTTCTTAGAGATCACGTGGAAACGGGAGATATTGTCTTACATTTCATTTATTCAGATTCTCAAGTTGCTGATATTTTCATAAAACCGCTTGATTCTTCTCATTTTGCTCGTTTGCGAACTGAGTTGGGTGTGTTGCACCCTATGGGATTATTCTGAGGGGGACCTTGTTATTTAAAAATTTTGGAAGCTTTATTTATTATACTTGTCAAATAATACATTAAGTCCAAGTCAATAAAAACAAATCAGTGGTAGAGCTCTCTTTATCATATTTACTCATATGCTGTGTAGTTTTGATCATGACTAATTATAAATAATTTGTTACACTTGAGCTACAATATGACATGGTGGAATACTTTAGCTAGATTGATTATAGATAGTATATTGTGATATTCATCGAAAAGGATTAGTTTGATTGTGAGTCTTATTTTAAATATTGGCTATGAGGCTCGCATGTTTCATATTGTAATCTTTTTATGATCATTTAATTTGGCATGTTATAAAAAATGAGTAAGAAACAATTTGAAAAGATGTATGCTTCAAGCATACCATGGTAAATAAAAAGAAAAAGCACAAAAGGTGCACAAAAGAAAAAAGTATGCTTCAAGCATACTAATATTAAAAAAATGTTACAAGCATATCATTATGAAAACAAGTATGCCACATGCGTAAGAATTGAGTGTAAAGCAATAGGTTGGTATATGAGACTGCTAGCTCATCTAAATTTAAGGTTTGCTTCACTTTTATGCTTTCACTTTTTGTTGTGATATTTTATTGTGCTCTTTATAATTGATTTGGTCATTGTTGAAATGTCTGTCATTAATATAAATTGCTTAATTATGATAAAGACTTGTTTTGATATTGCTATATGATATATAAATTTATATGATATAGATAGCTCTACTCAAAAGATGGCTTGGTTAATTATTAAATCAATGCAAAGTGACTTGTATAATTACAAAGTTTCTTAATTTTACTTTTATTGCTCCTTCTTAGAATTATTTTTTATTCTGAAGTTTCTTACTGATTACATTGCTAAACGGGGAGAAATTACAAAAATTGCCTCTCTTGTGTTGAGGGGGTGATATTTGAGTCTTGCAGCTTAAAATGCTTTTTCAGCTTCAGTTATTCACTTATATCTATTTGAAGCTAATTCATCATGCAATCTTGAAATATTGTCAATGTATTCATCAAGGGGAGATTGTTAGACCATATGATGAATAATTGACAATAGTTAATTTGTGATGGTGAATAATTGATAATATTATTTAGCGTTGTCATGCGAGGTGTGTTGCGCGTGTACGGACTGACGTTGGTGAAGTTCGGATGAACTTGTGTTGGAAAATATTCTTTGGTCTTTGCATGTGCAGGTTGAGTATGGAGGCGATCGTGGTCGATGACGAAGTGGACCGGGACTAGGATGGGGAGATCCGATCGAGGGTGTCATAAGATGGTCGAGCTCATGTTTGGGCACGTGAAGATCAAAGGCGGATGATGCGTGGAGAAGATACATGAGGTGCGGTCCTGAAGGTTTCGACACATGATAGGTTGAAAAAATCGAAAGTGTAAAAATAAAAAAAAACCGTGTTAGGAAGGGTTTCAGATCCCTTGAAAAGTAGTGGGCAAAAGGTCCGGTTGAGGTAAAAAAAGCCCAAAACAAGTTGCATTAGGGTTTTAAGTAGAGAGAAAAACAAAAAGAGAAACTGAGATATAAAAAGGAGATTCGTCGGTGGCGGCTGGAGGTGTGAGGTTGAGGGCATTAGCTTTTTGAGAGAAAACAGATTTGGTGTAGCAAAGAAACAGAGATCACAATCATTTACTCCCTCTTTGATTGCCATCGACGATCCTACAAGTCCGTATTACTGACCAATCATACTGGTCAAATTATATCTTTTGAGCGAAACATGATTGAATTCTTCAAGTTGTCAGATCCGACTAGATTTAGATCATAAAATACAACATATAACATGCGGAAGTAGACCTGTCGACATGCAGTTTCTTCTGACGAAATGACTTCTGTTCTGAACTTCTGATTTTGGTGCTTTTACGATGTCTGAACCTCTTGGAATGATTTGGTTTCAGTTGTTGTAGGGGTTCTCCATACCACTATTAGAACAGGACGTATAGTTGTTGACAGTTGGAGTCGGTTGTATATTTTTTTTGTAAAAACATCTGGCCAAATCTAAGCAAACTGAAGGCCAGGTAACTGTCTGAAAGTTTCTCCAGAAATCTGGGATCAGAAACATGGTGCAAAAACACATCCAAAAGCTAGTAAGAACTTAACCTGCTTACTGCACTTATCAGTTTACCACACCACCTGCACCCTCGTCTCCATTCTTGCAGCTGACTGCCTCATCTTAGTCATTTATATATTGATTTTTAGTTTTTAGTGATGAGGCAGGAGGGCCCTGAGCTGAAGCTCATGCTTTCAGATTCATGTAAAAAATTAGTAGAGTGCAGCAAATCCGACAATAGCAGCTCTGCATGAACTGAAAAACTCCCGGGCTGGCTTTTTGTTTCTTGCCCATCCCAACAGCCCACATTGTTTTTTTTTTGCCGGGCCGGCAAAACAGCCCACGTCGATTGGTCCAAAGTGTATGCAGTCTTGAAGTCGCTCGTACCGTGGTTAAATTCTCTGGAACTGGGACAGAGTTTAGGCCCAGATGACCGCGATGATAATGTCCAAGAGAAGATAAAAAGGACAGCAAAATTTTGTAGTGCTCAGAGCGACTCAGGGTAAGAAATTGATAAGCATGGCATCCTACAAACTGCTGCTTAATAGTTAATGGCACCGTTTAATTTAACTTCTAGTTTATTTTTTTACTATTCATTAATTTTATTTTTCTATTTTTTATATTTTTTAGGATTTTTACCTTTTTTCGTATTCCTTTACATTGCCTGTGATAAGCTAATATATATTTTTTATTTTTTTTATTTAATTATACCAAATAAATCAACTCAGTTACAATACAAAAAATTAGCTATAATTAAAAAAATTATAAACCAATATTATTTTAAACACCCTGACAACAAGGCAGACTAGGACAGAAAGTGATGAGCACGGCATCCTACTAACTTCCGTTTAGTACCCCAGGCGGATTGGGACAGGTTATTATTCATACCCCGTCAAAGACGCCAAGGAGACTCTGTTCACATTCAAGTTCTACGCCATCTTAACTTCTGGTCTTAGTATTGACATGTGTTACCAATCTGCATTTTTTTCCCTTGTAACTTGGTCAGTGAATTAGTTGCCCCTAACCCAAAGTTTTGGGGGGTTTCATATTTGTAAGTTGCCTGATTTTCGTTTACTCTGAGTTGATTTTCTCGACCTTTGGATTAGCTTTGACACGTGTCTCCGTTTCTAGACTGATAATGGCTCAAAATTTTGATTTCTGCTTAACAAAGCATAATTCACGTTCAAAAAGAAAAAGAAAAAACAATCATGCCAATGTTCAAAGCCATACACATTTGTAAATGGAGGGATTGGGTTCCCGGGGACATGGATGAATGTATCTCACTTTCTGTATCGATTCTCTCTTCTGTTGATCCATACTTCACGATAACGACATGCGAGAAACATACAAGCTGGAGGAGCTCGCCCAAGCATTCCGACGAAGACAAGAAAGAATCTTTTGCCGAAACTTGAGTCAATCCTCTGCAAATTATTATAAGCTGATGAGTTTAGTGTATTAATGAAGCCTGCTACCTACCAAACACAGAGTGATCGTGCGCATGCCTGACATGGAGCTCGCACTTGTGATGTGCCTTGTGCTCATAGGAGCCAACCATGCAGCCTCCAGCAGTGGCGGCGGCGGTGATGACCAATTCGTCTACACTGGTTTCACCGGCAGCAACCTCATCATCGACGGCGCAGCCTCCATCACGCCAAGCGGCCTGCTTGAGCTCACCAACGGCAGCCTCCGGCTCAAAGGCCACGCCGTGTATCCAGCTCCGTTGCGCTTCCGCAAGACGCCCGACGGCAGCGCCGTGCAGTCCTTCTCCGTCTCCTTCGTGTTCGGCATCCTCTCCGCCTACCCCGACGTGAGCGCCAATGGGATCGTGTTCTTCGTCGGCCCGAGCAAAGATTTCTCGACCGCGATGGCGGCCCAGTACTTGGGCCTCCTCAACAGAACAAACAACGGCAACACGACCAACCGCATCTTCGCAGTTGAGCTCGACACCATGCAGAACAATGAGTTCAACGACATCAACGACAACCACGTTGGAATCGACATCAACAGCCTCATCTCGGTGCAATCTAGCACTGCGGGCTACTACGACGATGAGAGCGGTGGCTTCCGCAACTTGACGCTCATTAGCCATGAAGCTATGCAAGTGTGGGTGGACTACGACGGAGAGGCCAAGCAGATCAGCGTGACCTTGGCACCCCTCAAAATGGCCAAACCTGTCAGGCCACTGCTCTCTGCCACATACGACCTCTCCGCGGTGATCACGGACGTCGCCTACGTTGGATTCTCATCAGCGACAGGCTTAGTCAGCTCACGACACTACGTCCTCGGATGGAGTTTCAGCATGAATGGACCTCCTCTGGCCATCGACATGGCCAAGTTGCCCAAGCTACCACGAGAGTTCCCCAAGCCTCGATCCAAGATATTGGAGATCATCCTACCGGTAGCCACAGCCACGTTCATCCTCGCCGTGGGCGCCGTCGTGGTCCTACTCGTCCGGAGGCGATCAAGGTACACCGAGCTGAGGGAAGATTGGGAGGTCGAGTTTGGGCCGCACAGGTTCTCATACAAGGATTTGTTCCGTGCCACTGAAGGATTTAAGAGCAAGCACCTACTTGGGGCAGGAGGGTTTGGAAGGGTGTACAAGGGCGTTCTCCCGGCGTCTAAACTGGAGATTGCTGTCAAGAAGGTATCGCACAATTCCAAGCAGGGTGTGAAGGAATTCATCGCCGAGATTGTTAGCATAGGGCGCTTACAGCACCCTAACCTCATCCAGCTACTCGGTTACTGCCGGAGAAAAGGCGAGCTCCTCCTAGTATACGAATATATGTCCGACGGAAGCCTCGACAAATACCTGTACAGTCCACGAGACAAGCCTACCCTAACTTGGCCTTAGAGGTTTCGGATCATCAAAGACATCGCATCTGGACTGCTTTACCTCCATGAAGAGTGGGAGAAGGTCGTCGTCCACCGAGACATCAGAGCGAGCAACGTGCTCCTCGACGACGAGATGAATGGCCTGCTGGGTGACTTCGGCCTTGCCAGATTGTATGACCGCGGGGCTGACCCCCAGTCCACCCATGTGGTTGGCACCATAGGGTACCTTGCTCCAGAGCTAGGCCGCACGAGCAAGGCGACTCCCCTCACCGATGTGTTTGCCTTCGGAATCTTCGTTCTCGAGGTCACCTGCGGGCAAAGGCCAATCGAGCAAGATTCAGAAGACCACCAACTCATACTGGTTGATTGGGTTGTCGAGCACTGGCGCGAGGGATCACTCGTCGATGCGGTGGATGCCAAGCTCCAAGGAGACTACAATGTCGGTGAGGCATGCCTGGCACTGAAGCTAGGGTTGCTCTGCTCGCATCCCTGTGCCGATGCGAGGCCCAGTACGCGGCAGGCCATGCGGTACCTCACCGGTGACACGCCGCTTCCAGAGCTGGCCCCAGCGCACCAGAGCTTCCGTATCCTGGCCTTGATGCAAAACGAAGGGTTTGACTCGTACGCCATGTCGTATCCGTCGTCAGGATCCACCCTTTTAGGAGAAAGGTAGCATGCCTAGTCTTAGATAATGTGTTTGTGTCTAACTTGACTTGGGATCCTACCGTACTTGTGTTAGCAAGCATGTATCGTACTTCAGGTTTATGGTCTCTTTGGAGCATAGGAATCTAAGAAGGATTAGAGTTTTTTTTAAAACACAGTATAGTAGCAAAAGAACACAGGAATCTAAGAATACAGGAATTTATGCATTGGTGCTGCTCGTAAGTTCCTAATACATTTATGTGTTGTTGTCTCGTACTTTAAATATAAACAATGGATGATATTGTAGGATCGATAACAGTAATTAGAGGGAGTGAATGATTATCACCTCTTTTTGATGTCTCTTGATGGATCGCTTTCAACGTCGTTGTCGGCAAGCTAAGAAGGATTAGAGTTTTTTTAGAACACAGTAATACAAAAAAAAACACTAATGTAAGAACACAGGAATATAAGAACACAGGAATGTATGCATTGGTACTGCTTGTAAGTTCCTAATACATTTATGTGTTATTGTCTCGTATCTTTAAATATAAACAATGAGTAATATAAAGGAACCTCCTTTGCTTTGAGAGCAAGATATTCGCGGGATAATCCTTCAAATATCACATGTGTATTCTTTTCTTTTTGTGAGTGCATAGATTTTCTAACAAATTTTATATCAATTAAAAGGATTTAATATGATTAAAATAAACATTAACATGGGTTGAACATATTTTACTTGGCTTCCTTGTGTCTCAAGAAATTTTCTGAGAAATTTTTGAGTTTATTTGCTATTTTCTAGAGCTCATTTTATTTATTTGAATTTCTGAAAATGAAAAACCTCCAAAACCCGTGAACAGTACTGGGCCAGCCTGTTACTGTTCACTCCAGCCCATCCAACCTCAACCGTCCAATTCATCTTTGCCACGCGTCAGCCATCCGAGCCGAGCCACCTCTCGTCCACCAGATCTCGCCTAACGCTATGCGTCAACCATCGGGAGGACCACGCACTGTTCATCTGTGCCGTCTGACTTCATCGACCCTATCCCCCAGCTTGCCATGTATCGTGCATCCGTCAGTGGAGCTACTGTTCATCGTCGTCCCGGCGTGGAGTTCGTCTTCGTCTCAGCCTCAGTTTGCGTGCACATTCGGGCAGCCATGCCCAGGCATGTTGAGCTTGGCACTCTCAAGTATACATTCACCTCTTGAATGCCATGGATCGAGAACTCACTTCACGAGACACTTCTCCAGGATAAGTCCTAGCTCCGCGTCTCCACGTAACTTTGACATCTAAGTGGTCAATGCTTGACTCCATAGCTGTTCTCGACCCCATGTCCCTTTATACAAAGGTGAAGTCCTCGATGCGACCTAAGCTCAACCAAGTGGAGCAGTAACCTTTTAATGAATACCAAGGAATCTAACTTGGAGGTGAGCTATTGGTAATATAATTAATGGTTTAAATTGGTAGCATTTGTAGTTGTGGGTGATATTCTGGGCTTTTGTTAAGCAGAGGTGTTATAAGAAAATTCAGTTCCTCATAGTGCGCAGGTTAGTCAGGACCTATAGTTCAAATATAGAGATCCAAATTCTAAAGGGTTTCCTTTCTTATCAAAAAGAAAAAGAAGAAGAAGAAGCTCCTCATTGCTAAGTCCTTTCGTAGCAAGGACTTCCAAATAGCATAGGTCACTCTCCATCGTAGCATTGCTACAGTCAAGTATTTCGGTCCCAACCAAACCACTGTTGCATTCTATTGTCAATACAGAAAGTCAGACCGGAGAAGCGGACGACGATTACACCGAGCGATCACACACACAAATCAGTACACGCGTTTGCCTGCTTCAAAGGTTGACGAGGACACAAAAATCGTGACTCCTGAAGTTGATCACTAAGAACTTGCCCCACCAGTCTTCAATGGCCCTTCTAGATTTTCAGCAGTCCCTTAATTGGCACCGTAATCTGTCCGGCACAATTGAAAGCGGCCACAAGGAAAAATCAGTTTGAGTTGAAGCTCTGAAAGAATGGGATTGCCAGCTTAAGGCTTTTGATTGGACTTTGTTTCTCAGGGAAAAAAGAAAACAAAATCGCATCATATTCAGAGAGAGAAGTTTGCTCGCTCCGCACCTTTGGTCGTATCTTGGAAAATTTGATGATAACAAGTCAGGTAATGTGAATGCGGTCCTAATTCCCACGTTCTCCTTGACTACTGTGGATTAATTAGTCAACTCGATTGGGCACGCCGGCTGAGTCGTTCTGACGATAACTGAACCAAGCAGTCACATTCTTTGCATCAGTTCGTCAAAACTGCTTACGCTTCAGACAGCGATGCGTGCAGAAATAGTTAAGAGCAGAAAGATTGTGACAGTGTAGTTGATTAAGTTGCTCAGCCTACAAAGATGGCACAACTCAAACCACCCCGTGCCTGGATGCATGGCCTCAACAATAGTCAATAGTCCATTAATCTTTGCATTCGTTTTCTTTTCTCTTCCGTCCAGTCTTGTAGAGCTGTAAAGCTGGGAGCTGGACATACCATACCGGCACGGCCCAGACTTATCGTGCTTCAAGCCGTTTCATGTCATATCGACTCGATCCAGTTATTCCACCGTACCAGCCGTCTTACCTCTGGTCAGGCCCAAGCACGGCCTAAAGCCTACCGTATCGACATTCGTGCTATATCAGCTTAAGCCCAGTCCAAAGTAACTATACACAATGAAGGCGATGGCAACGATGGTGATGGCGACCACCATCTTCCTTTCTTTCATACCTATCTCGTTAAAAACTAGTTGAAATTAAATTAGTTGAATAAAAATATGGACACACAATGACATAAATATTTCAGAAAAAAAAGTAAAATTTTCTTGATATTTTAAAATACAATGTTACTGACTCGTTAAAAACCTTACACCCCAAAGTGAGGTTCTCCGAGTAAGGATATACATAGTATCTACTCATCAATATCTAGGTTGTTCATGTGTTTGAGGTCAGCATACGACAGCACGATTTCAGGATACTCCAGTTGATGTTGTTACCGCTTTTTAGCTAATTCCTAATCTTTGTCACATATGATTGCCTCCACTATTTTGGCATGAGGGATGATCTCCTTTCTTCAATTATTCTTCCTATCGTGCTAAATGTTTGCTACAGTAACTAACTTTTAAACGAAATATTTTTTTAAGATGAGGTCTACAAGTTAATTGTAGTACACATTAAAAAACTAATATCTGTACCATCAAAAATCGCAAGCGAGTATCGCTCTTTCCGCAATCTCTGTCGCAAACAGTCAAAAAACCATCAGCCGCAGCCAAAAAGAAGGGCCTGTTCTTTTTTGTTGCGGCTGATGGCTTTTTGGCTGTTTGCGATAGAGATTGCAGAAAGAGATATACTCGCTTGTGATTTTTGATGGTACCGATATTAGGTTTTTAACGTGTACTGCAATTAACTTGTAGACCACGTCTTAAAAAATACTCCGTTTGAAAGTTAGATACTGTAGCAGAAACCAAAAGTCAAAAGTCAAAAGCTGAAAAAAAACAAAGCCATACTTGCACATGCGCGTGGTTTGGTATGATAGGGAAATAAAGAAAAATATGCCTGAAAATTCTATTCCCTCTTGTTTCCAAAATTTAACAGCGGTATTGTATTGTTTATAATTTTGTGATAAGATTTTTTTTGTAAAACGGTTCGATTTATTTGTTTTTCCAACCCCTGTTTTTTTTCATGTAATTAAGCCCTAGTCGTGGCACTAGCCAGTATAAAAAAGAATGTGCATTTGGAAACATGTCCGGCCGGCTCTTTTTTCATTTTGGTTTTCTGAATATATGCTGCATGGTATAAGATGGTGAACAACAAAGTCACTGTCAGCGTGCAATCGTGGGTGAACAAGTTGCATTGGCCGGCCGGCACGGTGTTCTTTAATGTGACACTTGTACAGGTAAATAATATATGAGAGCAAATTTTGGAAGTACCTACGTTACGTACTGTCTTTCAGTCTCAACATTAGACTAGTTTTCTCTCTAAGTTAAGATGACAAGGACTTGCGAATCGACAAGATTTTGTTAGGTTGGTTGGCTGAAAAGTTCTCTAAGAAATTAATTCACGTTAGTTGACAACTGATTGGCAGGTATCCTGTAATTCTGTCCCGCGCTGGCAATCGAGTCTGTTCTTTTCAATTTTTTAAAATAATTTTTAATTTTTATTATAGTATTTAACTTTCAAACGAAGTATTTTTTAAGACAAAGTTTACAAGTTAATTATAGTACACATTAAAATCTCAACATTTATACCATCTAAAATCGTAAGCGAATATCTCTCTCCGTAACTACTATCGTAAATAGCTAAAATTCAAAAATTTTCAGTCAAAAATCAAAAGTCATATAAAAAAACAGCCCATCATTGTCTCGCTGTGAGCTTGTGGCTGGCCACTGGCTGCAGAAACGCACAAAGGTTTTGAAGAGTACGCGTATGGACGACGCACATGTACGTATCTTGACCGCCGGGAACCTACCCCCTGGTTGCATTGTGCTGCAGATGTCTGATCCTAATTAATTCCGAGTTGAGGACTAAAATTTGATGACGACGTACCTACTTAACATGTCAAAATTTTTTTTTGATAAAAACCAAACAAACAATGTACTCGCTTAGTTGATCCTTGTCTGCGTTAGAACGGATGCTCCTCGCTCACATGAACCACCACATGTTCTGCCTTCTAGTCCCCCTCTTCTTCCTTGTCCCTAATGTCGCAGCCTTCGCTACTAGCGACGGCAGCCAATTCGCCTACTCCGGCTTCTCTGGAGCAAACCTCACCCTCGACGGCGCAGCCACGGTCACGGCGAACGGCCTCCTCGAGCTGACCAACGCCACGACTCACCTCAAGGGTCACGCTTTCCACCCGGCTCCCTTGCGCCTCCGCAAGTCGTCGAATGGGGCGGTGCAATCCTTCTCGGTCGCCTTCGTCTTTGGAATCATCTCTAGCTACACCGATTTCAGCACCCACGGCATGGCCCTCGTTGTCGCGCCAAGCAAGAACCTGTCAAGTGCACTGACGGACCAGTACCTGGGCCTCACAAACACCCAGGATGATGGCAACGCGACCAACCACATCTTTGCCGTCGAGCTCGACACCGTCCAGAACATCGAGTTCCAAGACATCAACGCCAACCATGTCGGCGTCGACATCAACAGCCTCCGCTCTGCACAGTCCTCCGACGCAGGCTACTACGACGACAAGAGTGGCAGCTTCCAGAACATGAGCCTTATTAGCCGTGATGCGATGCAGGTGTGGGTGGACTACGATGGAGAGACTCTGCAGATCAGTGTGACCATGGCTCCCCTTCAAATGCCAAAACCGATGAGGCCGTTAGTCTCTACAAACTACAACCTATCAGCGGTGCTAGAGGAGCCATCATACATCGGCTTCTCATCGGCAACAGGACCGGTAAACTCACGACACTACGTTCTCGGCTGGAGCTTTGGCCTGAACAGACCTGCTCCGGCGATCGATGTCACCACGCTCCCGAAGCTACCACACTTGGGTTCCAAGCCTCGGTCCAAAGTCTTGGAGATCACTCTACCAATAGCTACTGCTGCGCTCGTCCTCGCCATGGGCACCACCTTGATTCTACTTGTGAAAAGGAAGCTAAGGTACACCGAGCTGCGGGAAGATTGGGAGGTTGAGTACGGGCCACATCGGTTTGCATACAAGGATCTGTTCCATGCCACCAAAGGGTTCAAGGACAGGTGCTTGCTTGGTGCAGGAGGGTTCGGCATGGTCTACAAGGGAGTGCTCCCCAAGTCTAGAGTGGAGGTTGCCGTGAAGAAGGTGTCCCACAAGTCGAGGCAAGGGATGAAGCAGTTCGTCGCTGAGATTGCAAGTATCGGCCGCATCAGGCACCGTAACCTTGTACAGTTACACGGTTATTGCCGGCGGAAAGATGAGCTTCTCTTGGTGTATGATTACATGCCAAACGGTAGCCTTGACAAGTACCTGTTCTGTGAAGACGACGGGCTCATACTGGACTGGCGTCGAAGGTTTCGCGTCATTAGAGACGTCGCATCTGGCTTGGTTTACCTGCACGAGAGGTGGGAGAAAGTGGTCGTCCACCGAGACATCAAGGCAAGCAATGTGCTCCTCGACAGAGAGATGAATGGACGACTGGGAGACTTTGGCCTCGCGAGGTTATACGACCATGGCGCTAACCCGCAGACAACCCATGTGGTCGGCACCATGGGGTACCTAGCACCGGAGCTGGTGCGGACAGGTAGGGCTTCCCCTCTTACAGACGTCTTCGCTTTCGGCGCATTCGTTCTTGAGGTCACATGCGGGCAAAGGCCTGTCAAGCAAGACGAGCAAGGCGGCCAGACGTTGCTGGTCGACTGGATACGCGAGCACTGGCACAGTGGTTCGCTCGTCGAGACGGTTGACGCGAGGCTGCGAGGCGACTACGACTCCGACGAGGCATGCCTGGCGCTTAAGATTGGGCTGTTGTGCTCGCACCCGTCCGCCAGTGCAAGGCCCAGCATGCAGCAAGCCATGCAGTACCTTGACAGGGAAGCGCCTCTCCCGGAGATGGCGCGCGCAGGCTCTAGCTTCGACATGCTAGCTCTTATGCGAAGCGAAGGTTTCGACCCCGACACCATGTCGAAGGTGATGAGTACCGTCGGCACCATATCCGACCTCTCGGGAGGAAGATGACATCCACGTACGCGTGCTTGGTCATTATGTGCTCACGCTCTCCTTGTTCGTCACGCGTGCTTGGCTAGCTCTCGTAGTCATTATGTGCTCACGTTGGTTTGATTCCAATATCTATAATGTTCAGGAAGAAATAATGTCCTGTAAGCCTGTAACTAAACTATCTCTGGTCTCTACGCTAGTATTAGAAGAAAAAATAAAAAGCAATTGCTGCCACAGAAATTGGAGAAAAATCGAAAGACAAACACCAACTAAACTGCAGGTAGCCTTCCAGCTCATGTCAAAACTGCAAGGCCTCCATTTCGGCCAAGATTTAATTTGGGTCCTCTGAGAATTGGCCGAAATATTTGTACAAATTGTATATTGGGTTGTGTCCAATCTGGGTTTTGGGCTTTTGGCCAACCACCAGACCTGCGAGTTCCTTTTTCGAGAGAGAGAGAGGAACACGAGAATTAGTTCTAACGGGTAGAAGTGAGCTAGGGGTATTCAAATCACCTTGCCTTCTGGTTTCTTTTTAAAGAAATCAAAAACCGATTTAAACATTTTAACTTCTAAAAATGGTTTCTTAGGAGTGAGGGTGCACACCTCTCACACATCCAAGCTCGTTCTTAGGATTATCACGATGCGCTTTATTTAATCTGTTATTGGTATGAGTCCAACAGTAAACTTTGAAGCATCCCCGGTCAGATACGAAGACCGTCGTGGGTGCGAAGAGACTCAAGAGTAGCACACGATCACCAAGTGTATTCAAAAATAGTGTATTAGGGTTACAAGAGTGGCTTCCCTACTCCTATTACAAGGGGTCCCATTTATAGGGGGATGGGAGGCCAGTGTAATTACAACTTTGCCATTAGGGTTTGGTCTACTTCTGGAGTATTTCGGTCATTTGTGCCACGTGGGCCCTTCATGTCCGGGACCTCAGGGGTCGGTCCGGGGTTGTCCTTCTAGGGTCAGCCTTGCGTACTTCGCTCGGGATTAGCCCCGAGCCCTTCTAGGGTTGGTCTCACATACCTCGCCCGAGGTTGACCCCAGACCCTCCTAAGGTTAGTCTCACGTACTTCGCACGGGGTTTGCCCTGGGCCCTCCTAAGGTCAGTCTCACGTACCTCACCCAAGGTTGGCCCCGGACCCTCCTAGGATCGGTCTTGCGTACTCCAATCGGGATTGGCTCCAGACTCCTCCGAGCTGACCTTGCGTACTCTGGCCGAGGTTGACTTGTCATTGCCCCGAACCAGATGTGTGCTCGAGGTAGCTGGGGACCCTCCCCCAAACAACAGCCCCTTGCAGATCCAGGCGGTCTTCAATCGCCCGCCCAGGCCAACGCACCAATCTCAGAAGGGGTCGGCACATGGCCTCAGGCCCATGAACTCTTGGTAACCTACAATGACTTGACAAAATGCTTAGTGTTTAAACGGGCTTAGAGAGGTAGTCCGTGGAAGTTCGATCCCAGAGGCGGCACACAATACGAGGTACCGTAGTGTCCTTGGAGATTTCCTGAGGGAGAGCATTGGATGGTCCCGGTCCATGGCGAACCAAACCCTACCAGGGGGCGCCGGGTGGACCGAGTCCACCATGAGCGGGTCTAGCCCTATAAATACCCCTCCCCCCTTCCTCATTTCTTCCTTTCCCCACTCATTTCCACCACATCACTTCCAACCTCTTCATCCCTCCCCCTTTGTGCGCCGCATCCGACCCCAGGGTCACCTCCCCCAGGTCGCCCTTCCGCTGTCACTTCCGCTCAGGCCGTCTCTCCCTGGTAGCCCCTGGGCCGCATCTCCCCTGACCACCCTTGGGGGATTCCACCTTCACCTCCGCTCAGGCCGTCTCTCCCTGGTAGCCTCTGGGCCGCATCTCCCCTGACCACCCTTAGGGGATTCCACCTTCGCCTCCGCCCGAGCCGTCTCTCCCCAGACATCCCCAGGTCGCATCTCTCCTGGCCACCCCGGGGGACCCCGCCCCTACCTCTGCCCAGGCCAACCCGTCACCAAAGCTAAGGGCCGGGGTTGTCTCCCCTGGGTGCCTTCTATTACTGAAGCCAAGGGCCGGGGTCACTTCCCATAGGTGCCTTCCGCTGCCAAAGGCAAAGCCTGGGTCGTCTCCTCCAGGAGCCTTCCAGCCGCCCGCGGGCTCACTTTGTCGATTCCACGCCAAGGACCATCTCGACCTCCCCCAGGCTCACCTCGTTGATTCCGCGCCAAGGACCATCCCAGCCGCCTCCAAGCTCGCTTCACCGATCTCATGCCAAGGACCATCCCAGCCTTCCATGGGCTTACCTCACTGCCCTCAGGGACTTTGCCTTTTTTCACTACTTTGGCCCTCGGCGCGATGACTGCGAAGAAGACTGCTGCGACCATCGGTTCCTCCGGCAAGAAGGGTGGAACTTCCTCCTGCCGAAAGCACGACGCAAGGGAGGGGAGCCCAGAGAAGACTCTCTGTTTTGCTCACCACTTGGGCAACATCTGGCATGACGACAGGCCTTCTGGCACAGCTGGTGAAGGAGGGCAAGATTGAGGATGTCGGCTTGGCTGTCCTGCCTAAGCCTGATGAAGTCCGTCCTGATCCGGGGCCGGGGATGCTTGTCGTCTTCATCGTTCAATTTGAGGCCTGGCTCTGCATCCCCCTGGTCAGGCTACTGAAGGATGTGCTAGACACCTTCGACCTTAAGGTCTCTCCAGGGTACTTTGCCTAGGGTTAGCTCCGGGCCCTCCAAGGGTCGGTCTCACGTATCTCACTCGGAATTGGCTTCGGACCCTCCTAAGATCGGTCTCGCGTACTTCACCTGGGGTTGTCCTCGGATCTTACTAGGGTCGATCTCACGTATCTCGTCCGGAATTGGCCCTAGACCCTCCTAGGGTCAGTCTCGCGTACTCCAGCCGGAGTTGGCTCCGGACTCCTCTAGGGCTGACCTTGCATACTCCGACTAGGGTTGACTTATCATTGTCTCGAACCGGATGTGGACCCGAGGTAGCGTGGGAACCCTCCCCAACATAATCAACGTATACTATATTTTTATTATGAAAGTTTTTATCATCATTGAAAGGTATTAGTACCTCATCTTCAAATTACTTACAAATTTTTTGTTCCTCTTAGGTAACAAGATACTGGTGGTACCTTTTCGGGTTCTTCTTGGGTAACAAGATACTGGTGGTACCTTTCCGGGACGGTAAAAACTGTTGAGGGCATCACCATTTTTTCTTTATTTGATAAGAAATGAAGATCACCAAGTGGTGAAAGTAGTAGTATTGGTCCATTTGAGCCCATTAGCATTCGTCCAACTTTTTACGGCCCACCTTTCAGTCCCCAGATGGCCCGTGAGGACACGTTCCTAAATCCCCACGAACGCGAGGAGGGCCCTGTTCTAATCCCACACTAAACCATCCACTTATACCAGAGGATTAGCCACTAATCACACTTTCACCTCCATCCCCGTCCATTTCCATTTCCTCCTTCGCGCGCGCCTTCCTTCCAAACCTCCTCGACAACCTAGGGCTAGGGTTTCGCCTCCCATCTCACGGCGTCCTCGTCCGTGCTCCGCCTCATGGCCAACCTCAAGGCCATCCGCACCGAGCACACCCCGCGCCCGCACCCGAACCATTCCTCCATCTCTCGAATCCCACCCTCCCCCCACCTCCTGATCGCTGCTGCTTCTTTCTTGTCCAACCTAGGGTCGCAGCGCCAGCCCGGCTTCCGACGACGACCTCTTCGTGTTCAGCCCCAACGAGACCCTCCTGGGAAGGTTCCAGATCGAAACGGCCTCGCGAATGATCGATCAAATTGCGCCGTGAAATCGATCGATCGATCGGGCGTTCCTTAATTTCACCGTGGATCTGATTGAGAACTTTAATTTCTTGATGTGGTTGGTTGCTAGGTGCAGCGCAGGTGGGGTGTTCGGGCTGAGGCTGGCGTTCGCGGACAGAATGGTAATTTGCTCCCCTGATTGCCCCTCCAATTCAGACTTGTAGTTATCGTTCACGCTCTGTCCTTACGTTATTCGATTGTGGCGTGCGTGATTGCTGCCTGCTCAAAATTGCACGTTTAGGGCTGACTTTTCTGGCCGTGGATTGGTCCTTGGATGAAGTCTCATTTGTGCTAATGTTGTATGAATATGAATATTGGAGGTTATTCATTGTTGTAGTTCTAATCCCTGCCTTTTGTTATACTAGCAATAGTAGCTTAACATGGTAATTTAGCAGCATTAATTGTCGTGCCGGTGTGCCCATCACTAATAAGCACCATGTTCCTTCTAAATGTAGTCAGCATCACGCATAGGCACATCATTAGGAAGATTCCCCTCGACGTAATCGATAATGTCAACCGGAGTATCATTTATCACTTTCCTCTGTCAAGGGCCCTACATTTAGATAATGTTGCTTCCAGAGGCCGTGAACTTTTAGTTGAAGAGACTATGGATACCAGAGTAAACAGCTCAAGGTTGATAAAGGCAGACTAGTAGTTTTGTCCCTGCCATCTGATTTGCTTTTGAAAGCTCCTTCGTCTATAGCATAGCAGCCATGCTAACGGTAGAAAGATCAGAAACTTATGAACTAGCTGAATTTTTGTTGGTAGGAACTAGGGACCTAGAATGTCTCTGGGAAATCCCTTTTTTTCACTGATATAAGGCAGCTTGATGCATTGTATTTCTCCAGCTCATCCACCTTCTAAATCATATGGAAATTATCTCCTTGAAATGCCCATGCAGACCTTGTTTCTAATGAAACTATATTCTACACTATTAGTTACGGACATGTCACAATATGAGTCATTTGCATCCTCTGTTACGTAATTGACCTCTCGGTCACTTAAACAACTGATATATGCCTAAATTCATTATGTTCACTGTACCCATATAATGATACCTAATCCCCTATAAGTTTAGTCGGCATTACCGTAACTCCTCTGCAGCCGAAATTGATGGCTGCTGAAAGTTTCAATCCTAATTGCATAAACAAATATATTTGTGGTGCTCTGACGCGACGGACCGTCTAACTCTTGCTCCATTTTTGTGCAGCACTGTCTCGATGGATATGGTTGCAGGTCACAGGCAGATGGATGCAACTTGATTATCACTTTCTACTGTGTGCTAAAAAATGGCATGTTGATGCCTCCTGTTGGGTTCTATGAATGGGACTAATCAGCGAAGGAATGAGATGGGTGTCATGGGCGATGGTTAATTTGCATGACAATCTCTTCCTCCCAACTGACAAGAGCCAGATGTGGTTGCCAATTTTGCAATTGTGACGTTAGATTTTTGACATTTCTGCAAAATGATTCAGCGATGGCGATCCAATACATGACCAGTGCTTGCAGTGCAGCTCTGTCTCTTGGGGTTTCAGTTTCAGATGTTATCTTCTTACAGTATGTTTCAACCAGCGGTTTCTGGGGAACAGACTAACCTTTCAACAGTGCAGGAATCATAATCATTTCAAAAGTTAAAACACTCATCATGGAATTGGAAGGTTAACATTTTACTTTTGGCTGGCGTAGCATTTTCATCAACCTCTCTTGATCCAGGAAGTTGCAACATGTTTATCTGTTCTCTACTTCTCTAAAGTGAACCAACACTGCTCCAGCTCCTGTGTAACTGTCACAAAGTACCGACTACTATTTGCAGGTGAAACAGTAACCAACGTGGTACTAGAGCTCATCATAAAGAGAGCTTCATCTTGAACAACCTGCAGCCAAGACGCTAGTTATTTTGGCACTGAAATCGATGACTGACTAGTTGGTTATGTCATTACTGCAACAGTAGAATGATTCGCTGGGCAATAATGCAATAATGCCACTGATCACGACATGTGAGCCGAGCTGTGCCTGAGGTGGTTGAGATGAGGCACAGCAAGGTCAAGGAGAGCTGCTGCACATACAAACATTCCTGCAGAGGCTATGAATATGATAACAAGACTGCTCCTAGGGAATCTTGTACATGTCCACCATGATCATGCTACTATTAACTGATGCAATCTGATTGCAGAGAAAGTGACACTTCTGCTGTGTACCGACAGCCACCAAATGATGAGAAATCTGGCAATATTAGGCTAGCTAACTGGTGATTTGAGCCATAGGAAATCCTAATTATGATTTGTTAATTGCCACAACATATGCATAGGGATGCAAGACTACTTGGCTGCAACAACACGTAGTTTTTGTTAGATCTATAGATGAATAGATGAATCGCACATGCATTGCACAGCATAATAGGTAATATATAGTATATGACTCAAGGGACACAACTAAACCCTAGAAACTAGAAAAGGACACAAATATCTTTATATCTTTAACACCCCCCTTAAATGCAAGGTGATGCAATAGCGTTGCATTTGAAAGAGTTGGTACAAAAATAGAAAAAAAAAATCCAAAATCTAAGTCTTGAAAACGTCGCCACAGCATGCAACTCTTGAAAATTGTGTCGAAGTCAGAAGAACTCCATTTGAGATCGTGCGGCATCTCATAAAGTATGATTCCAGCCTATAAAGCAGATCAAAGCCTAAGATGGTGGCAGCGCAATGCATAAGAAGCGCAAAAGCGTAGTGTAAAAGAAGAGCGACGGGCTTACAAACTCAGGGCGGCGACTCAGAGAGAAGCAACGACATCATAACGACTTCTACAACCTGCATGCGACTTAGAGAGAAGAGCGATGATTGCTGTCATGCGAAAAGCCATATTGAATCCTAGAGAATGGACATAACTGACATAGAAATTTATAGACTCATACAGTTAGACAAATTAGAAGATAGAAGACTACGCATTTAAATAGACGCAATGAAAGACTTAAAAGCAAAACTAGTAGCAAAGACACTAATACTAGCAGTAGAACTAGCAGCTTCCAACACCATGCTTAGATCTGCAACAGCAGGAACACCAACACTAAAGCTTTGCTCAATAACTCTTATGTCTGAAGTAGATGAACCAGCAAAGGACGATCTACCAGCAAATAGAGCAATGTTGCCCTGAGCGTGAGAGCCAGTTGGGCAAGCAGAGCAATCCCAACAGCCACAGTGGAGACCAATCGGTCAAATACAAAGCCAACAGAGTGCAAAACCCTCACGGGCATTAAAAGCCACGATGTGAAAAGCAAAGTCTACACTGTCTCCTCTCCTCCCTTCTCCAGCGCACTCCACTCGTTTCCTCCTATCTGTCTCTCTTTGCCCCTCTCCCTCTCTCTCTCTCTCCACCACAGGCCAGGGGAGTGCAAGGATGTCAAAGATGCCAGAGGCCAGAGAGGAGGGAGAAGCTGGAGCTAGCCGGTAGAGACAAAGGTTGGCAGGTCGGATCCAACAGAGTCGGTGGCGGCCAAGGCCGGCTGGATCCGGTAGAGCTATAGTGGCGAGGCGCATCGTCCCAGCGTCAAAGAAGCCTGTGAAGGAGCGGCTGCCAACAGGGAAGAGCATGGTGGCACTGGAGAGACGGGCCGGAGGTCAGATCCGTCCGGATCTAGCATGGAGGAGGCCAGATCGGGCAGTGCGCCTTCAGATCAGGGAGACGACGTCCGCCTTGACGAAGATCCAGGCGTAATCCATCGGTGAGCTGGGAGTTGCGGCCGGATCTAGAGACGAGTCAGCGTTCTGACGATGGTCGGCTACCTGGGGGCGACGACAGCTGGAAATGAGGCGGCGGCAATCCGAAACGATGTGGCCGCCCTTAGGAGTAGAGATCGATTCTTCCGGGGACAGCGAGAGCGAAAGTCATGTGGAGAGGCTAGGGTTTGAGGTATGAATATAGGCTCTGATATCATATTAGATCTATGGATGAATAGATTAATCGCACATGTATTGCGCAACCCGATAGGTAATATATAGTACAGGACTTAAGAGACACAACTAAACCTTAGAAACTAAGAAAAAAACACAAATACTCTTATATCCTTAACAATTTTGAGATGCAAACAAGGTAGCTAAACCATAATTCTAAGGTTGTCAGGATCTCGATTAGTATTTAGGATTTCATGATTCTACGATCTTGTGGGACCATTCTGATCCTAATCCTATGTAGGATCTAAATTCTGTAAACTATACAAAATAGTGCTTCAGTGTTAGTGCTATGATCAGTGGCTAGAACACAAATACAATAACATTCATATCACATCCATACACGATTAAATAAAATAGAGGAGCACAATATAATACCAATAGAAATTAAGTCATACATGACTAGTTTTACAACAAAAGCGCCAACCGGCCAAATAGTTCACAGCGGAAATAAGGGTAAGGAGGAAGCAAATGCTAGCTAGTATGTCTCATCCCAACCATAGGTAATTGACTAGGATTAAACCTTAGTAACCGGTGTCATTATCGCAAAACTTGCAGTGTAAAAGTAATCGATTAAGGGGTCACCTTCCTCTTGCTTTGATAGTGTTTAACAAATAATTGTGAGTACAAAATTGTTGTTGAGATCCAAGTCGGTTCTGTGAGGGCTTCGGTCCGTCTTTTCCCGATCTTTGTTTGCCCTTCAAAAAAAGGCAAACCCCTAATGTGCCGATCGCTAGCTCATTCAGTGCCTAGATCCGCACTATGCTCCGCTTCGGTGGAACCACACGAGCTGGTTAGATGCATGGGGCAAAGGGCTCAACAAATAGTACATGATAGCAAAAACTGGGAAATAAAAATCCACTTTTAGGGATATAGATGAAGTATCGTCCAGTAAAGAGAGTTAGTTGTAGATGCGTATAACTAAAAAAAAGGGGGCAGCTACCCAATAAAAGTAAATGAAAATAATACAGTACTTTTGTATCGATCTCTCTAAGGTCATCCTTGTTTTGCCACACCCTCCCTCAACATCAGACTAATGCCTTTTTAGCCTACGCCTGCTACTTGTAGCATGGATCGACAGATCCAACTAATCTACGGATGTGTTCTTTTAGCTGAGACTTATAATTTATAGTTGTGTTTTTTAAATTTTTATCTGTTTGTGAGAGACAGTATACAGAGAAAAATAGTCGCATATGATTTTATCCGGTACAACTAAATTCGATATATTTTGTACTATAATTTATCTGTAAATCCTGCATTAATAAACATACCATTTAACGACGAGTTAATATAGAAATAAAAATCAAAGTCCAATCATAAACACAAAAAAATTGAGCCATAAGTCCCCAAAGCGCGACTCTATAAAGATCATATTAGGTGATTGTGAGAGTTAGCCAATCAAGAGCGGATACATCTGGCTCTTGAATTACCAGGGACTAACAACATAATATGCGTGTAGAAATGCCACGATCTTTATGAGATTGATGGTTGGTTGTGAATTCTACGATGGTCTGGATTTAGCGCTTTATATAGCTTGCATGTAAGTGTGTTAATTCATTCTAAGGGATAAAAAGCTAGAAATTTCTAACAAGAAAAAAGGGCTAGAACGTCATTCATCTATCTCAATTAACTTGGGGCTTCTGAAAATAGTAAAGATCTATTTAAAGATAAATATGCTTTCAAAACAAGATGAAATCAACATCAAGTGCCAGCATCACGTGCTTACGTCTTCAAGTTCACTACAATGTTTTTCTGCATTGAACACGAGATAACTCGGACACAAAGCAACACATCACAGAATTAAAGTTAAATTCAGAACTAAGCTATATTTCGAAATAAGGTTAACTCATATATGGAATTACTTTTAAATCCAGAATAAAGGTTAATTGGAACTAAACTATAATTTGCTATAACTCCGCATTTTAAACTCAAATAAATCCAAAGTAGAGTTAAATTTGGAATTAAATTTTGTGTTAAAGTAGAGATATATTAAGAATTAAATTTCAATTCTGAAATAATGTTTAATCAAAAAATAAAGCTAAATTTCACACTGTATATAAAGTTTAAATAAATATAAAATTACGAAATTTTGAAATAAAGGTAATCCGAGTTGCAACCAAGATCGGAATTAAAAATAAAATCAGAAAAGTGGTAAGTTTGGATTAAGGTAATTTTGAGAATAAAGTTCAACATAAATAAATTTAAATTCGAAATTATAACATGTAAAACCAAAATATCTATATTTACATTTATATAGTTGGAATAAATATAAGATTACGAAATTTAGAAATAAAGGTAATCCGAGTTGCAACCAAGATCGGAATTAAAAATAAAATCAGAAAAAGTGTTAAACTAGGATTAAAATAGATTTGAGAATATAAGTTAACCAAGAAAAAAAATTAAATTCGAAATTATAATATGTAAAACCAAAATATCGATATATTTACATGAATATAATAGATATGTTTTGTAAAATCAAGCTCGTGTAGGCACACGGGTTGATCACAAGTTTCGTTAAAAGAGAAGCAATATACGTATAATCGATTCAGATAGGCAACTTTCGACATGTTTCACCAATCTGAAGCGTACAATCATACAGATAGACGATCACCAAATTAATTACCAGGGTACGAGGGAGGAGAGATCCAAATACACCTAAATTACAAGCCGTGAAATTAACGATATTACCGGAGAACTATAAGCCATCAACACTACGGCGAGCCCTTGTCAATCCGCGGAGAAGGAACCAAAAATTCCATAACAATGTCCATGCATTGCAACGCATGCTGAATACAGATATGTTTCGACGCCGTCCTGTCTTCGTCGGATCAATCAGTCCCAGGTGGTTCACGAACCGAGGCGGTACATGCCGTCGGCCATGAACTGGCCGTCCATGTAGAGGGCGGCGGCGTTCTGCGGGTGGAAGCCTTCCATCATGACGAACGGCATGTCCTCCGACGGCTTCCAGTGCCGTTTCCTCTGATTGATGAACCAGTTGTTGATCTGCTTCTGGTCTAGGCCTGTCGACTCCGCAAGAGCGATCTTCTCCGTCTCCTACCCATCGCGTCGACATTAGGTTAGTAACAATATGATGCAGCTTTTGGATATGATCCCATGCCATTCCAAAATGAAAATGGGTGCCGATTTAGTTTAAAGCAGCAGCTACCATCGGTCAGGACCAGGGAGAACTTTGTCGGGATTTTTTTTTTGTTCCCCACCGATAAATCCGAAATTCAGAAATTTCAGAAAATATCTGAAACAATCGCTCGAAAGTTTTTAATTTCAAATCTGAATTTTTGAGGAGAAATAAAAAACAAAACAAAAATAATATAGTTGGTTTGGGGTTCGAACTCACAAGTCACAACCTATTATTGCTCGCCAACCATCGTTCCTTACCACTAGGCTAGCTAAGTGCTTCTTACTTGGTATTGGTTGTGAAATTTAGTTAAACACCAAAATTCGCACCGAAATACACCCATTTGACATTTTTTGGACCTCGCCGAGAAAACTGAATTTCGGCCAACAATGTTTTTCCCTGGTCAGGACATCAAACTAAGGCTAGCATCATTTGGTCATTTTTTTGGATAGTGATACTCTGTGTGTGTGTGTGTGTGTGTGTATGCGATTGAAGGGATCAAGAGTATCATACTGAGGGATAAGGCCACTTGTAGTGCAGCTCCCACCAGTGTAGCAGCTTCTGCCTGGCCTCCTTTGGGAGCTTCCCTTTCTTCTTTTTCTTTGAAAACTCTTGCCGAAGGCTGCTCAAGTGGCCACTGTACTTCTTCAGAAGCTGGTACTTGAGCTCCTTATCCTCAGCGCGTGGGTCAATCTCTGGTGACTCATTTTCACGGCCACTTGGGTCCAGGTCATCCTCAGAAGAACCAACACCTTCAGATTTACCATCTGCAGACCAAAACTTGTTAAGGTAAGATGACATGTTTTGTATTGTCTGAACATGTTCCAGTTTAGACCATGTCGGATACAGAAAGCCCATAGCTGTGTGTGCACAATTCTATCCGTTTAGGAGCGCAGTAGTAGAGTGCAACAGTGGAACCTTAAACCTGTAGTAGTGTGGCTACAGTCACAATTAGAAGGATTTTGCCATGCAGATAAGATAAAAAAAATTAATATTTGTTTGATAAGATAAAAAGAGATATGGGAAATGGGAAGACCACTGATTGTCTGGTGTGGAACTGATACCAATCTGATCATTAAATGATAGTCTAGTTCCAAAGTGTAAATGTTCATGATTTTCATTGAAGTAGAACAGAGTGAATCTAGCAAAAAATCTAGGACCATAATCTTCATGAAACGATACATTTGTTCTGAGTGGATCTTGCATGACCCTTGGTTCAATGTTTTTAAGGAATATTTATTTTGGTAAAAGCCGGAAAATCATGCAAGAAACTATGATAGAGAATTGACTAATTTTTTCTTAGTTTTAATCAGGAATTTCCAAATTGAGAATGGATCCCACAGGAAAGGCATACCCAACAAACAAAAATGGGGAAAGAAGCAAACAGACAAAACTGTTCAGCATACCACCAGAAGAATCGTGTCACTTATTTTATAACTTATCTTGGGAAAATGTAATTGAATATATCATGCTCACCTTGAAAATAAATAAAGATATGTATGACCATAACTTCAGTTCAGATGGGCAAGCAAAGTAGCAGATCTATATATAGGATATTGTATGATGACAGAAGCTGCTGACCTGACCAGGATGGAATCACAAGATATATCTATATAATATGTGATCCTAAACTGGAAATTTTTCTGCCTGCATCTATATATTGTTTAATATACATATTTTACAACCTTGGATTGAAAATTGCAACAGAACTACAAAATTACAAACCCTAGAAGTTCTATAAATTAGCTGTGATTCTATGTCTTCTTTGGGAAACCAATTCTGTATCTTTGTTCATGAAAATGTTTCCTAAATATTCTTTTCTACCGTCTATACAGTTCACTATTCAGGAGCAGAAAAGGGGGCTAGAATTTGTCAGTTTTCAACACTTTCTCATGGACATTATTGTTCATGTATATCTGTTAAACACTTCCATGTAGTAAAATGCACTGCAATAACCATGAAATCCGTATTTGAATTAGCAATATACCTCATATACAAGATTTTTCATACCGATGCCCTCTGACATACCAACAAGACACAAGTTCCAGAGAAACAGTGAGGCCAATGCTTACAAACCAGCCAGATGAGTTCACATAAATTATTATTGTTTTATCTGAGACTTGATATGAGTGAGGAACACATCAGAATAAAAGGATAGAAAATGGCAAAACATTAAGGTGGCTCTTATGTTTCCATGCACACATTGAAGTTACGCTGCATAAAGAATTAAATAGCGACCAAAGCTTATCTTCTAAATATGGTATTGCTCATAACCTTTGGAATTATGTAATGAACCTTATGGTTTTTATCGGCATTATCTAGCTGTTCATCAGATATAAATTCTAACACAAAAAAGAAGTCATGTTAAGTAATGATAATAAGGTTGCTCACTTGCTACTTTTACAGATGTGTGCCTAGAATATGCTTCAGAAAACACGTAATCAATTATTTAACAGAAAAATTAATACATTATCCTGCTAAATAAGTGGAAACTATCGATCATGAAATATTTGACTTTTCAACAAGTTACACTCCAAAAGCCCTGTCAGATGTGCTTATGGAATATTTTGGACACATCAATGGTAACTTTCCAACTTTCAACAAAGCAAATCAACTGCGGCATCAAGATGAAAACCACACAATTTAAGCTCCACTGTTGCAGCAGTAGGACAGTGACACTAAAAGAAATGGTGGAAAAAACTGGTATTTATGAACGACTGAGACATGCACACTGTTAAATTTTGACTATCAGCACAGAAAATAATCTAAAATAGATTAATCAGTAAATGCAATGTTATGTAGTCATTTGCTTAATCTATGAGTTGCCCAGATTTTTTTTTTTCTTATGCGAGGGGGAGGTGTCTTTATAATTGATGCCAATGACGCAATACAAATGCCATCCTGATCTAGAACCTTGCTGAACAATGCAATGATCCCTGTGTAGTGGAGAAAATAGGCACGAGCAGATCTGATAGGCCCCTTATCATCAATTAATTAATTCACCCAGGTAAGTAGCCCAGTTCCCCTCAACAATCAAATGCAAGAAACATAGATAGATAGACCTTCCAGTTTGACACACTAACTCCAACGAATAATAACATCACATATATTCCTATGCCATTCATAATAGAAATTGCTGTGTAATCAAATGAGTGAGAACATAGCACTTTCTTCTAAAAAGGATATCTCTAGGTGAACATGTACCACAACCATATATAACACCTAGAGTGTGGCTGGCATGCCACAAGCATGGAAAACGCATGCACAGTAGAGTCTACAAACAGTGCACAGATCTCTGGTGTAGCCCATTATTCCACACAAATCTGCCTGCACACTGTATATGTCCAACCTTCAAACAAAACAGTGCCCCTTGAATACCCCGGAGGACACGAACGTCCAGCACATCTGTGCTGCATCCATGTGCTGCGTCCGGAGCTGGATATAGTAGTACAGGCAAAGACGAAGAGCAAAGATACATTGCTACAGTTCTTCGAAGACCGAACGGTATGTGCTGGAACACTGGTTATCTAGCCCATAACAACACTTCTCAATGCACCTTTGATCTCTAAACCACACTACTACAAGAAAAGAAGAGATGAGAGATGGGGGATGCATGCTAAGCAAGCGAAAACAAGAGATGAGAGATGGGGATGCTAGTGAGCAAGAAGCAACTGATTTGGAGGGAATCATCATCCAAGCAATCGTATATATTTGGGCCCAATAAAAATAGTTATGAATGATTAATCATGTGCCCTGTCATAACTCACAAGCATACGTGCAAGGATCCCATCATATTTACGCTCAGCTTAGAAAAAAGAATACAGAGACACTCTGCTTGAATTTTTGAGCTTCACACAGTACAAAGAGCAACATCTCCTGTAGACATGGAAGGGCGCACACCATCATGATCAAACGATTTTGCAAGTAGGAAGTGTGCCAACAAACACTTTTGCAATCTTTAACCAATAATATTATCTAAATATCTAGATTAGTCACACTAAAATGGTGTTGCTAGATTTGTCATAAAAATTGTGATAATAGAGTATAGTTTTATAAATTTTAAAAATATATCGATATAGAAACTAAAAGCTACATATTTTATACCGTAGAACAGTGCCAAGTATTTGAGAACGGAGGGAGAATATACTACGCGCCTATAGGTCGTACACCCTAACACTTGTATTATGCAGCTAACTCACTCAGGTAACTACCTCTTAAGAATCAAATGCAAGAAACCTAGCTAGCTAGATAGACCTTCCAATTTGACACCCAACTCCAATGAATAATAACATCACACACGTTCGTATACCATGCCATTCATAGTAGAAATGGCTGTGCCCTTCTAGTTGGCCCATTCTTCTCGAAGGAAATCTATAGCTGAACCTGCACCACAACCATATACACCACAATGGAGAAAGCATGCACAGTATTCTACAGACAGTACAGCCACAGATCTCCCGATGTAACATTGGTTATCTAGCCCATATATAACAGCGTTTCCCGATGCATCTTTTGATCTCTAAACCACAATAGACTTCAAGAAACGAAGAGATGAGCGATGGGGATGCATGCTAATTAAGCATGAGAAAGAAAACAAGAGTAGAGTCAGAGAGATGGGGATGCTAATGAGCAAGAAGCAAAAGATTTGGAGCTACATAAAGATAGCGGTTACTATCGAGGCAGACGGATTCTCCTGCCTACCTTGGAACCCTAAGACAAGGCTTCTAGTCACTTGTCATGTAGTGCCACTAGTACTGCTAAGAGAAAAGGAAACCAATTAACTATAGAAAAGGATGAGCTGAAAGGCTAGCGTGTGGGTGGGTACTCCATTAGGCAACAAGATAATGCAAGTAGGCACCATTAGAGCAAAAACCAATGGGGGCTAGAGCTACTAAACGAGAGGAGGAGACCCATGAGACATGGTTCCTCACTGTGCCCTCGATTCCAACCAATACTCATGCTTGCTTAATTGTTAATTTGGTCTACTACTAGTCCATACTTAGTTTATTAGTGCATGCAAAAGCTTGTGCCTTTTCCCTCCTAAACAAATTAATTAATCCACAAAGCATCGCATGGCTAACAATGGCAATGATCCAAAGCAAGCGCCTCCATTATCCGGAACAACCACTTCCCAATGCGGTAAGTCACCACATGGATCGAGAGATGCAACATGGTATAATTAAAGGCACAAGCATGTAGCAGTGGTAGTGGTACCAAGGAACGATGGGTGTTTTACCGGCGAGCAAGAGGCGCGCCGAGGAGCCGCCGCCGGTAATGGAGTCGAGCTGCGCCTCCACCCTCTTGAGGAACTCCATCGCCTCCTCGATCGGCCGCGTCAGCTCCTCCCGGTACTTCACAAGCATGTTGCAGTACGCCTCCTACGCCCAATTTAATTAACCCAAGGAGGAATTAGCACAAACGAATTAACGGATCATGAGACACCGAGATTATTTAGCCGAAAGCAACCATTGCGGCATGGTATGATGCCGTTGGAAGAATTGGCATGCTTGTGCCAGTGATCGGAATCGGGAAGAACGAACCATGAACTGGTCGAGCTCCGGGTCGCGCGGCTCGTGCCGGCCCAGCGGGCGGGCGTCCAGCTTCGCCGCCATGGCCGTCAGCCTCTCCAGCACGTCCGGCGGCGCACCGACCTGCGCGCGAACCAAAACGCATCAGTTCATACAGCAGACTGAGGATTACGTGCAGAATCAAATTTGCAATTTTGATGCGTGACGATATAGGGGTAGCTAATATGCGTGTACTTTCTGGCAGCCCAGGTAGGCGGCGAGGAGGGCGGAGTACTGGGGGTGCGCCATGATCTTGGCCTTGATGGCCTCGGCCTCCGCCGGCGAGATCTCCCCGGCGGCGCCGTGCTTGTGGTGGTGGTGCTGCTGCGACGGCCCCGCGGCCTGGTGCAACGCGAGCGGCGCACCGTAGTACGCGCCCGCGCCCGTGGAGAGCGGCAGCTGCAGGAAGGACGAGGCCGCCGTCTTGCCGCCGCCGCTCCCTCCAGCCCCAAGATTCCCAAAGCTCTGGTCCATGAACAACAAACCCTACCCTACAAAGGATCGAGAAAGCCCAACCGCTCAACAGGAACGACGGCCACCTCTCTCTCTCTCTCTCTCTACCGCTCCCCCTCCCCTCCAATGGCGAG
The DNA here is from genome assembly GCA_036346265.1 of Melocanna baccifera. Classification (NCBI taxonomy): domain Eukaryota; kingdom Viridiplantae; phylum Streptophyta; class Magnoliopsida; order Poales; family Poaceae; genus Melocanna; species Melocanna baccifera. The sequence continues at coordinate 896,796 of CM070695.1, read as the reverse complement.
CGAGACTCGAGGAGGAGAGAGAGGTAGTAGAAGATATTAATGGGATGACGATAGTGTGTGGGCGGCAAGGGAAGGGAAAGGTGGGGGTATGTATAGGAGGATTGCTGCGTGTATGAGCGCGCGCGCGTGTGGCTGCTGGCTGGTGGCTTTCCTTTTTCTCGCGTCAAATCACAGCGGAGGAATCGGAGGAGGGGGAAGACGTATATCTCCAGCAGTACAGATCAAACCAAAGAAAAAAAAATGTATTAGTCGCAAAGAAATCAAACCAACATCTTGCATCTCTTCGTCACAAGTGGTTACCAACCAAGCAGACTCATAATAGTCTTAGAAAAAAAAAATGGTACACTAAGAAGCTAAACAACATCGAGGATCTACGAGCACGCGATCACAAATTTAATCAGCGGATTAGAGGCTGATTGATCAGGGGCTAAGTGAGGGTAGGGTACCAGGATGGGACGTGAATTGTTGGTCATCACTCGCTTGGCCTTAACACCTAGTGAGCAGACGGATACGCTAGGGCTTAGGAAATCTAACTCCCCTTTTGCTCGCCTGCGTCAAGAAACAAGCTAGGTTAGGGCGTCCTATATTTATCACCGGGGTCCAATCGGAATGCATTCCACAAGAGAATATCGATTGCTGTTAGTACGTACTACAAAAATATTTTAAGCACCGCATATAAATTGATGCCCTTTTGTGAAGGCACAGTGGACACAGAGTGTTGCCCTCGCTATTCTTGTTTCTCCTGCAATAGATAAAGGATATGTTTTTATAGTCCTTTGGTTTTTTGTTTTAACTTCTTTGAAAGTTTAAATAAATAAAATAGTTTTTATGTTTTTAAATCTAAAATTATATATACCGTCTACGTCAGCGTCACTACCATTCGCTACTGTTTTAAAAGTATAGACAAAAAATATCAACTATACCAAAAGCAATCAGTCGTAGCAAATAATTATTAAGTACATATACCAGCTAGTTCACCCAAAACCTATGCTGATGAGGATAGACAGACAATTCGCTTATATTTTAACACTCTTTCTCAAGTATAAGCTCATTTGGATTTAAGATGTACAATAGAAATAGATCGTAATTATTTTTTAATTACGCTCACCAGGTCTTTTATTTAAATTTTGACTTTAATACTATATGAGTTATATACGCTAACTAATTTATTTCAAATCTAAATTAATAAAAAAAATGAGTAATTTACTTGTACTCCGACCAGAATTAGAGGTCAAACGAGCTCGATCCATCGATTCTTTACACTCTACATTAAAATATTGAGATAGCTCTATGTTCATCAAACTTACCATCATCCGAATGAGTGCACACCGTAAATTGACAAGATGGATATAGCCCTCGTAAAAACGATGAGAAAGACGGTTTTGACTATAATATTTTGTATCGTCTGTCGGCATGAACATTGCAAGCATCCAACGAACGATAAATCCTGTTAAGTTGATTAGTTCAATCTACCCGGCCGGATCTCATATTACACACACACTTCCCCATGTAATTAACATGTACTCCACAGCATAGTCCATAGGACCATAAAGCTAAGCAGTAAGGACAATTTGTTGGATCTACTTGTTTAAGAGCAGTAAGATACCAAACAAAGTCGGCAAACATCTAGGCCCTAACTCAATGATTTAGTGTTTTGATAATTAATGATCTCTAATCATCAATATTAACTTTGTGTTGAGTGACGATGATATAAGATAGGTCTTAAGGTTCATGGTAATGGGATGATCTTGGCTTTTCCTGGATGCCCAAGTGACAAAATAATAATAACCTTGTTGGAAATGACCCGAGGAGTTGGATTTGGATCATTTTACATGTAGGTTCTTGTTGTTGCTTTGGGCGCACTATTCAAGGATTCAAGGCTAGTAGCATGAGCCTGATAAGATTGGATAGCTAGTTGTCATGCATACTAGATCTGCTAACTCAATTCTAGTTGGAGAGTTCTAAGGGTCAAAGTTTTAGTTGAGAGAATCTCAAATTTTGGATCATTTTCGGCTAAGTCAGAAAAACTCGATATAGGTGGATAATCTGGCCTAGAGCATACCATTAAGACGTGCCATCAGTCTAGAGATGATATTTTTAGTGCGCATTTAATTTTGTATAAAAATGGATCATCCAGGTCCAACGGACCATCGGGGTTTACCATCTCAACAAAGAGATTGTCTTTTGGTACCCATTGGATTTTACATTGAGACGTATTATCCAGTTGGAAGTGTATCAACTCAACAAACATGGTTAAACCTCAGGTGCCGATCAGAACGGCTTTTAGGATTGTTAGCGGTGGCGATTAAAACACTGTAGTAGGTACTGTAGCTACAGTACCTGCTACAGTAAAATTTATTTTTTTATTTTTTTAAAAAATTTGCTTATACTTTTTTTCGTTTTTTGTTTTCGGTTTTATTATATATTTTTTTATATTTAATTATACTTAATAAACCAACTCAGCTACAGTGTTTTTTCAGTCAGCTACAATGTTTTTTCAGTAAAAACCAAAAGCCATCGTTAATTCGCTATTCCGATCACCTCCTGAGAGGTGGGTGATACGACCCGAGGTGTATATCGAACTGTATCATCAAGGTGTACCATTGCTCAAGAAAAGGCATGGTACTGAAGCATATCATCAGAGTTAAGATGTACCATCGACCTGATCATCAATCCAGAGAGCATGTTTTAAGTGCACATGAGAATTTCTACATAGTAGTATCATGCAGGTGCGCCCATACCAATGAGATGTACATTGGTCAGCGAGCATCAGCCGAGATCATTTGCACTAGATGGATGAGATGGCTTGGGACGGATTATCCAAGTTGATGAGTATTATCCAGGTTTGTGTAATAGTTAGATTTTTTTTACCGTTGGAGCCAGGGCATTTTACACTAGGGCGGATGATCCGAATGATCCAGGTCTACAGCTACTTTTGAGAAATGTGTCTACTTGCTAGGTTTCAAATGGAGAAGCTATATAAGGGGGTGATCGGAATAGCGATGGCTTTTGGTTTTTGTTGAAAAACACTGTAGTTGGCTGATTTTTTACTATAGCTAAGTGGCATGTTAGGCATAATTAAATTTTAAAAAATGTAAAAATAAAAACGGCTCATTAGTCTAGTGCGGACAATGCAAAGGAATATGAGAAAAAAACGGAACGTAAAAAAACCAAAAAACAAAAAAAAATTCACTACGTGACAAAAGTGCTACAGTGATTTCGTCGTTGCAACTGTGTTTTAATCGCTAAACAGTGAAAAAAACTCTGTTCTGATCGCAGCCTAAGTAGACCTATAACATTCATTCTAGTACTCTTGTGACTCCTAAGCTACACCAAACCTATTGGGGAGTTCAATAATCAATCTCGAGCAAGGATTGAAGATCTTGAGGGGGGAGAGAGAGATTGAGATTGAAAGAGAGTACTTAGGCCTTAGTGTGTATCGCTCCTAGTTGCTTGATGTTGCTGGTTCAAGTGACCTTTTTGGGCTTATTATTCTTGGAATTTGGTGATTGAAAGCTGGTTCATTGATTTTGTAAAATAGGTTAGGTCACATGATGAGCGTGAAATGGAAAGGCATCATGAGTTGATCGCCATCAAGTCAAGGTTCGGGAGATGATCATCATGAGTTAATGGGCATCAAGTCAAGATACCTTGAACCCGACCCCTAGGAACGTTGTGATTCTTGATTTGTTTATGTTTCTGATACATTGAACAAGTATCATGCAAACTTTAGAAGCGTTTGAATGAGACTTAAACAAGTTATTGATATTTGAGTTTTGTCCCGATGAGCTTTTAGGTCTAGGAACAAGAGATCAGTCAGACTAGCCTTGAACCTATAGTCAGACCGGCCTTGTAGCTGTGGCCAGACTGGTCGTGGTGATCACATTGGCCCATCTTAGGTGGTCTGACCGGCTTTTGTGATGATTGTTCCAGATTTTTTTGTTAAGTTCTGTATCTTGTTTTTTCTATACTTAGTTGGTATAATCTAATCCTGAGATAGAGCACACAAATGTGAGTTAAAACGTAGACTGAAACTTGGGTAGCAGCTGTAGATGATTCCTAGTCTAGAACTTGCTCTGCCAATATAAGTCATCTATCTAGTCAATTGTAATGTTTAAATACGCTTGTAGCTTAATGAGTCACCTTGGAGCTCTTTAGCGTATTTCTTGCCTGACGTTGCATCTTAGCTCATTTTGTACTATGACTTGTCATGACTCATGTTAGCATCCTCTAGCTATACTTGTGATTTTGAGACAGCCTAACATGTTTTTAATCCATGTAATCACTTCTAACTAGTTTTTGCTTGCTTTGTTATATATGTTTCTATATAATTCTGCAAGCTAATTTCACAAGCATGATTTGGTGAAATACTTGTTAATTGACTTGAATAATTTTCAAAGCTCCCAATCAAACTAAAATCTGAAAATTACCAAAAAAAAGTCATGTTTACCTCTTAGTCTTCATTAACTCCTCTTCTTTACTTGATAAATACATTGCCAAATGGGAGAGAAATTACGGTAACAATGCATAAATTGGATTAAGGGGGGAGAAAATACGGGAGTTTTGGATTTGTTTTTAACTTTATTGCAAAATCTTGATTTTTCTTAGTTTCTTTTTACCATGATCAAGATCAAAATGAATCATTGTTCCTTCGTACAGATCTAGAGTGACAATTTCCTAAGTTTAAATAGCTTTGGAGTGGTTATGTTGAAAACTTGTTTTTTCTAGTTTCTTCACTCCATTTTTTAGCTCACTTGGCCATTTTCGACCTCTACTCACTTCTTGAGCCAAATTGAGTTATCTTTTACAAAATTCTCTTCTAATTTTATAAAGTCAACTTAAATTTGTATTTTTGAAGTAGTTGTCAATGTCTTCATCAAGGGGGTTGAGGGACCATGGAATAAGGTCTAGAACAAATTTGTGATGAACAATTGACACTCTGGTTGAGTTGAAATTGAATTTTACAAAAAGTTTTAGAAAATTCATATTTCAAATTATGCTGTCAAGTTTCAGGTAGTTTGACTAGACATGGGATGACAGTCAGACCAGCCTTGAACGGTTCATTATGGTTTTCTGCTCGACGAACTAATCGCTATGGACAAAGCGGTCAAACTGGTGTTGTGTGGTCTAACCGGCCGTGGCTCGGCGGTCTAATCAGCTTCACGAGGTACCCCGGACATGTATGGGGCATCCAAAAGAGTTTCGGGAGGGGCCAGACATGTCTGGTTGTTGATGGGAAAGAGTATGAGAGTGGTTTGAATGTGTGCACGACATGGGTGCTGGTGTTTAGTTGTGTTGTGTTGTATAATGCATTGCTTTGACTAACGTGAGTTAAGTGCATAAAACTTATGCTCAAGATGGTTGTTTGGTTTTTAGATGTGCAGGCAGCTTCAAAAATATTAGCGGTCAATGACAAGAGACCGGAACTAGGCAAGGGAGCAAAAGTCCGTGCGGTCAAGTAAGTTCATATGAGGCTACATGGCTCAAGTGGTGAGCATAGAGAAAATAAGAATTGTGAAGAAGCAAGTTGGTGCATATAGTGTACCAAGTGACGAGGCAGATACACGTAGAGATGATTTAGGGGAAACCAACTATGTGAAGACATGAAGGGTAGTCATTGGATAGTACAAGCTATGTGTCAAAACATGCAGAGATGTTTTAAGGTGAAGGTAAGCGTTTTTGGCTTATCAATTATATCAATTGATGATTTTATGTATTGTATGATGCTACATGATGATTTGTTTGTTGATGTTGGTTGTAGAACTCTAGAACTAGATCATGGTGAAGGGGACATAATCGAAACGAAGCTAGGAGAGCTTAATTCCAAAGCAGTCAAGGGATTAGGACTAAACTAGGGGGGATAGAATCCAAAATGATCAAGGTGTTGTCGAAAGATGATTGAGGCTAGCTGAGTAGTTACAAACCAGGAAAAAAGGAACTGGAGTAGGAGCTACCAGTGATATCATGATGGGCAACGGCAAGGTGGGTCGGAACTAAGCTCAGGGAGAATCTAAGGTCCAGAACGATCAGGGAAGTTGGGTACCATCATGGTGCATGGAGAGACATGTGGCGCGCTAAGTGAGTTGGCTCATTTGCAAGCACGAATAGTTTGGTGGGATCCAGATCTGCAAGAGTCTTGGCGGTAAGTCACTAGGGTCACATCGAGTTGAAGATGAAGTATGGAATTGCATCAAAGCGAAAGAAGCGGGAAGCTTCGTGGAAAGATGGTAGAGAGATATTTTGGTAAATTACACAATACCAGAGAAATGATGGTGTACGAAACGACAGCAGTGGCCTGAGTGGTTTAGGTCAAATAGTCTTCATAGAGGCCATTGAATGGCGAATTCATGCTACTGGAGCCAAGTGCAAGTCGCGCTTTGAGAAGCATGTATGTTTGAGTGTAAAATTCGGTATGGTGTTTAATTAACAGGTTAGCCCTTCTGAGTAGATAAAACCTAACTAGAGAATTGGTTAGGGTTTCTTATGAGTCCATATATAAAGAGATAGAGGTGTTGGTTTAAGGCTAAGTTTTAGAGAAGTTTATGCTAAGCCAACTTGAGGAGGTTTGGGTTCTTGAAGAGAATTTTTGGAAGATGAGTTGCGACTTTTTATCTTAGGATTTTTATCATCCTTAGTCTTTATAAGTGGCTAGGGTGGGCTATGGGTTAGTTCTTTTGGGCTGAGGTTTATGGTTGTGGTTTTTGAATTCTAGTCTGTTCGTGAGAGGCAGTACACAGAGAAAAATAGTCGTATATGATTTTGACCAATACAACTGAACTCGATACAGTTTGTATTATAATTTATTCGTAGACCCCATCTTAAAAAGCGCACCTTTTAACGGCAAATTACTATAGAAATAAAAACTAAAATCTAAGTATAAGCTCAAAAGAACTGAGCCTATAAATATTCATCTCCTAGTATCAATATATATATCAAAAATCCATGTAAATCTTTCTCCTCTTTACTGAATTGTTAAAGTCTTAATTTGGCTTTTTTTTTGGTGTTTTCTTCTCCCCTCTTGATGTTGTTGTGAATTATGATTTATGATGAGTAATAGGCACTAAAAGATCTTAGTTGATCAATTGTGTTATGAGAATAGATCTGAAAGACATCATGCCTTAGTTTATCATAAGCAAGAAGAAATTTAAGTTTTGGGGTTTTTGGTGTTGTGACCTTGGTCTTCTTCTTTTCAATTTAGTGAACCCGATCCTCATAAACTTGTGATTTTTGATTTTCAATTTAGTGAACCCGATCCTCATAAACTTGTGATTTTTGATTGGTTTAGATTTCTAATGTCTTGAGCAAGTCTCATATAAACTTTAAAAGTGTTTGGATGATATTTGAACAAATTCTTATGATTTGAGTTTTGTCTTGCAGGGTTTTATGTCAGAAACAGGAGACCAGTCAGATCGGTCTTGAACCTACGGTCAGACTGGCCCCAGCGGTCAAACCAACCCATCTAAGATGGTCTAATCTGTTTTGTACTGATTGTTCCTAATTTTGTTGGTTTAAGTCTCAAGCTTGGTTTTGCTAAAGTCTAGTTAGTGTAATTTAAACTTGGTAACTACTACAATCACTTAAGTGAAGATTTTAAATACTATTAGAGAAAATTTTCAAATATAGATCACTCCCTCTGATATTCACTCTCTTATTACCGGTATGATCCTAGGTTTAGCCGGAGACGCGTGCCACGAGACGGAGCGAAAGCTTCACCCCGGTGACAAACTCCTGCTCACACACACGTTCTTCTGCGCTAAAGCTCATCCACAAGACCATCGGAATCACTGGAAATTGAGCTCAAACTCCGACCCCCGTGCTACGAACTCCTGCGCAAATCCACGTGCTCGCTTAAATCGGATCGATCCGTACGGGCTAGGTCTCAGCGAGCGAGACGCAGCGCCGTTTGTTTTAGGGTTTCTCCGTACGTCGGCATCGCTGTCTTGTTCGCTCCAGAAACTCGCGGTTGATTACAACCCAATTGGCCCATTAATATATAAGATTATTAATTGCATATCTGTCGTGGTAACAAGAACCCAATCGGCAACTCGGTTACTTATCAGATGTCGGTAGTACGGTAACAACGACCCGTTTCCCATATGTTATGGGTTAATAAAATGGGTAGGATCTAGCGAGATCTCTGGCGTCGATAACGAGGTGTGTGGGTGGAGGACGCTGCAGTTGTTCGACGACGTGTGCGTTACAACCACACGAAGCGCTAGCTATGTTTACAGTGGTTCTTTTAGCTGGTACTTATGATTTATAAGTGTAATTTTTATTTTTTAATTTATTTATAAAGGATAATATGCTAAAAAATAGTTGCATGTGATTTTAGTTGGTATAGTTAAACTCGATATAATTTATATTATAATTTACTTATAGATTCTATCTTCTAAAACACATATTTAACAGTGAGTTACTATTGAAATAGAATCTAAGGCCTCGGCATAAGCCCAAGTATACTACCCCTTAAAATCATTCGATAGTATATTTCATCCACGTCCCAGAGGTCAAAAAGTTTCGAGGTATCTTAATTTCATCCACACCCAAGTATATTTATATTCATTGGTAAAAATGATTTAATCAAACATGCATGTTGCTAAATTAGTCTAGTGGTGGGCCTTAATTAGCCCTGGTTGGACGCAATCGTAGATAAGTAGTTGCACATCAAGTACGAGCTCCATCGATCATGGGGCCTGTTCTTTGCGGTTTTTAAAAACTATTTTTGATTTTTATTATAGTAACTAATTTAACGGAGTAGTTTTTTAAAATAGAGTCTACAAGTTAATTGTAGTACACATTAAAAAATTAATATCTGTACCATCAAAAATCGCAAGCGAGTATCTCTCTTTCCACAATCTCTGTTGTAAACAGCCAAAAAACCATCAACCGTAGCCAAAAAGAATAGACCCATGTATGGTCGTGTGTATAGCTTATTTTGGCTGGTTGGTCGGTAGGAATTTGAAATATTAAATTAAGGTACATAAACCGATGGCATACTATCAATTCATTCAATTACATAAACCAATGTAATTTTAAAATTATAATTTATTTATAAAGGATAATATGTTAAAAACAATAGTTATATATGATTTTAGCTGGTATAGCTGAACTCGATATAATTTGTATTTTAATTTACTTATAGATTATATCTTAAAAAACACATATTTAACAGGTAGTTACTATAGAAATAGAATCTAAAGCCTCAGCTAAGCCCCATGTATAGCACTCCTTAAAATCATTCGATAGTGTGTATATATATATAGGAAAAATATCTTTTACACCTAGGTTTACTTTGGGTCTGTTCTTTTTGGCTGCGGCTTTTGGTTTTTGACTGAAATTTTTAAATTTTAACTGTTTGTGACAGAGATTACGGAGAGAGAGATACTCGCTTGCGATTTTGAATGGTACAGATGTTGAGCTTTTAACGTGTACTATAATTAACTTGTAGACTCTATCTTAAAAAATACTCTGTTTGAAAGTTAGGTACTATAGCAAAAGCTAAAAGCCGTTTTAAGAAGCTGAAAAGAACAGGCCTTAAGGCACTACTTATTTTAGCTTTTTTTAGCTTTTGCTTCTAGTTTTTATTTTTTTACTATTCGGTAATTTCATCTTTTTCTGAATTATTTTAGATTTTTAATTTTTTTTAATTTTTTGTATTATTTATGATAGATTTAAATTTAATTATGTCCAATAAACCGTTGTCTCCTGGGTTTGCCCGTTCCCATAGGCAAAGTAACATGGTGCCCCGGAACTGCACCGCGGCTCCTTTATTGGTCCTATCATCTGTCGCGTCAGATCAACATGTGTCACGCTCGCAATGTTGCCGTAGTCGGCTGACGCGTTAGGAGCTAATGCTGATTTCTATCGCGCTCGGTAAAAGAGCTATTTGTAATTTTATGTCATATAAGATTAATTTTAAAATTAAAGTGGCATAATAAAGTTAAATAAAAAATTCTGAAGAAAAAGGTTGTATCTCCCTATCTTCACCCTTTTTTCATCTAATTTTTATGCTTTATTTATGAAATTAAGTAAAATCTATTCTTCAACTACTAAAATTAATACAAAATCTTATATTTAGGCCCTGATCGTTTCGGCTTTTTTCGGCTTCAGCTTCTAGTTTCAGCTTTTTTTCACTATTCACTACACTATCCACTAACTCAGCTACAGTGTTTTTTCAGCCAAAAGCCAAAAGCCATCTCTATTCCGATCACCCCCTTAATCTAATTTAATAGGTGGTTTTGAATAACGTGCTATGCATGTAGACATCTAAAATGACATGGCGTCCACACCTCCTTGTGCTCAAATGCACATTAGAGGTGAAAATAAGAGATCAAATATGAATGAATTGTCTCATATACAAATACGAATTTATATTTTTAAAACAAATACAGATACAAATTTGAACATACTCGAATCAAATATGAATCGAATGTCGCAACAGATACAAATTCGAATCGAATATATACTTAATTCGACCGAATGTGAATATTTTAAAAAATTTATAACAAATCTCGATAGAATAAATGTATGCAACATAACAACAAGTTTACACAAGCTAACAGTGTAGCGCATAAAATTAAAAATTATGTAATATAATTTTCACTTCTTACTTATAAATCTTGATTCATCAGAAAATTACTTCCTATAATCATCTTCGGGAAGATTACTTGGGATGAAAACGGATCAAATATAAATATAAATATTTTTAATATAAATTTTAGTTACTATACTTATATTTTTTAGATATAAATATCAGATAAAATAATCCTTTACAGTTTGCATCCCTAATTGCACACATAGAATGGCGGGGGCGCACAACCCGTGCCCGCGGCGGCGCATGCCTTGCCTGAGAGGAAGATAGGGAAAAGGGCGGAGGCGAGGATGGGGTTGGCGGCGCCTGCAAGGACTGAAATGGGATGTTGCGTCCATGGAGAACACTTCGGCGGCGCCACCGCGAGCGGAGGCGGTCTGCGGTGCTGGTTGTGTGCGATGGCGGAGGCGACGCTGTTGGCCCAGCTCCTGGAGAGAACTCACACATTGTTTACTCTTTAGAACACACACAAACACAGATGAGACAAGTTGTTTTATTCTGCTGCACTTCTCCTTGAGCTGCAGCCTCCTCTTCCTTTTATAATGCTAAAAAACATAACCTTCTATCTCCTAGTAACAGAAGAACTAAATACATGCATGTTACTACTAGCATTCCAAGCACCACATGCATGCAAGCCGTTGCTTCTAACTCAGCAGAAAACTGATGGCACTTATATGCATGCCATTACATGGGCTCATTCATGAAAGATAACTGATGGGAGTTACTCTTGGCATTTATATGCGCAGGGTTACCAACAATCACCCCCTAATCCCTGTGCACATCCTTGATGCCAATCAGAGCTCGTTGGTCTTCAGTTGTCAGTTCTTTAAGGAGTTGTGCCACCCACACTCCCTGGCAGACTGCTGATGTCTTTCACTTCTTCACCGTCGGTGACACACCTTACCGACGACTTTGATTTCTTTTTTAGCTCCAATTGTCTTTCGCCGATGACGCAACTTGATGGCGACGGAGACTCTCATCAGAGCATACACGCATGAGAACTTGGACACAACTACAAGAACTCACACACATTACATCATGCACTGACACATCTACGTGCATAAGCATGACATGACTATGCGCACGTATATAACACACCTCCTACGTGCACAAACAACTCATAAATGACACATGCAACACTTCTACTGTGCCATCTCTCTCACTCACACACTTCGATGATGCTATCGTCACTTTAGACATCACCGTGTTCACGACATCTTACATTAAAACACTGCTGATGGTGGAAGAACGTTGTTTGCCGTCGACGCCGCTCCCGTCTTGCAGCCCACCTATGCCGCTCGTCGTCACCATACCACAGCGATCACGTCGTCACCCCCAGTATGCACGTCACGTGCGATTATAGTACACTGCCCTGACCTCACCATGGCTGTGCGGACTTTCGTCGCTGTACTTTTGAGCGCACAGTGCTACAGTCGACTTGTCACCAGCACCTATGCACCTCCACCTGACACGCGACGCTGTGCACGCCATCACGCCGACCAGCGAGTCATCGCTAGGGAGATTTTCCTCGCACCTCACTCTGATACCAAATGTTGGCCCAGCTCCTGGAGAGAACTCACACATTGTTTCCTCTTTAGAACACACACAAACACAGATGAGACAAGTTGTTTTATTCTACTGCACTTCTCCTTGAGCTGCAGCCTCCTCTTCCTTTTATAATGCTAAAAAAACATAACCTTCTAGCTCATAGTAACAGAAGAACTAAATACATGCATGTTGCTACTAGCATTCTAAGCACCACATGCATGCAAGCCGTTGCTTCTAACTCAGCAGAAAACTGATGGCACTTATATACATGCTATTATATGGGCTCATTCATGAAAGATAATTGATGGGAGTTACTCTTAGTATTTATATGCGCAGGGTTACCAACAGAAGCAGTCTTGGCCACGCGCGCGGGTGCCGCCTCCTCGTCGCCGTCACCGGGCACAAGGACGACGAGGGGCGCGGGAAGGTGGCGGCTTTGGGCGACCGGATCTACTCACCGTCGACCCCGTCCTCGCCGACTCCCTCCGCCTACTTCCTTGACACCGCCGGCGACCCCAAATCTCGTCGCGCCTCCACAGCCACATCCTCCTCGTCGCCGGCACCGCCTCCCCCTCCTACGCCCCTACATCCGCGAGCTGCTACACCAGCCATTCGAAGAAGGATGCCGACGAGCTTAACTGTTCCTTCCGTCACCGGTTCCGCTTGCGCCGCGTCCCCGATGATGCGGCCGGGGACTGCACCACTGCAGTCGCGTCCTCCACCAGATCTCGCTCATGCGCCGCCTCCCGCCGCATACCTTCTCTGACATGTTGCGCCGCAGGGCGCACACCGCATCCTCCTTGGGTGCTGGTGCCTCGGCTCCATTGCTGAGATGGCAGATGTGGTTGGCCGTGAAGATTGACCGGGAAGAGAGGGACGAAGAAGGAAGGCACAAGTCTGCTTCGTGGGGCCCACCTCTTTTTAAACGCTTTGCTAACTCGACGTTGCCGACTTGTGCACGTGGATGTCAGCAAAATCTTAACCCGCGGATCTTAGATGGCGCTGCCTCACCTAAACCCACGTGCAAAACCAGTCTGGGACGTGATTTACATGGGTTTTCACGGTTAGAGGACCTATTCTATCTCGTTTAATAAAAGAGGAACGTAATTATCTGGTTTTCACAGGTGACACGTCCGCGCCACCCTGGCTCGGCATGATGCTAGGCATGTGGCACAGCATGCTGACGTGGAAGGCATGGTGCCAGCACGACAGCAGCATCCTACCGAGCTGCTCGTGCGCTGCACCTAGCTGCCGAGCAAGGAAGGCTCAGTACCTTGCTATCGAGCAAGGTAGCTCGGTATAAGCTTGCTGAGCTCTAGCAGTTCGGTAGCCAGGACAGTTGTAGCACAGATGGAATTTTGCATGGATAGCATAGGGTACTATGTACAAGATATTTCTTTATTTGTTTATGTGATGATGATAATCCAAAGCTTCATGTAATTACAATTTGACATGACACATCATAATTAGGACATATATGATTCAACAAGAGTTAAGTTGCGATATACTCAGTGTAGCGATTGTGGTTGTGAGATTTTGAAAAATATATCCACATGGATGGAGGAATTTTTTTTAAATAATCTATTTTTATTCAAAAATACATAAATGTACCTGCGCAAAAATATTTTGTAGGAATAGGTTCTAGTCCTGGAACCTCACGCCCAAGGGCTGTGCGACACATAAGCAGTCCATAGACCGTTAGACGACATAATTGCAGTCGCCCAATTGTTGGGCGACTGGGACCTATTGCCCTACCGTTGGGGTGACTGCAACTCCAGTTGCCTAACAGTTGGGTGACTAGACACAGTATATATCGGCCCGCGTCAAAGCTCCTGACCATTCATCATCTTGGGTGGTATCATGTTCCACCACACCACCAGCACCAACAGGTTTCACTTCACCGCCACCATCCCTACCAACATGATGGTCAACATCACCACCCTCGCCCCTGCTCGACGCCTCGGCCATCTCCACAAATTGCACATACACCAATGTCTTCTGATATATCGTCACACCTGAATTGCTAGCGATCTCCATGTACTATCGCTAAGCGACGTTCCCAATCACCTGCTTCAGCTCCCAACAAAAGTCCTTCGAACCTCCAACCATTGTGGCTGTCACCACCTCAATGACAAGTTTCTTCTTTGCAACCTACCTATCAAATACACTTCGTACGCACCCCTTGATCTCAAAGAGACCCATCTCTTTAAGCCGTGGAGTCTGGATTACCATCATTTCACAATTTTGAAGGTACATCCCGATGACTCCCTCCCCGTAGAACATGAACATGTGTTCCATATCTGACACCAAGTACCTACCACCAATGCAGATGAAATGATTATTTCAAATGATGCTACATACTAATGAACTCTAGCTACCTTTATTAATAACAATGCATAAATAATGATGATGATAATGTAAAAATAACAATAGCGTATAGACAATGGCAGTACAGAATAATAACAATTCACAAATAATAACATTGCATAAATAATAACTGGGCAAATATAATAACAACGTACAAATGATATCAGTTGAGAAATAATAACAATACATAACTAAGAATATTCGGGTATTAACAAATAATCGTTAACACCGCTACTAATCCATCACTAACATGGGTATTCATCACTAACAAGGGTAGTTACAAAAAAATCCACATGAATTAAACAGATACGTCATGTACACATTGTTACAGAACAAATTCTACACGATCGAACCACCATTAAAGCTAACGAGACCTTAATGAAACATACCTCTTCATGAAGGTCTTTGCTAGAACCACACTCATTCCACTTGCGAAAATCCCCTATATCACAGCAAAACAACCTCCAAAAAATTAATTCGAACTCTCCTCTACTTAGTTGCTCAGCTTCGGATGCGCTAACACAGAGGGATATGAGGCCTTTTTATATGCACCAGAAGGCATTGCCGACTGACAGACCCACATCGACGTGTAGGGCAGCAGCCGCTTCCAGCCGAGAGCCACAAAAATTACTGTCAAGCGCATTGCGTCGTGTCACGTCGCACCACCAAAGCAATGCACTCTCTCTCTCTCTCGGCAGTGTAATTAACACACGAATAAAACAAATTTACATCGCGTCGTGTCATTAACACCATTTCCTCTCGCGTGCTGCTGCTGCATGTGAGGAATCCGATTCCCTCTATCGCGCGATTGCCCGCTATCTTGCATGATGCCCACAGCTACACCTACCGAGCCGTGGTGGCTCGACAAACCTATCGCACAAGGGCACCTCAATAGGCTGCTGCCGAGCTACGCTGGCTCGATAGCACCTGTCAGCCGCGCCTGTGCCAGCGTGTCGTGCCGCGTGTCTGGCCTCCTGTCGAGCTATGGTAACGTAGCAGATGATACATATCATCTGCCGTATCTTTTAGGCTGGTGAAGTGATCTATTTTTGTTTAAAAAAATGGCAGAAGGTCAAAATTGGGGAAAAAAACCGTCAGTACAGGTCACATATATGAACAGTTAACACACACACAGACACAGCCTTACCATGTGGAGGATAAGTACTGTAATAGAAGACAATGTGAATCAAAAAACGAAGGATCATACGCTGTTGATATGTTTGTACACACAAGCTAGGAACAGTGCACAACAGTGTGCCAGGCAGAGCGTCACGTGCAGAGCTGCCCTCCTTCACCCTCGGACTCCAGCAGTCACACAAACAGAGTAAGAGAAAGACAGAGAGATCCAGAGAGACAGTGTGCATGCATGTATGGTGGACTGGCTACTATACCATGATCGAGTGTATGTATGACCGTGTGTGTGTGCGTGTTTCCTGCACGTCCTGTCCGATCAGAGGGGAAAGGTGGCACTGGCCTTTTGCAGTACGTGCATAAGGCAAGCAGGCAGGCTAGCTTAGGCTTAGCCCGTCCTTTTGCATTGCACACTGCTCATGCGCCTAGCTAGTACAAGTCTACAACTACAGAATTTTTGACACATCCTAATTATAAAAATAACTATATACGTCGCATATTAATAAAAATTATATTTTTACCGTCCAGTGGCCGAACGGCAACGCCAAAGAGGCGACACATGCTCTCTACGCCCTATGGCTAGACAGCACCAGCCCTACCGCCCCGTCGGCAGACAGTAGGTAATTAGCCGGCTTAATTACCTGTCCTATTTTTGTATAATATTTTTTAAAATTTAAATATAGCAAATGAACTCAAAAAAATTATGAAATTTTATATGCAGCCTTCCGACATAACGTAGTTGACTGTATAATTTTTTGATAAATTTAACCGCTTTGAATATTGCTGAAAAATTTGTAGATTTTGATATTTATAGAAGTTATTACATATATCAAATGAACTTCAAAAATTACAAAATTTTATATGAAGCATCTCGACACAATCTTAGTAATTGCATAAGTTTTTGAAAATTTTATGTGCTCCGAATTTATCATGTTAATATATGTTAATTTAATCATGAAATTAGCGATGCTCAGACATCTTTTGTAGTGCCTGACCTCTATTTTTTTCGAGAATTTCATACATTACGAATATTTGTAGAAGTAAATATAATAGTATAAAAAATGCATCGCACAGGATACAATATAACTCACCCATCTAAGCTACTGCTATCTCCTCGCCACATCTAGCTCCTCGTGTGTGACCTTGTCTTTCGTTGAGCATGAGCATTTCCCGTAGGATAGATCAGCCAGTTCAGAGGTTACGTCTTGGTTCGGAGGAGATATGAAGACAATTATGTTTGCTGAGTGGCCGGCGGTAGTCCAGTAGGCTAAGATATAGCAAGCTGGGTCCAGTAAGGGTTATTGTCTTTCAGCTGAGACATATCGAACTGCAAACCGCTAGCAATAATATCGTGAACAAAGGACTCTAGAAAATCCCTCTTGTGGTGCGGAGGAGCTCTTACATTGATCGTATGATGTGGTAGTGAAGGCGGAGGAGTTCTGCCCACCGAAGTCTCTAAACCCTAAGTATGGTGTGAACGCTAAGCTGTACCCTGCGTACGTTGCAAACACTGCCGTTATGTACCACTCCCTAGAAGGATCTGGGAGGCCCGTATTGTCATCGGTGGACTCGACATCACCACCACATTGAATTGGAGACTGCAAACTAAAATGATGTTAGTCACAATAAATATTCCGGATATAGAATGTGAATCTCGTACCTCCCGGATGTGCAGCGAAGATGAACAATGGGGAGCAATAGTTTGTGTAGGTGGTGCAGAGGTCAAAAGTGATACATCTCAACGATGGACATACGACAAGAGAACATTATGATGTTAGCAGAACGTAAAACCTAATAGGAAAACAAAACGTAGGTTTATACGTAAGTTACCTCCCTGTTGATACGGCTAGTGGATAATCGGTGGCAAGTACGACTTCCTGCAAGTATTGTAGCGACAGCCCATGTTGAGACCCGAATATGCAAATTCAGACTCTCTGTGTGAACTGCACTAGTCCAGGATCACGCTAGTGCACACAGTCAAACATAGATGTGATCACCACCATACACACGAGATAATAAAGGGAAAACTCAAATATCGATAAAAATCACAGGTACGACCTTACGGCCAAGCTTACAATATTTCTAGCCGGAAGGACTTAACAAATAGCAGCGGAAATCCAAAATAAAGCGTAGTGGCCAATCGACAAGCCACAGGCTATCGAGTGGAGAATGAAGCCTAATCCGTGAAGTCGTCGTAGTGCCCTCCTTCTGGAACCTCCTGCTGATAGTACTCCTCGCCCTCAACTGAGCAACATAGGCGTAAAGCCGTGAGTACATTGGTACTCAGCAAGTCGTTTGTAACAAATGAATACAATATAGTATGCAAGGTTTACCAATGGAAGGCTGAAAGGTTAATTTGCATAAATGACATTTCAAGTAAATACAATAAGTAGATTGAAGACGGAATTTAAAGAAAACAGTAATAAATAAATAATCCAAGGAATTGAGATAAACCACTTGTAGACCTCCCATCCATAAGTTTAAACCAACAGCGAACTACCTGTTCACTTCCAGCATAAACCACCAAGTTTAAATGAAAACACTACCCCTCGTGTGAAATCACCGAGCATTGTCCATGACCGAGGACGCGGCTATTCGAATAGTTTTACACTCTGCAGAGATTGCACAACTGTACCCACACGATGTGATTAACCTCGATCTCAGGAAATCACAACAAGATCTTTACAATGCTCTATCTCAACCCAATCCTGCCCGCTAGGGTTTCGCATCACACCCTCTAGCGCCACATGGAAATCAGCATCCATGTTCATCACAATAGCAGAATTAAAATTGAAATATTACAAATTAATCAGCCAGGTTTATTCCATACCAGACATGTGGTTTGCACGATTAAGCTCAGATCAATGGCGCACAAAGTTAAGTCCTTAACATTACCCGGGCGAGACTACCATATCCCCCGAAGTACACCTGCACTTCCCCCTTTACTGCACGATCACTCGCCCGAGTGCAAAACCAAATTTGTATAATCCCGCCAATGACACACCAATGTCATGGATTAATTTTTAATAAACGTGGCACCAACCACAGTTCCATATATCATTAAACCAAATTAATAATTCACATGTGACAATGAAGCCATTCGTAAATTAAGCAAGGCTAAGCAGTCTAATCGTACCAACCCATGTGACAAATAATCTAGCATCACTAGTATGTTTCCCAACCTAAGGTGACAATGGTATCATGTCATTCCAAATTATCAAGGAGGGGTAGATACAAGGGTTTAAATAAAAATAGCGATGCAATGTAATTTAAAACAAAAGAAATAAATAATAGATTGAAAACTGGGTTCAACATAATCAAAGGACACGACTTGCCTTGGTTATGCTCAGCGAGGTACTCCTGGTCTTCGGGCGTAGATCCTGCTCCTCCGGAATCCGAATCTAACGAGAGAGAAAATGACTGAAACAAGAAAAATACATAAAATGATAAGCACATGAATTCCAAAAATCATAAAACTAGAACCAAAAGCTAGTTTTCGATTTTAGATGAATTTAGAAAAAAGAACGGGGTCCATCGGAGCTAGGACGGAGGAGAACGGGCTCTCGAAAAAATTAATCCAAAGAAAATCGGAAAAATTAGAAAAGGTTCTTGTCTTTGTGGACCGGCGCACGGGGACCAGTCACGGTGGACTCGGCGCGCAGGCGAGGCGCGCGCCGTCGGGTAGGCCGACGTGCGCGCGCGCGGTCTCGCCACATGTCAGTTGACGTGGCGCAGACATGGCGACACGTGGCACCCGAGGAGCAGGCTTTGCTGACGTGGCGATGACGTGGCATGGCCCCGTGGCATGCCACGTCGGCTAGGGCTGATGTGGCCTAGGGCTGACGCGGCGGCGCTCGGGCGCGGTGGCGGCGGCAAGATCCGACGGCGGGGGCGACAACGCGCGGCTGCATCCGGGCCGCTCGCTCAGATCTGGATGAGCGGCTCGGATTGGGCGGTGCGGAGGCGGGGCGGCGGCCGATGGGCGACGTGGGGCGGCTCGCGGGCGACAGTGCGGTGGGGTGGCTCGCGGCCCGAGGCAGGGCGCGGGGCGACGAGGGAGGCGACGTGGCAACGGGACTCACCGCCGACAGGAACGGCGGCGAAGACGAGCTCCGGCGACGGAACGGCTCCGGCGACGATGCGGACGAAGGAGACGCGGCACGGACGGCAGCGGAGCGGCTCCGGCGGCGGCGCGGGGGCGAGAACGGGCAAGGAGCGGCGACGCAAGGGTTCGGCGAGGTGGCACGCGAACCAAGGATGAGCGACGGGTTTTATCACGCGAAACGAGGCGAGTTCAATCCGGACACGGCGCGGACGCAAAGCGGGCACAGTTTGGACGGCGCGGATGCGACCACGTGGCGAGGTCCGGATCGGACGGCGGGCACGCGCGGGAGAGGGTTAGGGTTACGCGCGCCGGCATGGGCGCAGATGGACGCCGCGTGGCAAGGCGGGGGATCTGGTGGCGCGGAGCGGGAGAGGGCGCGTGCGGGCGCGGACCGGAATGGTGCTGCCGCGTGGCGGTGGGGAGCGGGCGCGATACCTGCCACGTGGGGGCGGCGGGAATCGGGTGGTCGGGAGGGAGGCGGGGCGGGAAAAGATACGGCGGCGGCGGGCGAGGGGCTGGATGGCCGACGCGTGGCGGGGGGGTGAATCGGGCAGCTGAGGAGGCTCGGGGTTTAATTCTTTTTCCAGTAAATCAAATAAACTTCGGAAAGCTCTAGAAAATAGCAAATAAATCCCAAAAATTCACCAGAAATACCAGAAAATTCCTTGAGACATGAAGAATCCAAATAAAATATTTTTAGCTTATGTTAATATTTATTTTATTTATATTAAATTATGTAAAATTCTAAAAATTCATTTGAAGCTTGAATTAATTCCAAAAAATTTATTTTTGAAATTTTGGCTTTAAAAATTGCAGAAAAACAGGATGTTACAGCCCATACGACGATACACGATGCACGAAATCTATAGTCCATAGACCTTAGATGATGTCACTATCGTGCAACAACTCGAACTCGTTGTGCCATAGCAAGTAGCACATCGATGGTTTGCCCGAGGCCCGATGTGGACACACACTAGTCCATCGAAAAGCCCATAGTAGGCCCGTCTATCAGGTCGATAAATTTGCCGAACGGGTGCATTAGCATCACATTGGCCAGACGTCTGACAGGGAAGTACTCCTAACTCCACAGCTGCAGAAGCATGTAGTAGATGTCCTGGTTAGGGGTATTTGTAGTGCTGCTCTAGCAAGCGTCACGCAACCTCCGATATGTGACGCACAGGATAGCTGATCCCATGCTGTATTGAGGAATTGCCCCAAACTCCGTGTCAACCAAAGACTCGACGAGACAGATGAACTCAGTATTGCAAATATCACCGTGTGTGGCTAAAACATGCTCCAACCAAATAGCTGAATAAGGTACGTGACGAGGTGCGTCCAAACGACCTCGAGCGGTGCATCCTGTGGGCACACACTGAAATTGTTCAGCCAAGTGCACGGGACGCCACTAGCACCCTCTGGGATAGCCAGGCCGGATCGGTCCACCAGCCTCTCCTTCTAGCCTTCCGGTGAAGAGGCTAGAACAAGTGCGTCACCCCGGAGAGGGAGACCGGTCAAGAACGAGACATCCTGCAGAGTAACTGTCATCTCACCCCAGCGTCTCAGGCCTCCACCTGTCCACCAGTGCCACGAGCAAGCTATCGTCAATGGTCAACTGGTGTCCAATGGAGATCAACCTCGCAAAGAGCAACAAGCCCATGGCCCGCAAGATTAGGACGTAGCGCTTGTCCAACTCCCACTGATCCCTCCCACCCCCAGCTTCAAGGCTGGAGGCCCAGTTGCGTCACCTAACATCCATGAGTGGCACCGGTGGTTCTCATCGTAGAACTATTCGAGAAACTCTAGTGAAGACACACTTTCCAATAAAATGGGATAGAGAAAATATTAGTGCGAAGATTGATAATGACAGTAAAATACTATAAATTAAAATTTACGATAAAATAAATAGTATAAAATAATGTGTTAGGCCTAAAATGAACACTACAAATGTGTACTGGTCCAAATAAATAGTGTATATAAACACATGCTCATAATTTGGTCAAGAAAAAACATCTAGGCCAATTAGCTTTTGCATTTGATGCTACTTGTCATAATTGTTTATTGGTATAGTTTATTTTACTATATATCTGGTCTTTTTCTTTTCTCTACATTAGTTGTCTTTTGATCAAAAGCAAGCAAATTAAGTGCTTAAGTTAATGAACAATAATGCGGCTTAAAATCTGATATATACATATATAGGCTTCTGTCACATCGTACCCTCCACCAACTTTATGGACTAAATAACATGATATGCTATCATAAAAGAGTAGTACAAGAGTAGTTATGATTTTAATGTTTAATGCAGTCAACTAACGCAACCGGGGTACGTACCATTTCAGGTATTCGTATGTACACAAAAATAGTAAAAACTATGTCTAAATTACTACAACTACCTACTTCATAATACAAACTAGATTAATTATGACTAACTAAATAACACTAAGTAACTAGAATTACGGGAATAACGTTGAAAGCATGCGATAAAAAATTACCTATTTTTGGGAGAAGTAATCAACATTGCCGCGTCCTTACTGAGCTATACACTGGCTTCTCAAAATAATTTGCTATGCACTCTTAATTTTAAGAATACCTTGTAACAAATAAGATAGACGAAATATTAGTGCGAAAATTGATAATGATAGCAAAATACTACATGTTAGTGATTATATGCGTGTAATTACATATGAATAATTCAATAATTACCCACAATTTAATTACCCGTCCGAAAAAATTATGAGTAATTTATTACCATCATCCTTAGCACTTAATTACTTAGCACTAACTCATTAGTTAACCCTAACTAATTGCCATTATAGCAATTACGACTGCTTAATTACACACTAGCGTATAATACCAAATTATAGGTACCGTACGTACACAAAATAGTAAAAACTATATGTAAATTACTATGACCTACTTATTTTGTAATACAAACTAAATTAATTACGACTAACTAAATAACACTAATTAACTAGAACTACAGAAATAACTTCAAAAGCATGCAATAAAAAAAATATCTATCTTTCAGGAGAAGCAATAGCACTTTCACGTCCTCTTGCCGTATTCTTAATGAGCTATACACTCGCCTCTCAAAATAATGAGCTACACACTCTTAATTTTGAGCGATGATCATGAGAATGAGCTTCTGCAAAGAGCAATTGATATGAGCGATGACGAACTGTGAGGTTTATATTTATAGCCGAGCGAAAAGGGAACCCAGTGCGCTCACCCCGCAAATTAAGGACTCCTTGTCGACGCGTAGCATTTCAAACAAGGGGGCGGCATGGAAACACTGACAAATATGCAGATGAGGGAGCGGACAAGGGGGGCTGAGCGTGTTGTGCTTGGGCCAACACCTTAGCGTTCTCCAACACCTTAGCATGGCAAACTAGTCTAGGACGACACGCAAAGTACCATACTGAGACACGACTCGGTCAGCACAACATGTCACAACATGATAGGTCTACTTAGAAGAGTGTTGTAACTTTCTTGTGATAGTACAATAAGATTACTTGCGACTGGCAGCAAAATTAATTGTGTTAGAGTTACCGTACTCTTGTCAGTACGGATGGGTGACTTTGTAGTAAAATTACTTTTGGTTTGCAGCAAAATTACATGTGATTAGTAGTAAAAAAATACTTACGGATGGTAATAAAATTACTAGTAACTGTCAGTAAAATTACTTAGGATTTATATTAAAATCACTTATAATTAGCAGCAAACTTACTTAAGACCGACGCTAAACTTGTGGCTAAGTCTGCTCGGGCCGGTCCGACTCTTCTCTACGTCATATCTATGACTTGTTTAGGCCAATCATACCGGGCTGTCCAGGACCGTGCCGTCTTGTAACGGGCGGCAGAGAATTGAGAGTAGTTAATCAGCTGTGCAATGTCTTGCAGCGGAGGGGAGCCCACGAACACGAAGACAGTGCCGAATCCTGGAGCTGCGAAGGAAGGAGGAGACCAGACCGGAGCAGACGAGACTTCAATTTGGCACCCGTGGCAGAAGGGGAACTGTACGATGGATGGCAACCGCATGTTTCGAGCTCCGGCTCGATCGGACGTGCATGCATGACCACACGATCGATCGAGACCACTCATCCCTCTCTCTCTCTGCGTCTGCTGCTGCTGCTGCTGCGCAAAAGCTGTGCAGTCGCCGAAAAGCTGGACACCGAGGGATTCGCCCGGCATCGGCGGCCACCAGTGTGTGAAAATCACATGACCGCATTCACCGTGCGTGCATGCATGCGTCAGTGTTTCCTACTGTTGGTATGTCTCAGCTCCCGATCGACCTCTTTCGGGGGTGTGCCACTGCGCAATCCATGCCTACGAGAAAAATTATCCACGTGAAATTGGAGTATGGTAAGTGCACCAGCTCATATATGGGTTAATATATATATATATATATAAGAGGAATTTGGCTGGAATGGAGATAACTGGTTTCTCCTATTATGCTAATTAGATTGTATTTATTTAGAGATGGATTTGGTTAGTTAATCCATCTATAAAAGAGAACTGGGATGGAGATATGTTATTAACTATCCAACTAATCTCTCTTGTGCCTTCATATCTAGGATTAGGGTTTGAGAGTTGAGTGTTTTATATGTTCTTTGTCTTTTAGGATGGAGTGATTGTAAAACCTCATTTTTAAGTAAGCAATACATCAATTGTTATGTATCTCCTTGAGTCTCTCGTGTTTTGATTGGTGTGCTCTTGTTTCGGTTGGTTTTGATTTCTCCTCTATCTTCCTCTTGATCTTGTTATGCCAAATATGTGTAAGAGATGGAGATGATATCTGGGGATCTATCTTAACCCATCTAGACACTTTGATAAGAAGTTCACGAGGAAACCTGGTTTTGCTTGACTTTGGTCTCTTCAGCGATTTCGTGATCCGATGGTTTTTTGCTTGATTATTTGGTGTTCTAATTAGCTATGACATGTGAGAATACATCTAAACCTATCTTAGTCATCATCCACCTATGAGCAAGTTGTATTCAGTGATTTTGGTTTTGGCTCGGTTTTGGTGCACTCTTCCTTCAAACTGAAGAAGATCTCAATTTTGGTCATGATTTTTATGATCGTTTGTTGGAATATGTTTATAATACCTTAGAGAGGACTCTTAGAAACATTCTTGTCATTTGGATTTATGAATCTAAAGTTACATAATTTTATTTTTTAAAATTGTGCTGAAATTACTGTTCACCTTGATTTTATTATAGCAGTAGTACCACAATTACTGTAGCATTAGTACCGTAGTTACTGTAGCAAGCGGTAGTACTGCAAGTACAGTGGTAGTATTTCCATTTTTGCTGATTTTTCTTAGGATTTCAGTATCTCTGGTCGCTAGTTTTTGTCGTAGCTTTTCATCCTAGTCTTCATAGCTCTGTAGCTTTTGAAATGAATGATTGGTGGATATTTGGGAGAAAATTTTGAGGTATCATTCACCCCTCTCTGTTACCATCTTTGGTCCTACATATAGACAGAGACATCGCGATTCGGCTCTCAAGGACATACACATTACAGAACCTCATAAACCTATGTCTTTTGTGTGCTTTTGTTATTTATGTGAGTGTGACCATTCTTCTCATAGTGTGGGCTGTCGCCTATTCCAACACAGAAAGTCATCAAGACATCGAGGCCTTGAGGGGCCTTAAGCCCTGGATTCATAGATGATTAAGACTACTTTTTGCTGACTCTTAGGTAGAGATGGGAATTGGGGAGTAAGATTGTGCCGTGTCGACTCGGCCTGCCCAGCCCATTGTGCCACGCCATGCTGGCACACCTCGCTCCAACAAACCCAAGCATGACCCTTAGGCATGTCATGCCATACCAACCTAGGCCAAGCCTATTTGGACTATGGTAGAGAAAGGTGGGGAGCACGGTATCACCTGTGGGGGGGGCGGTAGCCATGGAGGAAGAGTCGAGAAGGACTCCGTGGTCTTTCTCTCGATCGAATGAGGAAGATAGGTTATCCGTGCCATCCATCGTGCCTGGTTGGCAGGCACAGCTTGGCCCTATCATTCGTGTCATGTGGTGTAGTCAACCGTTGTTCGTGCCTTATTGTGGACCATGTAGCGCCTACCGAGCCACAGGCCAGTCTGGAAAAACATAGGCCAAATCCTAAGTCTGCTCTAAGGGCGTATGAGAAATTGCGTATAGAAAATTGGGAAGATTTATATTGTTTATTGGTGAAATTCCTATGATCTGATCTAGCTCTTAGTTAGGGTTATCTTCAGTCATTTATCACAAATTAATTTAGAACTTCTTAACACTCTTGCCCTCTCATCTCAAGCCACATAGCTCGGTTTCTTTCCCGCGGAGCGAGAGAGTGATGAGGGAGAAGAAAGAGAGAGAGATATTAAAATGGGAGTTTGCAATAGTTTTTCAAGGTGATTTTGCTATGATTTAGGAGATTGTGCAGTTGGAAGGATTACAAAGCAGGTGAAGACCTTAAAAAAAAGGTATGTTTCATTCGCATACGAGCAATGTGCCTAATATATCGTTAGCATTTCATTAGTGTAACGGTGGTTTGGTGGTGTGGAATGCGCTTGGTAATCATATTTAGTTGACGAGTGTGTTTTTGTAACTAGTCATGTTTATAATGTATTAGTGGCAATAATGATTATTTTTTTGTAAATAGCTAGAAAAAATACGAGCTATTATTTTTAGTATTCTCAGTGCATTTGCAATTTTGAAAATATGCATGTAAGTCTGCACGTATGTATTTTATGGATCTTTTGCAATAAAAAAATTGTAGAAAATGATACCAAGATTGAAGATGTGTGCACTATTAGTTGAAGTATCTGAATGTACATATGTGTTCATATATGTGTGTATCTGTATACATGCATATAAGCATATAGCCATAGTCATAATGATTACTTTTTGTAAATAATTGAAGAAATACGTGCTATTATTTGCAGTGTTCCCTGTGCATTCGCAATTTAGAAAATATGCATGTAAGTCTGCACATACATATGTATTGGTCCTGTGTGGTTAAAAAAGTTATGAAAATGGTGCTATGATTGCAGAAGTGTGTATTGTTAGTTGTAGTATTTACGTGTACATATATACACATATATGTGTGGACATGTATACATGCATATAAGCACATAGCGTAGGCATAATTGATAGTTTAGCTATATACGTGTGCATGATTATTCTAGGTTATGCTATGATGTATTTAACACATCATACACCAACATATTCTTTTTGTATTACAGGGAATGGCTGCTGATGACAAGCACGAGCGTGGTACGTTGCTGGACCCATCTTGGGATAGACAGCATCGTTGTCGGGTGTGAGAGAGTGGTGATGGACTGCCTCCTTTGTTCTTTGTGAACCTCGGAAGGCTTAGTCTCTCAACGATCAGCACGTCCCTATTCTGCGATGTGCTGAGTTGCTACCGTTCTATATCTGTTCTGCCATGGAAGTTGCACCTTGCCAAGCTATGGTAGCGCTCAGTTTGACGTTGGTATGATTTTTTTAATTGTGGCTGGCTTATTTTTTTACTGTAACTGAGTTAGTTTATTTAGTATAATTAAATTTAAAAAATAGGAAAAAAGGAAAAAAAACATGTTAGCTCATCACGGACAATACAAAAGAATACAGAGAAAAAAAGAAAAGGCAATAAAGCCTAAAAAATTTAAAATAATTAGAGAAAACAAAATTACTAAATAGTGAAAAATAGAAATCAAAAATAAAAGTTGATTTTAAACCAACTCGAGCAAGCCGTATGCGCCATGCGGTGAGTTTGGTGACAGAGCTTTCTTTTGTAAAAAACAATATCCAAAGCTAAATTGTAAAAAAGTTATAGTACGTAATTCGCGAACACCATCTGGACTAGTCATGTTGATGCACAGTTTATCTGTTATCCAGGGGATAATGGTCAAAAGAATCTTATCGAACAGCCCGATGGGACTTAAAGCAATGGCACCTGCGTGTCCTTTTTGGAACCCTAAAGGCCTAGGCAAAACTCGATGCTACCCCTACACGTCTCTCTCTCTCTCTCTAGTCTTCTGTTCATATCAATGGATTTTAAAACAGAATCCAGCAGACAACGATCCATCCCTCGCTTGGCAGCACGGCCACGGGCTCTCCATGTGTATTGCAGATGTTACGTGGCTTTGTTTGTCGGTAAGAACGTTGCACATACAGTATTATGTGTAGGACCGTTTAAATAGGAAAAAAATAGTGTACAGCAAATTTCGAATCAATCAACACTAAACGTGCTAAAAAACGTATTTCGCAAAATTATAAATAAGCCGTGAAAACTTTCAAGTAACTGTAGATTTACGAATCGATCTCGTACAACTACAGATTTTTACGAATTTTCGTATCACTGAGTTCAAAGGTGTAGCCAAGTTCATCACATCACATGCAAGAGGACCGGCAGTACAGCCACTCGAAACCGACTAGCCTGTTTTACTGCAAAAACAAAAATCACATGCACGCTAAAATTTTCAAAGGCACTATATATACACAATAGCATGGCCGTCTAGTACAGAAATTAAAGAGCGCATAGAAAAATCTCTATAATCAGCTTCTGTTCCAAGTTCCAATATTTCAGAACGACAAAAGCATTGAAAACACGCTGCCGTTTTTTAAGACTGGAAAAACACTAATTTAAAGATCGTACTACTGATCAAGTACGTACGTCCTGTACGTCGTTGTTGAAATTTGAAAATAGAGTACATATTCAAGAAGACCATCTTAATTATTTCTTAAGTATATTAAACAAGTAAAATTTTCTGTGGAGAACAGAGAAGGTCAGAAAAGATAATGTGTGAACTCTTATGCAAGAGATAATTTGAGTCTATAGACTAATACAAATAGTGGAATGATGTAAGATAGAAAGTTATAATATAAAATAATATAAAATAATTAGATGAATGATTTATTACTAAGAAGATTATCTCAATACTATTTATATGTGAGATAAAAAAATTTAGAGATAAATGTAAAAAAAAATAGACTATTATACATGCCGAATATTTTTCTCGAGGCACGAGCTGGTCAAATGACATGCAGGAGGATGATTGCTACGAGCTGTCGTCGTAGCTGCCGCTGAAATTACTTGACATGCAGTTCATCAACTCTCATGCAGGAGCTGCCTTGCTTGCCTGTCCATTGCATCGCATGCCGATCGATCGAATGAATGTTTCAGTTGAGCTGAAAAGACTATTCAAAAAAGCTGTGGACTCATTAGCAGCAGCTCAGCTCAGCTGGGGCACGTCCCTTGTACGTGCCTTCACGCGACTGACAGCCCGTGTATCTCGGCTGAGGGAGCATTCGGAACAGCGATGATTTCTAATTTTTAGTTAAAATTTTATTATAGTTAATTTATTTTTATTATAATTAAGTTAACTTATTAGGTATAATTAAATTTAAAAAAATATAAAAATAAAAACGATATACTAATCTATCATAAATAATGCAAAGGAATACAAAAAAATAAAACTAAAAAAACAAAAAAATCAAGTAAAGATAAAAGTGCTACAGAAGACTAGAAGTTGTCGCGCAGGGAAAAGCCACCGCTCAATGCGGTCCTGAGTGCAGCCTAAAGCTTCTACCATCTTATTTATTTTTCACTGTTTATAAATTTTGTTTTTTTTCTAGTTTTTCGTTTTTTAGCTTTTTGCCGATTTTTTCGTATTTATTTGCATATTTCTTTTTTTAATTTAATTATACTAAATAAGCCACTATTAATTATAGTATAAAATAAACCAGTTATAGTAAAAATAAACCATAACTTATAACTTATTAAGCTCAATTGAGCTTTGACCAGTTCCGACCATTTTAGTAGCCCCATCGATTGTATATACGTTCCCGTCTTGATGGGTTTTTTGAGGTGTGATTTTTGGTTTATATCTTTTGATATATAGCTATTCGTGAGAGACAGTACGGAGAAAAATAGTCATATGTGATTTTAGTTAATATAACTAAACTCGGTATAATATATACTATAATTAACTTATAGACTCTATTTTTTAAAAAAGTACCGTTTAAAAGCTGGCTACTGTAGCCTCTAAATTTAGAGATGGTTTTTATCTGATAAATTCAATTTTTTAGTGAATTGATTAGTGCATAGCATTCACTATTATATCCTACAAAGGTTTTAAAATCTCATCGTGTGTTCAAACTGGTATTGTGATATTGTGTTTTTCGAGACAAGAAGAGTAGCAAACCTACTGAAATTAGCCATGAAAAAAGCGCACGGTTAAACACAGTTCAACTGTTTTACAATTTCGAGCAGTTGGATTGGCAACTCAGACCCAAAGAGGAGTCGTGTGAAACGGAAGCTAGATGCTTGCGTTTCTAGGCTGCTTTCTGCCGCATGCAAAAGTTGTTTTTAATTATTTCGATCGTTAGATTAACCGGTGTACACGTCACAAGTTGTACCAACTTACGTGCATTTACATCTAACGTATCTAGCGTCTACGTTTAAGATGGCGACTTCTGTCAATCGAAAGGCCAGCACTTGCGGGCCCAGACAGCTTAATTATATCACTGGAGTGACAGGAACGGACTATAAAAGGAGGTCATTTGCATCTCTTTTACTTTAGAGAAACATTTGGCATCAATGGGAAACATTGTTAAATGATTACGTTTTTTTAGCACTTATAGTTTATAGTTTTTGACTTATGCTATAATAATTAGTTTTTAAACAGTATATTTTTTTAAAGATATGGTTTATAAATAGATTATAGTGTAAATTATACTGATTAAAATCGAATACGACTATTTCCTTCTGCGTATTGCCTCTCATGAATAGTTTAAAATTTAAAAACTTCAGCGCGAATAGTTTAAAATTTAAAAACTTCAGCCATAAGGCATAACCTAAAAGAACCCGTTATAAGAGTTGAAGATCTGTTTTCGCAACATATGAAGAGTATATGGCCCTGTTCTTTTGCGGCTTCTAAAAGCCGTTTTTGGCTTTTGCTACAGTAACTAACTTTTAAATAAAATATTTTTTTTAGATGAAGTCTGTAAGTTAATTGTAGTACATGTTAAAAAAACTAATATCTGTACCATCAAAAATCGCAAGCGAGTATATCTCTTTCCGCAATCTCTGTCGTAAACAGCCAAAAAACCATCAGTTGCAGCCAAAAGTCATCAGCCGCAACCAAAAAGAATAGACCCTATATACAGTTATTTGCATATTTTGAAAAATCCGTAAAAGAAAGAAACTAGTCGATCTTTTTATACTTATGTAACCTGTTTGATCGTCCTCGGTTGATAACCTTCTTGGTAATTTATATACGCAGGCATGCGCGCACGGTTGCAAAATTACCAATAAAACTACGTCATGGCTTTTGTATCAAAAGGTTCCATGTTCCAATACAAGTCCTTATGTGATGAGTAATATTACTTGGCTGGTTACAGGTGAAACGGGTGAACAAGATATCTATGGAGGTTCAAGCCCCCTTCAGTTACTTATCTGCGTAGCTAATACAGATCTCATTTATTTGGACTTGGGCTTGTAATTTCTTATTTATTTTTTACTATTCATAATTTTTATCTTTTCTAACTTTTTAGTATTTTTTGAGCTTTTTACCAGTTCTTTTTTCCTATATTCGTTTACATTATACGTAATAGGCTAATCTATTTTTTTTCTATTTTTAGATTTTTTTTCAAATTAATTATGTTAAATAAACCGCTGTCAGCTATAATGTAATTTCAATTAGCTACCGTGCAATTTCAATCATAAACCACCAAATTTTAAGGCCCCGCTCAAGTATGCTTCGCGATGGACGTCCGCGACGGCGTTGGGCGTTTGCTTCGCTGTAGCTTTTTGTTATTTTGTTATTTTCTTTTTTGAATTTTTTTTCTGTATTCCTTTGCATTGTTCACTCTAGATTAGCGTATCATTTTTATTTTTTATATTTTTTAGATTTAATTATACCTAATAAGCCAACTCAGCTACAGTAAAAATATAAGCCGGCTACAGTAAAATTTCAGCAAAAATCAAAAGCCATCGCTATTCCGAATGCTATCTTAGGGGGCGTTCCTTTTAGCGATGGTTTCTGGCTTTTCGCTGAAATTTCACTGTAGCTGGTGTTTTTTACTGTAGCTGATTTGGCTTTTTGAACATAATTAAATTTAGAAAAATGTAAAAATAGAAAAAATATGCTAACCCATCACAGACAATGTAAAGGAACACGGGAAAAATAAAAATATAAAAAAATCTACAAAATCTACAAAAAAAAATCAGAAAAAGACGAATTACTAAATAGTAAAAAAAACTAAAATAAAAAAAAACTGAAATGAGCAGGGCCAACCGAACGGCCTCACAATCTTCCATAAACTCGCACAACAACGGCACATGACCATTTCGATAAGAGATTGATTTGTGCCTCCGGCAGCCATATAACACTCGGCCCCATCCATACGACCTTCACTTGCAAGCTGTTTAAGGCGTGCTACTCTGGACAACTAAATGAGTGATAAGGTTAAGATTGATTTGTTCTATTATAAGGATCTTTTGTTTGGATTTTTTTTCCCTTCCAAGTCGTTTGATTGCTAAATGCCACTCCAACTCATCAAGAGATATACATTTAGCATAAAGCCATAGCTCAGCACTCTAATCGGAGGTTTTGTCTGGCTAGGTGCATGGGAGGTGGCTGAGCAGAGGCAGCGCAGTGCGATGAGTGTGCACTAATTTTGCGAATAATTTTAGAGAATTACTATACAATATTTATATGTTTTTTAAGCTCAAATTTATTAGATTTTATGGCGTTGAATTTTCATCCAACGGATCTTTCCATAAATTTTTTTTAAAAAAATAAGTGTTTTAAATCTGAGATGTTAGATCTTCAATCTAATATTCTAAAATATGGCAAATTTAAATTTAAAAAATATACGAATGTTACTTCCATAATCCTATACGCGCCGCAGCTAGTGCAGTGCAGACTGCAGGGCGAGTGAGAGAGAGGAGGGAGAGGAGGAAATGCCCCGCGAATCGCGCGGGTTCTGCGCCGGATGGACGTCCGCTGCGCTGCAGTCTCCCATCGTGTCGCTGCCGGCCGTCCCGGGCCCACCCGTCGGTGGCCCAGCCCAGCCCGGCGTCGGACTTGGAGCTACTCTGCGCGCGCGTCCTTTCCCTGTAAACGTACAGTGCTTCGTACCGTATTCACACACTGTACACGCCTTCTCTTGTAGGTCTTTTCTTCTCTTCCTAGCCCAAACAAAAGATACGAACGATCCTGCCCGGCCCGGATCCGTGCCACTCCAAAGCACCACCGAGCTGGAGCTGGCCAACCAAAAGCCGAATGCAAATCCACGCGCTATCTTCTCCCTGTCCCTCTCTTGCATCTACGTCCCTACGGCTCCACGCAATTACATTTTAGGGCATCATCTACGATTAGGACATACAGTACATGTTTACTACAGTCCTGTTGAGAATATCTACGGTTTGAATAATTGGCAATCATGTTGAGACTTTGGTAGAGCTATCAGTTAATGATCAAAATCTTGATAGATGTAATTATTGAAAAGGCATCAAGTTTTACTTAATCTTTTTATAATGATACTATTTTATCATGTCAAAAACACTAAGATAATAATATGAATAATAGTATAACAGAAATATAAAAACAAGTTCCTTGTTAAAAATATTCTCCTGTTGAGAATATCTACGGTTTGAATAACTGGAAATCATGTTGAGACTTTGGTAGAGCTATCAGTTAATGATTAAAATTTTGATAAATGTAATTATTGACAAGGCATCAAATTTTACTTAATTTTTTACAATGAAACTATTTTATTATGTTAAAAACACCAAGATAATAACATGAATAATAGTATAACAGAAATATACAAACATTCTCAGTTGTATCATATTAAACTATGAGATAGTATAGCTCTTAGCATGACAATCTCTAAGCAACCTCAGTCACCACACTTCCTGTCTATCGAGACACAATGCTTGAGGTCACCACATTTATCTATTTTCCTATTATTCCTAACAGCTAACAATGAATTACATATAAAAATATTAAGCATTATAAGTTGACACACATGTTGTTATACAATAATATGTAGCTCATGGGTATAAATCAGTGCGACGCGCAGGCTACGAAAAAATCATATATGCATCACATACATTGTTGCAAATAATACACAGAAAAATAGAAACAAGTGATACAATTTTTTTGTGAGAAAAAACCACAGATGCTCGAAGGCAAATTACTATAATGAGGAGATATTACAATAGAGCACTTCTTCCTATGGACTACTAAGGTACATTTATAATGCGAGGGAAAAGGCTCCTGTACGAAGAGGAAACCGAATAAGAATCGTTTACTACAGATTAATACCACGTCTGATACAAACTGTACATACACCTATCATGCCATGTTTGGCATGAGACGATGAAGTGTGTTATATGAACATAGTATGAATTCGGATCAGCTTTTTAACAATCTCCACCTTGATTCGAATTTCTTCTAGTAGTCAAAAATGTGATAAACTCCAATAAAATCATTATATACATCTTGAGCGCCGAAAGTCACGCTTCCAATAAACTCATCATATAAACTCCTCCAATAAACTCTTCCAGTAGTCGACGAAACCGAATCACACGTGAAGGACACACTACTACCGTTGATTTACTGGCAGGGGCGGACCGAGAGTTAGATAAATGGGGGCCGAGGCCCCCACTCAATTTTAAATTTGTAGTGAAGTAATCAAATATTTTAGTACTTGGCCCCACTCGGCGACCGTGGCCCCCACTCGGCGACCGATGTCTAGATCTACTACGGCGTGGGTTGAGTGCCCCACTCGCTTTTTGTCTTTGGGTCGCCTTTCATGGTCGCTTCATTACCCGTCAACTAAGGTTTTGAAAACGAGCGCTAGCTGATGCCTTTTGAACCCACGCGTCACTGATCCCAGCTCGGAGATGGTACAAGAAACGCTTCGGATTCGGCTGCTTTAGATCTGAACGACGACAAGGGATCCGATGGAAAAAAACACACCGAATTTTTTTTCTTCACGATCTCTCATGTTTTAATCTCTAGTGTTCTAATACCACTTGTTGCAAATATTGTACAGAAAAATAGAGACAAGAGACAAATTTTTTACGTAAAAAACCCTTGCTGAAAAAGAATCATGGATGCTCGAAGGTAAATTACTATAATAAGAAGATATTACAATAGAGTGCTTCTTTCTATCAACTACTCGGGTATATATATAGTGCAAGGGAAAAGAGTCATACATGAAAAGAAAACCGAATCAGAATCGGTTACTATAGATTAATACCACGTCCGATACAAATTATGCATACACCTGTCATGCCATGTCTAGCATAAGGTGACGAAGTGTCTTACATGGATTCGTTACGAATTCGGATCAGCTTTTCAACATACACAATGGGCCATACTGTTCACATAATTTTGTAAAAACTAGCTATGTGCAGAATCCAATTATGTCGTGCAGTATGAACACATAATACTTATAATGCGTGGTACAATTACCGAACTATAATAAGATTTTAAAGGTTACCCAATTTAACTCGATTTGAATCTTTTCTAATGAAATCTTGTCTCTAGTGTTTTGCCTTCGAATCTTTATATGTTATTGCTTGCTCGTATGGACACATATCATTCCAGAGCTTGGATAATTTATCGATGATCCTGTAGAACTTTGCGACCAAATTGCGTGTCCTATGTGTACGTAGGTACATGGTGCTCATTTTCCTACGAGACTAGTATAGGGAGTATAGTTCTGGTTTCTTGAGGGTATGTAGGGTGGGTTTGGTCGCAACTGCGCGAGTGTGAAAGGTATAATTTCAACACAAATATGAAACGGTGGATTAGGGTATCGAATCCTAGCACCAATTAATAGCTACACGTGGCATGAAGCCAATGGGACTTGACAAGTGACATTCACCGAAATATATAGCTAGCTCGACATCAAATCATTTTGATTACCAACTGATTGGCAGAAGGTATACGCACGTACGTCTTTTTGCATGGTTGAAATGCCGGATCATTTCGTTGGAATTTAGATGGTGCTTATTTAGGCTAAAAATTAGTGATTTATAGTTAAATTTATATTGTAGCTATTTTATTTTACGCTGTAGTTAATGGTGATTTATTTAGTATAATTAAATTAAAAAAATTTAAAAATAAAAAATATATTATCCTATCACGTATAATGGAAACGAGTACGAGAAAAAAGAACTAGCAAAAAAAGCTAAAAAAGTTAAAAAAAATCTGAAAAGACTAAATTTAAAAATAATAAAAAATAATTCAAAAATCAGAAACTCAAACCGAAATTAACCAACGAGCCTTAATTTGCGTTCTACCATCCACATGCATGATAAAAAGGCTCATCTTGCACTGTAATTTTCTCTCTTTTCTCAACTAGTGGCGGTTTGCACGCAATGCGCCTACACATTTCAGTTTGCTAAGCATACTTCTGTTATTGACAAAAGATTAGTTGCTGAGTATTGACGTGGGTGTTTTTTTTATAAAAAAAAAATCGTGTTCCGAATGAAGTTTTGACCTTCCAATGGTTCTCACTTCTCACACACTGATACACTAAGAAAAAAATCGATGTTAATTATTACTTTTGATGTTTAATTCTTATCTTTGGAAAAGCAGAACATCAATAGCTTTTTGGGGGAAAAAAAGGTACTAGTCACAAAAGCAATGAACTTCTAGAGAGCTTAGGTTTAACTGGAGCCTTAAAAATAACTCCAAATTAAAGAAGAATTTGACTAGTTGATAGCCAGTATATCTACGCATGTCGTGTAAGATCTAAAGAGAAAAGATGATACACCAACCGTAGTATTATCACCAGACAGAAGAAAAAGGTAAAACGATGGTCTAGGTAGCTAGATAAAGCAAAATAAACTTGGTGTACTTTGTGATGCGACAATATGATCTGACGATGGTATGGCACTAGCATTAGGAGCATGCTGGGGGTCGACCATTGGTATGCTTCTCGTTGCTAGCTCGTAGAAAGAAAGGAATCAGGCATTCTCTAAGTGGAAATTAAGCAATAGCTAGGTGCTCTCGATGTTGGCTATTATATTACGTTATGCTTATTTTAGTTTAAAGTCAGTTTCTGCTTTCGATTTCTGTTTTTTTTTCACTATTCAATAATTTCATTTTTTCTAATTTTTTTAGATTTTTTAGGTTTTTTTTTTTTGCTTTTTTCTCGTATTCCTTTGTATTATTCGTGATGGGTTAATATATCTTTTCTATTTTTAATTTTTTTAAAATTAAATTATGCTAAATAAACTAACTCAGCTATAGTAAAAAATAAGTCAACTACAGTAAAAAAAATCATAAGCTAACGCTATTCCGAACATCCACTAAGAGAACGCAATGGGGTAAAACTCAAACATTGACACTACGTGAAGAAGACAAGAGTATCTTCTATTAATGAGAATGTATTATAGAAGGTGCTTAGTGATCGTGATAAACAATGAGCCTGAGAGTTTTACAATGAGATGTGTTCTTGGCTTCTTGCACGCCTAGGCCTTATAAGGGCATCTCCAATGGTCCTAGCTAACAATTAACTAGGAGACTTCCACATCATCAACCAAATAGCTAGCATACAAAGGACTGTCTATAAGGATAGCTATTTGATACTTACATGCACACACAGTCATTTATAGAGACTGCCTCGTTTTCTGTTATAGCCTAGTGCTTAAGAAAGAGCCGGCTCGATTTTTTTTGCATACTCTCTTTCCTCCACATAGGATTTATGCTGATGTGTACATGCAAATAGCCAGCTGACTCAGACCATTGGAGATGCCCTAAAGTAGCGAAGGGGTGGCAGTTATCACTGTTGAAGAGTTCCAACCATAGCTATTCAGACAGCTTAAATATCATTAATTATTTAGCTGGAACATTAATTATAAGGTATTAATTCCTCGTCAAGTACCAACAAATTACCTAGATTGCTCTTGTGTCAATAGAATTCAAGCCCGTAGAAATATTAATTTGAAGATCATTTTATCAATGCTACTTAGCCCCGTTTGGTTCACAGGATTTTCGTAGGAAAATCGTAGGCGTAGGAAACAAGATTCTAGAGGAACCGATCGAAGAAAATATATAGGAATACTATTCGCTTCCTACGATTTTGGATCAATTTCATAGGAAACAAAACTTCCACTCGGGCTGGTTGAGAACTTTCCTGCGGCTGAGCGCACTCGATGCATAGAGAGAAGGGAAGCTCCAGGGCTTGTCGGCTAGGGAGGCATGGAGGGTCTCAAAAAAGTACAAAGTGAAATTCTCTCAACGAGTAGAACATGTTAGTCGCGATAGTTTGCACGGAGGAGCACTATAGGTGGCCGGCGGCGGGAGCTCCCTGTGGTGAGGTTGGAGAAGTGCGTCTCGTGCGCCATGGAGGTGGGGCAAAGGTAAAGCATGATGAGTAGATGTCTCGTGTGTGACAAATTTGATTGAGGACTCACGGTCGCGATGCAATCGACGACGAACTCCTGAGCTTGGGCTGCTATCGCTAGAGCTTGCATCGTCGCCCAAACTTGTGTTGTCGTCGATGGAGCTCTCGCTGTCGCCTCTCGAGCTTAAGCTGCCACTGCTTGCGCTCATACCGCCACCGTCCAAGCTCGCACTCTCGTCGTTGGAGCTCTCATTGCCGATCGAGCTTGCGTTGTTGCCCAAGCCTTCGCCGCCCGATCTGTCGTGATGAGGCAGGGTTTGGGAAAAACGACAAGTGGATGATAGCAACGGGATAAAGATAAGATTTCTTCACTTCACTTGTTTGCAGATTTCATGGGCCCATTGTCTGTGTTGTGATGGAAAAATTTGTATTCAATTAGACTATAAATGCAAACAATATTATTATTCACTCAAACTCATGTGTTCTTGCTCTTTTTACGAATCAAACACCAAATCCTACAAAATTCATGTATTTTTTTACAATTATCTGTTTTACACATATATTTCTATCATATATGTTTTTTCTATTCCTACGTTTTCGTAATTATGTAAACTTCCTAATTCTTTCATGCTTGGTACTTGTTAGTGCCAACTAACCCTCTATTTGTTTTTCTTTTTCATGTATATACATTAGGAGCTACAGATACTCATAAAAAAGAGTAGCTAGCTTCAACAAGATTAATGCACAAACACTCATAAAAAAAACAGTAGCCAGCTTCAACAAGATCAGTACTCCAAAATTCGTCCATGCATTATGGAGTGAGTATCAACACTACCAAATACTAGAACCATCAATCAGTCAGAGGGCAGCTACGGCGCAAAATAAATACATAATGGTTTAGGGTTTTGCACGTAAGAAAAGTTGAACAACATGGTGTGTTGGCGCAAAAAAAAAAAAAGCAATGAAAGCTGCGGCCAATAGGGACTCAGGGAGAGACGGACACCGTAAGGACAAGGGAGCCCCACCATTTGGGGTGCAGCCGAGAGTGGGGCCCACCCCCTGTCAACTCGAACGTCCCTTCTGTCCCCCTCTTAACCCAGTCCACTGCAACTCTCTAGACCTTCTCCTCTCTCTCTCCTTCACTCTTATTTTGGGAGTAGGTTATACTCGCGCAATAATTTTTATTATTTAGTCTTTTAGTTTATTTTTATTTCTAATCTCTTCTATCTAACCATTTTGGGTACCATGTTGTGATGTCACAAGACAATACTACCATGTCCAAAGAGTAAGTCTAATTAAATTATACTTTTCTTTTCTTGTCACTGGTGGTAGAGTGGTCAAACAATACTGCTACGTCAGTTAGAATTGGAACAAAGTTGGTAAGGGATTATTGATGAAATATTTTTTTAAAAAGGATTATTTAATAAGAAAGTTCATGCTTGTACTACTGCTGCTGCTGTCTATATGAAGGGAAATTGTGGAAATTCCTTTGTTTGCGAATCTGATTCGAGTTCTTCAGATTTTGATTTGATCTCATGCGTCCTTTTCTCGAGCTCTTTGCTTTGCGACTTGTGCGAAATCAGATCCAATCCACCTGAGACGGGAATATAGAGGAGCCATCACCTGCCACCTGTCAAAATACATATGGTTGTGCATACATAATAGTACATGGCCATGGGTGACCCAAGAAATTAGAGAAACCTGCACGACAGTAATCTGCTACGCTAGCAACAACAGTACTGTGTAGATCATGTTTGAAACGCAGGAATCTTACGAGAGTGAAACTGAATCGGCGCCAAAAAGTTTGAAAAACTTGAACGCGGTGAATTATAAATATTTAGGGCACCTGTATACACTGAAAACAAAGTAGATCGGGCAGCTAGGTCGACAATTTTGTCCTGGAGGAGGACATGTACCAATTCTTTTGCCGTGTCTATATACCTCCAGGACATGTACCAATTCTTTTGCCGTGTCTATATAATTAGACGTCATGTAGCTTTGTGTGAGTTTTTTTAGGTTGTGGTTTTTGATCTATGACTGTTGAATTCTGACTATTTGTGTGTGAGAGTATGAAGAGAGAGACAGTCGCATATAATTTTGGCTAAGTATAACTGAAATCGGTACAATGTTTATTACAATCAGTTTATAGATCTTATCTTAAAAGATATAGTATTTAAAAATTAATTATTGTAATAAAAACTAAAAGTCATGAGTATAGGTAAAAAAACCAGCCGAGAGCTCGGGATCCCCATGAAATCCACCGCCAAATTAAGCCCAACGGATGTTGCTGCACATAAATTTCTGACATAATTTTCATGGCCCAACCCAAATACGATGGGCTAGGAAACTACGCTGCGAGAAGCTACTGTTGTGCTCAGTACTTCTGACAGTGCACTCTTGGCATCCGTATGATAGAACAGTCTACTCTGAAATCAATATGTTCCCAATTGGGGCATGACTTGTACTTGCTGTAAATCTACTCTGAAATTTTGGCACGCAAATCAACTCAATTTTGCAATGTGACACACATATGTCTTTAGTGCTGCTCCTTTTCTAATCTGGGCTGGGTATCTGCTTATAGTTTACCTTCGCTCTCGATCCAGTTTATCGTACACCAAGTCGCGTTTGTGTATGGTCATCGTTCAGTGAGTTAAGCATTGTGTTCAGCGCGATTTTACTGGGCGGCAGTTCAGTTGCATAGCATGAATCTAAACAGCATTCTGATGTTATGTTCCAAGTGTTGTATTGACAGGTACAATCCAGCATGCTTATACGTCGCTGTATCGGTACGTACTACATGACACATGCAGCTCGTTCGTGAATGTTGGAAATGTAGATAATGTTTTAATTCTAAATTTTATTTGAAGATAAATACAATAAAATAGTGATACAAAACACATAATTAACAGCAGACTACTTATTGTACTTCAGAAAAGAGACCAGAAAGAAATTACAGTATCAAAGTTGATCGATCGCGCGAACGACTTACTATTAGACTTGATGAAGAACAGGAAACAACACAGGCTCGATGTAGTGTAGGACGTAGATGACGCAGTGTAGTGAGCAGTCGCATAGATGTGCGCAGCCCAGAAATCTTATTGCCACCCCCCGTAAAGGTCTTCACGACAGCAACGGCTCAGAGATACCGCTCCCCTTCTTCACGGTGCAGGCGGAGAAGAAGAGTCAATGAGTTTTAGACGACGTAGCACAACAACACAAAGGAGAAGAGAATGGAGGCACAAAGATTCTTAACTGACTGCCTGTCACCAAATCCAATAAAGCCTCAACTCAAATATTTGAATCTTTTTCAAATAGAGAGAGATACACGGTTCAACAAAAATAAAGATAGACTTAGTCTACTAAATGGCGTGCCACATCACGGCAAGTCACAAGTCACGTGATTTTCACACGAAATTATGCAAATACGCGTGCGCGTGTGATTAGC
The DNA here is from genome assembly GCA_036346265.1 of Melocanna baccifera. Lineage (NCBI taxonomy): Eukaryota > Viridiplantae > Streptophyta > Magnoliopsida > Poales > Poaceae > Melocanna > Melocanna baccifera. The sequence continues at coordinate 855,256 of CM070695.1, read as the reverse complement.
TAAAGCCTTCTTCATGTCATCTCATCCATAATTCAAAGAGTGATATGGACTCTACCTTATAAATTGGTCTCCCTCATCTTATCTTAACAATATGATACTAAATATTGCATATTTTGGAATTAAGAAAATGAGCCTCACTTTATGAGCCTATTTCTAATAATCCCCCACAATTCCAAAGTAAGAAGCAAAAAAAAAAATCAAAGATATTGTGCTGAAGTACTATTAATATACCAGTCTTCTAGTGTAAGTCCTGTAAGGGTTGAACTTGCACCTAGAATGACAAGATTCATCTTCTCACAGCTAGCGAATGGACTATACCTTGAATTCTCAGGGCGGCTGTCCCCTCCGCTCCGGGATGGATGTCCAAGTCCCGACCGGAGGGTGGGGTCAAAAGGATCCTTCTCCAAATTGAAGATCAATTCGTGTCTATCGGTGAAGGCCTTCCCCTGGAGACGGAGCAGGACTTGCTCCGAGTCCTCCAGAGCAATGCGGATGCCTTCGCTTGGTCCCCGGAGGACATCAAGGGTGTAGACTGCCTACTTATCGAGCACAACCTAGCGGTTCGCCCCGATACTAAGTCGGTCAGGCAAAGGCTTCGCCGTATGTCCATTGATCGACAGCAAGCGGCCAAGGTGGAAGTAGCGAAGCTTCTCCAGGCTGGCGTCATTCGCGAAGTCCAACATCCAGACTGGTTGGCCAACCCGGTCCTGGTCAAAAAAGCCAACGGCGCTTGGCGTATGTGCATCGACTTCACCGCCCTCAACAAGGCATGCCCGAAGGATGACTACCCCTTGCCCCGCATAGATCAGCTGGTCGATGCCACTGCGGGCTGTGAACTCATGAGCTTCTTGGACGCTTACTCTGGCTACCACCAGATCTATATGGCCAAGGATGACGAGACAAGACCAGCTTCATCACGCCAATAGGGACATACTGCTTTATCAGGATGCCTTTCGGTTTGAAGAATGCGGGGGCAACCTTCACCCGCCTCATTGCGCTAGCGCTGGCTTCTCAACTCGGGAGGAATGTAGAGGCTTACGTCGATGATGTAGTCATCAAAACCAGGCAACTGGCCTACCACAGCCAAAACCTCTAAGAGACCTTCGACAACCTCAAGAAGGCGGGCATCAAGCTCAACCCGGACAAGTGTATATTCAGTGTGCAGGCAGGTAAGCTCTTGGGCTTTCTGGTGTTCGGACGCGACATCCAGGCCAACCCCGACAAAGTCGATGCGATCCTCGCCATGGAGCCGCCCAAGATCACAAGGGAAGTTCAAAGACTCGCTGGCCGCATGGCGCGACCGAAGTCGTTTCTGTCTAGGGCGGTGAGCGGGCTTGCTATTTTTCAAGACCCTCCGCGGCTGTGATGGGTTCCACTGGGGCGATGATTGCGCATAGGCCTTCGATGAACTCAAGAGGCACCTCGCAAGTCTCCCCACTCTGATCGCCCCGGCACCAGAGGCTCCCCTCCTGCTCTACCTCGTCGCCTCGGCGACAGCGGTCAGTGACGTCCTTGTCCTCGAGGCGGGCGCTCTTCAGCGTTTCGTATACTTTGTATCTGAAGCCCTTCAGGGTGCCAAGACACGCTATACGGAGCTCGAGAAGTTGGCTTACGCGCTGGTCATGGCCTCGAGGAAGCTTCAACATTATTTTCTAGTTCACCCAATCATTGTGTCGTCTTCGTTCCCCCTAGCGGAGATGCTGCACAATAAGGAGTCCATAGGGTGCATTGGCAAGTGGGTAGCTGAGCTTGCGTCGTTCTCCTTAACGTATGCCTCAAGAGCGGCGATCAAATCCCAAGTCCTCGCGGACATACTTGCGGAATGGACCCCTTCGGCCCTGCCCGCCCAGCTGCCTGACGACCTAGTGTGGCTGCTCCATACTGATGGAGCCTACAGTGTTTCCGGCGCTGGTGTAGGCATCGTAGTCACCACGCCAGAGGGGCACCGCCTCTCGTACTCGATGCGCCTTGCATTCCCCGCCACCAACAACATGGCCGAATATGAGGCGTTACTCTTCGGCCTCGCGAAGTTCAATGCCCTGGGCGCGCGGCAAGTTCTCGTCTGCACCGACTCACGGCTGGTGGCGGGCCATGTCGACAGTCATACCAAGCCAAGGACCCCGATCTGACCAAGTACCTGTCAGCCGTAAGAGCAAAGGAGCGGCACTTCCTCGGTGTTACCGTGAAGGCCATCCCTCGGGCAGAAAATGAGCAAGCTGATGTGCTCGCAAAAGCCACCAGTCAACAGCTCCCCACTCCCGAGGGAGCGTTCCATGAGGTCCTGCCTACGGCAGCCATCGCGCAGGACAACCGTGACGCGGCTCTCGTCCACCAGATTACCCAGCAGGGCGACTGGCGAGAGCCCATCCACGGTTTCTTGCAGGGCATCGCAGAGCCTGACGACCCTGTCGAGCTTCGGCGCCTGCAATGCTGTGCCAGGTCCTTTCAGGTGCTCGACGGAGTGCTCTACAAAAAGGAGTTTTTGCACCGCTTCTGTGGTGCCTCTCATGCGAGGAGGGGCAGTACCTCCTCACGGACATTCACGCGGGCCTCTGCGGTTCGCATCTGGCGCCGAGATCGCTCGTTGGCAAGGCGTTCAGGCAAGGCTTCTACTGGTCGACCGCCGTTGCTGACACCCACGACCTCGTGCGCCGGTGTCAAGGCTGCCAATGGATGGGGCGGGTCATTCACAGACCACCGACAAACCACAACCCCATTCCCCCAGTATGGCCGTTGGCACGGTGGGGCATCGATGTCGTGGGACCACTTCCCTAGACCCCAGGAGACCTGCGATTCATAGTGGTCGCCCTGGAATACTTTTCCAGGTGGCCAGAGGCTGTGGCTTTAGCTAAGATAACCTCAGCGTCCATGCAGCGCTTTCTCTGGCAGAACATCATATGTCGCTTCGGGGTGCACAGGGAGATCACCGCTGACAACGGCTTGCAGCTTGACTCTGCCCCGTTTAAGGAGTTCTACGACAGCATGGGCATCACGCTCCGATTCGCTTTGGTGGGGCACCCGTAGTCTAATGGAGCGGTCGAGCAGGCGAACGGTGCCATCTCCGCCGGAGTCAAGAAGCGTTTTGTCGGGCTGCCTAAGGGCAGGTGGCCAAGCGAGCTTCATAGCGTTCTCTGGTCCCTCCGCACAATGGCTACACGTCCGACAGGATTTACGCCGTTCAAGCTTCTCTTCGGCGATGAGGCCATGACGCCCGAAGAAATCAAGGCCGGCTCCATAAGGGTCCTTGCCCAAGCGCCAGAAGAAGAGAGTGAACTATCCCTGGACCTCCTCGATGGAGATCGAGTAAGCACGACCTAGCATGTCGTAAAGTATGCACGGCAAATGGCGCGCATGCGCGACCGCTCCATGTACCTGCGCGGATTCCAGCCGGGGGATCTCGTTCTCAAGATGGCACTCCGCGCGAAAACGGTTGGCAAGCTCGAGTCCAAGTGGGAAGTCCCGTATATCATCACGGCAACCCTGTAGTGGGGGGCCTATCGCCTCGCCACGTTGGAAGGGCAGACGCTCCGCCACACATGGAATGCAGACAGGTTGCGACGGTATCATGTCTAGCACAAAAGGAAGCAACAGAGTCCCTTATCTCGCCGCCATGACAACGACAGTCGAGCGGTTAGTCCACGACCTTTTGTACTCGCTCATCCGCGCAAACAGGATTTCAGTAAAATTTACCGTTTGCGAGGCCACTTGTGTTTCTCACAACAACGTGTGGAGGCTTGCCTCCGCACGGATGTTCCCACGCACTCTCCGGAGTCTAAATAAGAAGTAGATATTTTTCTCGCGCACTCTAGTGAGTATAAACAAGACGTGGAAGTCCCACGCACGCGTCTGTGATATCACTGCGCGTACTCTTCGGAGTATAAATAAGACGTGGTTGATGTTCCCACGCACTCTCCGGGGTCTAAATAAGATGCGGATGTTTTCTCTACGCACTCTACTGAGTATAAACAAGACGCGAAAGTCCCGCGTACGCGTCTGTGATATCACTGCGTGTACTCTCCGGAGTATAAATAAGACATGGTCGATGTTCCCACGCATGCTGCGCCTTATAAAACGTAGCGTTGAGATCCGCCTCCGCACGCATGCTACGCCTTATAAGACGTAGCATCGAGGTTCGTCTCCGCACGCACTCTACGGAGTATAAATAAGATGTAGCATCGATGTCCGCCTCCGCACGCACTCTACGGAGTATAAATAAGATGTAGCGTCGAGGTTCGCCTCCGCACGCACTCTACGGAGTATAAATAAGACGCAGTGGGGGGACGCCTCCGCGCGCACTTCACGGAGTATAAATAAGACGCAGATGTTTTTCCTGCGCACTCTACGGAGTATAAACAAGACGCGAAAGTCCCGTGCACGCATCTGTGATATGACTGCGCGTACTTTTCGGAGTATAAATAAGACGTGGTCGATGTTCTCACGCACTCTCCGGAGTCTAAATAAGACGCGGATGCTTTCCCTGCGCACTCTACTGTGTATTAACAAGACACGGATGTCCCGCGTACGCGGCAGTGTTACCACTATGCGCATTCTTCGGAGTATAAATAACGCGTGTTTGATGTTCCCACATACTCCACGGAGTATAAATCACATGCAGCAGAGGCTTGCCTCCGCAGCACATACTAGGCGCCAGCTCCGCTGCCAACTCTTCGACGGGTAGGGGATGGAGCCCGCGCATCTACTTCGCCTAGGCGTCAGTTCCGCTGCCACCACTTCGAGGGGTATGGGACGGAGCGCGCGCGCGTCTACTTCGGCTAGGCGCCAGCTCCGCTGCCACCACGTTGAGGGGTAGGGGACGGAGCGCGCACACGTCTGCCGGCTGGCGCGGCTCGCGCCACCACGTCGAGGGTAGGGGACGAGCGCGCGCGCTCACCGGCCAGGCGTCGGCCCGCGCCACCACTTCGAGGGGTAGGGGACGGAGCGCGTTCGCGTCTACTTCGGCTAGGCGTCAGCTCAGCTACCATCACTTCGACGGGTAGGGGACGGAGCACGCTCGCGTCTACTTCGCCTAGGTGCCAGCTCCGCTGCCACCACTTTGACGGATAGGGGACGGAGTGCGCGCGCGTCTACTTCGGCTAGACGCCAGCTCAGCTGCCACCTCTTCGAGGGGTAGGGGACGGAGCGCGCGCGCGTCTACTTCGGCTAGGCGCCAGCTCCGCTGCCACCTCTTCGAGGGGTAGGGGACGGAGTGCGCGTGCGTCTACTTCGTCTAGACGCCAGCTCCGCTGCCACCATTTCGACGGGTAGCGGGCGGAGCGCGCGCGCGTCTACTTCGGCTAGATGCCAGCTCCGTTGCCACCACGTCGAGGGGTAGGGAACGGAGCGCACGCGCGTCTACTTCGGTTAGGCGTCAGCTCCGCTGCCTCCACTTCGAGGGGTACGGGACGGAGTGCGCGTGCGTCTACTTCGCCTAGGTGCCAGCTCCGCTACCACCACTTTGACGATTAGGGGATAGAGCGCGCGCGCGTCTACTTCGGCTAGGCGCCAGCTCCGCTGCCACCACTTCGACGGGTAGCGGACGGAGCGTGCGTGCGTCTACTTCGTCTAGGCGCCAGCTCCGCTGCCACCACTTCAACGGGTAGGGGACGGAGCCTACGGCCCTCACAAGACGCGGAGTTGGGTACATGAGGTCAGCCTTCGTTATGCCAGGACACAATTACACGACAAATAATACACAACAACATACCACCCTGGACAATTGTTTTCGTTCATGACAAAAGGTCCTAAGGTGCGGCTACAACAAGGCATACAATACAGGACGCCGGGGCCTGGTGTCACACCTATGGCTCCGCGCCGTCCCCGTTGCACCGAGGGACCTCCTCGAGCCACTGCAAGAAATCCCCTTCCCGGTGTAGCGTCCGCCGAAGCATGACCTTGGCCGCATCCTCCCCGATATAGCGCCAAATCCGGTCGTAAAAAATCTTGATGGCGGGTTGAATGGCGCGGGTGGCACCAGATAACACCCCGGCGGTGGCTGGCAGATCCATCTGCGGGTCAACCAACTCATCGGCACGCTCACATCCCCGGGCGCGGAGCATGGCAAAAGCAAGACACACGCTGGCAAAGCCGCAGTGATCGCCGAATGCCCTAACACCGTCGAGCGCTAGGCTCGAGCCTTCTTCGACCCATCCCAGGGTCTGTGTCATGTCCGCGGGACCATGCGTCAGGTCCGGCACGTCAACAGACAGGCCCCGGAGGGTCCCCTCAAGGGACTCCATTGTCCTCCACGCCGCCACCGATGCATCGCCTAGGGTCCGGTTCCTCTCCTTCAGGGCCATGGCAAGCCGGGCCTTCTCCTCCTCCAGCGTGGCGATTTGCTCAAGCAAGCCGGTATGATCCTGCGTGGCCCGTTGCGCCTCCGCTACCGCGCTCTCCGCATTTTCAGCGAGTCTCTGCGCGTCGGAGGTTGCCTTGTTGAGTTCCGCCTCCAACACTCGGATACGCTCGTCTTTGACAGCGTGGGCCTCGTCAGCACCACGCAGCTCATCCTCCAGCATCCTCCGCTCACGGGTGCGAGCCTCCTCCAGGGCCCGGCTAGTGGGACGCGTCTAAAAAAGGGAGGGAGGGGGCCAATATTAGCAACATGGTCGACAAGCGGCGTAGACTACGAGCTCCGGAGCACTTACCCTCATCCCCGAGGCGCCCAGAGCGAGTGCCAGAAGATCCCCCCCGCACGACGACAAGGCCCGTCGATCCAGGCTACCGTCGACGCGCTCCACGATCCTGTTAAGGACATGAAGTGTCTCCGGTCGAGCAATAAATTCGGACACGCCGAGCCCCTGGGCCTCCGAGCCAGGCCCGATGGCCCACGTAGCGTCCGCCGCTACCAAGCCCGCCACTTCGTGGACACCTTCGCTGCTCGATCCTTGGCCGCATCCGGGAGACCTCGTCTCTCCTGAGGTCGATAACGGAATGAGCGAGCAAAACGGAGAGAGCTTCGCGAAGTCGTGGGAGGAAAAAGAAGTACGCCTACCTTCGGCACCCTCCACAGGGGCACAGGGAACTGTCCGCATAGTCTCCACCTGCATCGCGGGGGCATCATCGGCTGGGGGCGCGATGACTTCCTTGGCCAGTACGGCGTCCCCATCGGACCCTAAGTCCCCGCCGACCATGCCTGCTACACTGAACCAACCCCTCGCGGGCGGGGGCGATTGGATCCGGGGGCGCTTCACCCTCGGGGACATGGGCAGCGCGTCCTCGGTCGTCCCAGTGGCCGTACAGGTAGGGACAGGCGGTAGGTCCTCACCGGCTGCTACGGCGGAGGACGGCGTAGGCGATAGGTCTTCCATTGCCGGCACCAGTGACGATGCCTCGTCCTCGAGGATGTCGCTATCGACACTAGCCCCACCACTACCTAAGACCGCCTCACTGTAGGTGGTGCCCCCGAACCGAATTGCGAATGCACCAGTATAGGCGACAAGGCTTCGTCCCCGATGGTATCGCTACCGAGGCCCGCCTCGCCACCGCTTAAGCCCTCCTCGCTCGGGGCTCTGCGCTCCCCTGAACCAGCATGCTCAGACCCAACGCCCGACACGCCCTCCGATCCGGCGCTACCTGCCAGAGATGCGGCTGGCGAAGCGGATGCAGTGCCGCTGGACCGACCTCTCCGCTGCTTGGGAGGCGCACTCACCTCGCCGTCGTCATCGCGGCGACGCGGCACCTCGCATGCTGGTACGGGAGGCCTAGGGCCTCGCACACCCGATTTATCCGCCCCAGCTTCGCAGGACCGGTCGCGGCTTCGTGCAGCGCTTGCTCCTTCGCCGTGTACAGTCCAAGGAATGCGACTACAGCACTCTCCGTGTCCTCCATCGAGAGCACTGCACGCGAAATGAGCTTCGCTCAACAAATCAGTTACATATATCTAGATAACATACGACCGGCGTACATACCAGGACCGGTGGGTCTCTGCACGCAGGATATTGCAGGACGGACGCCGTGTTCCCGGGTGCAACCTGGCTCGTACTTCCACCGCGCGGACAGAGGGGACACCCCGCACATGGTAAACTCTTCGGTGAGGTCGCGCATGTTGAACCGAAGGGCAACTCCGGCAAGCCTCTGGGCTTGTTCCTCGTCGCGGCCCTGCGGCGTCACCGCCGGACGGCTGTTGAAGCATATTGGTTGACCTCAGCACTGGAGGCCACTGCTACTCGTCACGCGGTAATAGAACCACCGTCGCATCCACCCAGAACCCCACTTCCCTCGCGCCACTAGCGCGGGGAAAAGCTTCGCGCAGCTCGTCCTCAAAATAAAGTTGACACTGCCGAAGTTCGACACCGCCCCTTCTTCGACCTTCTTCGGCTGGCAACGCGCGTCATAAAGGAGGGTGAACAGGTTCGCGCTGGGACGGACACCTTCGGTGCGGACTGCCCAAGCAAAAACAGCCAAGCGCACTATCGTGTTCGGGGTCAGCTGCGCCAGCTCCAGCTCATAAGCCCGCAGGACCTCACCGACGAAGAGCGTCGAGGGCATTCGGAGCCCAACTTCAAAGAACGCGACAAAGACAATCGCCTTCGACTCCTAGGGGTGCGGTTCCACCTCATCGTGGGCAGGCAGGCGAGCCCCTGCTTTCTCCACTATCTTCCTCTCCTCGACAAGAGTCTCGATCGTCCTCTCCATAACCCGGCTCCGCCCTAGGAAGCGAGAGCACTGACCTCTCTGGCTCTTCGTGGCGTACGATCGCTTCTCAACCCGCGGTGACTTACGAGCCACTAGGGAGAATTCCACCGGTGGCGGCGTCAACCCGCGCTGGCTCCGCGAGGCGCCGCCGCTGCTAAGCTGGCGACCAGGATCTCCACGGCTTGCCATCCTACTATCCAAATGAAGGGCTGAAGGAACAAGAACACGCGCAGCTTTCGCACAGCACGAAAGAGCAATCAGGCAACGGCGCACGGGCAAAAGATGTGTCCACACGCCGGAAATGACGCTTTATAAAGGCCCTTCATATCCCCATGATCGGGAATGTAACTGGCGGGATCCCGTCGATTCGGCTCCCCACGATCGGGGAGGGCAGCCGTGGACAGATCAAGGCGTGCGTCGGCGACTGCTAGGCAACGCACGACACGCCAGTAACATCCCGCCACGTGTCCCGCTTCTCTTGGGAAGGGATGCGGGCTCGCGGTCAAGCGGCCGCTGACATCCCACGACGCGCCAACCGCGCCACACCACGTGTAACTCTCCCTCGGGACGGTGCGTACGGCCGCGCCAGCCCCCTTGTCTTTTCAGCACTCCGCGCAGCTCACGCCAACAATTAAGCCGTCAACTCCGAACCACCTAGCTGTCAGGACGTGACATCTCCGGCCCAGGCGAAGACTCGCTTGATCAACTCAGCGTTGCGCACCATGGCCTGGTCCGTCCTGCGCCTGGCAGAGTCTCGGCGCCACGCCCCGCATGTACGACGCCCTCGGCTCCGCTGGGAGACTCCGTCGATAACTGTTGCACCGCAAGGGATGGCTCCAAGACCGAGAACGACTTCGACAACACGCCTGACTCCGACTCTTCACCGCGAAACACGCCTACACGCAGCGTCTGCACTTTTATCTACAGCAGGTCATAGGCCGTAGGGACGGAGGGGGCCAAAAGGCTCGGCAACATGGCTTTGGCCTGTGAAGCCCTTCATCATCAAATGAATAAGATCTAACGGTGTCAAGTTCTTTTCATCATCGAATCCTTTAAAGTGTTTTCGAGGCTACTTTGGTTGCACACATGATTGACAATTTGATCCTTTGAGAATTTTAAATTTTAGAATTATATCTAATCTAGATATTCTAGCAATATTATCAAAACCAATATGATATAAACGGGAATGCCAAACAATGGCTCACATTTATTTAAACCTGTTGTAATATTTAGATTATAACAATATTCTAAAGTATTTAGACGGAACAAGCCTACGCTCTCATAGCCTTTACCAATAAAGTTTTCGAACTTAGATACTAAAATTTTATTTGACTCAAAAACTAGCTTATAATCATTCATACATAGGAAAGAACCACTAATGAGATTCCTGTTTATTATAGGAGCATGTTGCATGTTCTTCAAGTGAACAATCTTTTTTGAAGTAAGCTTCAGATCCACCATGCCAACAACAAGAATAGAAGCATACGAGCCATTTCCCATTAGAACGGAGGGAGCCCCTACTGCCTGGTAAGAACAAAATAGGAAAATATTAGAACATACGTGAATATTAGCACTAGTATCAACACACCAATTAGTGGATTGATATGCTGAAAAAACAACAGGTGGATTACCATACCCTCCTGAAATCGAGGCCTCACCTATGATCACGTTGACAACATTCCTCTTTAGCTGCTCACCATATCTAATTTTGCGAAAGCGACTGTCCTTCGCCATATGATCATTTTTTCCGTACACAAAGCAGGTGATGTCTCTCAAATCATTTTTCTCAGTTTTCTTATTCTTAAAACTAGTTGTCTTGTTTGGTTTGTTGGATTTGTACTTCTTTGACACCGTCTTTTTCTTTATGAAATTTACATTGTTCTGACCAGAGGTGATTGGCGCATTCTTTGCTCTTGCCTTTTCTTCCACATCGAGGCCAGCAATGAGATCCTGAATAGAAATCTCTTCCCTCTTGTGTTTCTAGCTAGTGGCAAAATCCCGCTAAGAAGGGGGGAGTTTAACAACAATACCCACAACCACAAACTTAGGAGGCAACATACAGCCCAGATGCGTAATCTCACTAACTAGTAGCACGAGGTCATGAGCTTGTCTAACTATGGACTTCGCATCATCCATGCTAAAATCAAAAAATTGCTCACACATGTAGAGCCAGCGACCTGCCTCTGTGTATTTGTGCTCTAGTATATCCCACAACTTTGTGGCATACTTTTAGTTCATGTACACATCGTTGAGCTGGTCTGTCAGAACAGTCAGAATGCAGCCCAGAGCAGTGTTATTTGCATTATCAAATTGCATGAACTGCTCAACCGTAAATGAATACTACGAGTGGATAATCCACCACAGCCACAGAGACACGTGCCAAAACTTGGCTCTAGTCTACCATCTACGAAAGTTCTGACTAAAAAATCTCTCAGAATTCATCGCATCAGAAGGACTAACTATTTCTGTATTGCAACAAAGTTCACAATAAAGTTTTTGGATTGTTGGAAATATAGGCAATATTTTAATTCCAAGTTTTACTAGAAGACAAATACAATAAACTAGTGATGCAAAACACATAACTAACAGTAGGATACTCATGTACTTCAGAAAAGAAAATAAAAAGAAATTATAGTATCAAAGTCAATCGGTCGCGCGAACGACTTACTGTTAGGCTTGATGAAGAACAGGAAGCAACGCAGACTCGATGCAGTGTAGGACGTAGATGACGCAGTGCAGTGAGCGATCGTGCAGATGTGCGCTGCCCAGAAACCTTATTGTCGCCCCTGTACAGGTCTTTACGGTAGCAACGGCTCGGAGATACTGCTCCCCTTCTTCACGGTGTATGCCAAGAAGAAAAGTCGATGAGGTTCAGACAGCGCAGCACAACAGCACAAGGAGGAAGAGAATGGAGGTAGAGAGATTCTTGGCTGTATACTCTAGACGTTTCTAGGCATATATATATATATATATATATATATATATATATATATATATATATATATATATATATATATATATATATATATAAACTAACTGACTGGTAACTGATATGATTAAAACAGTCATTTATCCACTGGTAACTGACATATGTAACCAGCCATTTACCCACTGGTAACTGCCTGTCATCAAATCCAATAAAGTCTCAATTCAAATATTCGAATCTCATTCAAACAGAGAGAGAAAGATACACGGTTCAGCAAAAATAAAGGTGGACTTAGTTTGCCAAGTGGCGTGCCACGTTACGCCACGTTATTCAATTCAAATATACGAATATGCACGCGCACATACGTGCGCACGTGTGTGATTAGCTAAAACCTTCTTTATATCATCACATTTATAATTCAAGAAGTGGCATAAACTACACCTTATAAATTAATCTCCTCAACTTTGTCTTAGTAACATAGTACTAAATTTTGTATGCTTTGGAATTAAAAAAATAGACATCACTCTATGGGCCTATTTCTAATAGTATATATGTCATATATAGGCTCGTATATATGTAGCTTTGTGCTCGTAACAATATTACCTCTATTTGTGCAATTAACTGGCATTCTCAAATGTAGATTAGTGTCTCATGATCGAGTAGCTACAAACCTTCATTCTAGTACAATACATACAGAAGACTTGTGCATTATTAGGTTATTTAGGTGAGGGAGAGTACAGAGAGAGATATTTGTATGCGATTTTGGCCGATATATCATATAGGTGAAGTTAATATAATGTCTACTACAATCAATTTATAGACCCTCGCATTGAAAAGATATATTGTTTAAAAGTTAGTTATCCAAAAGCCATAAGTAAAAAAAAAAGAGCCAATTCCCTTATATTAAGCCCGTGGGGATTCGCCCCAGGCCAGGCCATCCACATCATCTTCTTTGCACAGAGTCCCTCTTGCTATTTAGAAGTTGCGTGAGGATCCTCGCTTTTTGCAGAAAGAACCCTACCACATCATCTTTTCATGGAAAATCACTTTATTTTTTTGAAATTATGTATGGATCCTTAGTTTTTTCAGGAAGGCCCTCTTTTTTCTGGTTAAAGTCCCGTAGTTTTCATGAAATTGTGTACGAATCATTGGTTTTTTACAAAAAAAATCTTCATTTTTTCTTGAATTACGTTGGGTCCTTAATTTTTCAAAAAAGTCTCCTTATGAGTTATCAACTCTTTTATTTCGATCCATATAGTAGCTAGTATAATATGGAGTTGCTCTTCGGCTGCTAGTTTTGTCAATAAGAGGACAGAATTCCAATAACGGGGGCGCGGGGACGATTTATTAGACAGCCCATGGAAACGTGTAAGCAATGGCGATCCTTTTTAAAAGGTTTACCTCCTAGTCCTCTGGTCTCCGATTGTTTTACAGTCTTGCCAAATTTGATTTGGGTCTTCACATGCGCATACTCTTAACATCCAAGCAACTATTAGTATCCTGTCATTTTTTATGATGTGGAATTACATCCACGCAGGAAACAAGCATCATGAAACAAATCCCACTTTGCTATTTTCTCTTTATTTAGAGATAAATCAGTCCACAAATTTACTTAGTTCGAATGAAGTCAACGTGAAGGATAACTACCACGCTGAATAGAATGCAAAGGACCCGGAGTACGACCATACAAGACGGATGCCTTGTATGAAGGTTGGAATGAGCAGGCAGCCGCCAGTAGTCTTTTACGTATATCCGGGTATATTAGTGTGTTGCTATCTACTAGTTTTTCATATTTGTATAATTATTAGTGGGAACCACCTCTATTTTCTTCCATGTGTTGTAATATTCGGGTAAAACTTGTTAAACCCTATAAAGACTGTAGCCATGTGTGGCAATGGTGTTGTAATAATATCGTATCGTCTCTAATTATTGTTCTGCTGTAACACTCTATGCGACTTATTATCTGATTAAATATGAATTTATTTTGTTTTATTATGTAATAATTACATACTGGTGTTATTATTTAAGACGATAGCACGGGTTGTAACGTAGATATGTTTGTCTTGTGCATTGTCAGGTCAAGCTAGTGGATGATATAGGACAGAACTCCAATCACGTTAGACTTGGCCATGGAAACGTGTAATAAGCGGCGATCCTTTTTAAAAGGTTTACCTCCTACTCCTCTGGTCTTCGATTGTCTTGCAGTCTTGCCAAATTTGATTTGGGTCTTCACATGCGCATACTCTTAACAGCCAAGCAACCATTAGTATCCTGTCATTTCTATGATGTGGACTTACATCCACGCAGGAAACAAGCACCATGAAATTAACAAATCACACCTATCACATCGACAATATACACAATCTAAATATTGGCAAATAGTACTCTTTTTTGGGCTTGTCTAGCTAGTAACTGTCAACCAACTAAAAAATACTGATGATATTATTTATTTTCAGGAGCTGAACGCTGGTACGTTGGTAGAGAGTGTCGTCGATGTTAGGGATGGCGAGCGGAGGATGGTAGGGGAAGCCTCCACGTTCCCGTCCCGCTCCTCGCTAGTTGGCTCTTTGCCCTGCTCCACTAAGCCTGAGGTAGATGGCCCCCGTTCGCACGGTCCTCACGAGGATGACTTTGTCTCTACCCCACTAGCATAGGGGGCTCCGTCCTGTTCTTCCCGCGGGGGAGATCATTCCCCACCTCCGCCCCCTATAGGGATATTTCCCGTGAGGCCTCACTCCTATAGGAAGAATTGTCATCCCTAATCGATGTTCTTCCTATTTGAGTTCGAACCTAAGTGACTGCGTTTTTCTTTTTTCTAAGTGAATGGCAGAGCTTATATGACCAAATTTCAAAATTAATAAATGAACAGTTGTTTCTTTCTAAGCCATCGGATATTTATAGATGGATTCCCATGCATGCCTGAACCAAAGATCATGAAATCGTCGTTCGCCCGTCTCATCTGGAACTAGCCTACGTCCTCGCCGCCTACAGCGCCGGAGACAAAATCTAGCTTCATGCACATCAAATATTAGAAATTTAACTGAAATCACGAATTTTATTTTTCTACAGCGCGAAATCACGAAATTTCTTGGCTGCGCGCTGTACATTCCATCATGACGTGGCCAGTCGTAGAGACGACACCTGTCACATTGATATACGTACAAACTCAATGCACACTGGATAGAATGCAAACAACAATCTCACATGGTTTTATTTATTTTATTGCCGTATATATACCAGTATCTTTAACATATGATACGTTCATAACTGATCACACAACTTATTCCCTCCGTCACACGTACACGCGTGCATATAATCACGAGGCCACATGCATGGCTGCATAGATGCGGCGGGCCGGATCAACATGAACTAATTGACTAGTAGGGGCTCTGCCCGTCGACGTTGCCCGCCGGGTTGTAGTTGCAGATGATGAAGACGCCGCCGTCGTTGTCGCAGACGTCGCGCGCGCAGCCGATGGCCGTGGAGTCGCGCCACACCACTTGCGTGTAGTGCCCGCACGACTGCCCCTCCGGCGCCGAGCAGCTGTTGCTGCCGTGGTCGTAGTACTGCTTCTCCGACACCCACGAGTTCACGGCGTCCGCCGCCGTCCAGTCGGCGCCGGCGGAGCCCCAGAAGAGGTTCTCCCCGTACTGCCCGCCCGAGTGCACGAGCTGGCAGTCGCCGCGCCGCTGGTCGGCGTACGCCTGCGCGTACGCCGCCACCGTGTCGTCCCACGACACCGGCCCGACGCCCACGTCCGCGCGCGCCGCGTTGTGCAGGTCCACGTAGTCCTGCGGCGAGTTCTGCGCCGCGCACGGCGCGGCGACGAGGGCGGCCGCCGTGGCAAACGCCAGAGCTAGCAAGCAGGCTAGCTTCGATGAGTACTCCATTGCCAAGATAGCTAGCTTTACGAAAATTGTTACTTTGCACTTGGATCGCTCGAACAACACTAGAACAAGCGAGAAAGATACGTGTGTGCGTAGTTAGCTAGCTAGGTTGCCATTGTGAGTTGTGGCTGCTGGGTATTTATATATACTGCGAGCTCCATGGCATCTCCCAGGTACGAGTGCACTGAAGAAATGTGGATTAATTACACTGGTCAATTTAGTGGCGCCTAATTTTGTCCAAGATGGACAACAATTCCAAGCACGCGAAATTTCGTGTGGATTTGGATAAACCTAACTTACTTAGACTTGTTCATGGAGCAACACTTGGGCCTTCTGAAAGGTTGTTTACTTCATCTGGACGGCCATACACGTAATTAATTAAGGAGCTAGCAAATGGCAATTGCGAATGCATGACGTGAACGAACGAATCAACGAAGAATTTTGAAAGCGCTATCTAGCCTGCTATACACGTATGAGCGACAAGACATAACGCAATTAATAATTAATCCAAGTATGCAGATCAATCCATGCTTGTTACTCCAGATTAAATTTGCTGCACAAGCTTGCTTGATCAGGTCTCTTTCGAGCGCGAGTCAATATATCGATCCACGAGGTTAATTAACTTCTGGCTGATTACAAGTCTCAGGATCGAGGGGCAGTATTAATGTGGGTCTGTTTGTTTTAGCTTCTGGCAGCTGCAGCTACTCCCAGAATCTGCAGCTTCCCCAAACAGTCCAGATTTTCATCCAGATTCTAAGTAGCCAGAAGCTACAGAATCCAGAAAATGAACTAGTAACCAGAAACTGGGGTTATCCAGCTTCTCCAGATTCTGACTAGCTAGATACTCACTAGCTGCTTCTCAGAATCTACAGCTGAAACAAACAGGTTCTGTGCCTCTAGAGTTCTAGCCAGTCATGTATATGTACAGTACCATCGACATGCATGCATGGCATGGGCACGGTTCTAGCTAGCTGCTAGATTACATGCTTAATTAGTTGAAATACACATGCATTGAGGTTAATTGCGAAGAGGTCGTTGAACTACTAGTCAAGCGTAGACCTCAGTAGTGCTCCCATATATACTTTGCAAAACTGAACAACACGGACAAATGTGTGGACGCACGCGGGAAATCTATTGGGCCAGGCTGCCACTTGGGCCGTTTCGCGTCCGTGCTAGAAGGCTGCCTCCTCCGCGGCAAGTTCAGATCCTAGAAATGGCCCGGCTACGGCGAGCAAGAAATTCAAATCCTAGTTCTTTCCAGGCCATGGTTTATGCCTTGCAACGTATAATTTTCTCTGAACAAATAAACAAAGGTAGCCTTTTTAAATTGATTTATTCGTATTTAATTTATTCATGCAAACAGTTATACTAAGATCCAGTGGCGGATCCAGGATTTTTAGAATGGGTATTCGGACTTTAGAGTTAGATCGATACCGATACATCGATATCGTGACACATGTTTCCTCTAAAGCACCGATATAACGATACGTGTGTATAGATATAATAAAACTATAGAAATTAATGATTTCTTATGAAAAAATGGGCGGCATAATGCTAGCACAATGACATAAATTAAATAGCAAATTATAAATAGTCATGGCAGTTGCATGCCTTATTTATCCTACTTTTTTTTTTTTGCTCTTTTCAGCACCCTCCACAGATGTCAAAATTGCAGACTTCTTCATTTTTTAAAGCTCAAAGATCTACAAAATCAAATAATTGATTGTCACGATTTAACAGTAAAGAGACGAATGTATTAATCTAGCCTATCAAGACAAATTAAAACTCAACTCAAACTCAAACTAATGTATTAACCTAGCCTATCAAGACTCAAAATGTATTAATTACCTTCCAAGTGTAACCCGCATGTCAACAGCATAAAAGTGAGCTTACATATCTTACAGCACTGAATCATCATCCATTTTTACCTATAAAATATGCACAAAAAACTTGAAATGCTTAGAAATTCCAAGCTTTCAATGACTCTCAGCTAAACAACATTAATAACTTATCTAGATTCCAGCACTATAGCAAGTTAGCAACATTAATCGGCCAATAGCAACATTAATCGGCCAATACCCAAAGTTGATCCACCAAACAACTAACAGTCTAACAAAGGCTTCAAAATTGTTAGTGTTCCTCTCAATCCTCAGATAATCAATCAACAACAAAGAAGACACAAAGATGATAGCAGAGCGGCAAGACACTAACAAAGAATCACAATCAACCCTAACGGTCTAACAAAGACACAAGAGCATCACACTAACAAAGATTTGGCATTTTTACCGATCGGTGACCGACGATGCCGATGCCGCAGACACCGACAAAGACACAAGAGCATCACACTAACAGCTATTGATTTTTTGAAGCTTGAAGCGATTACCTGGCTTGAGGCCAGCGGTCAGGCCGAGTAGCTGAAGAACACTCAACCGCGGCGGCCGGTGTCCGGGGAGGCGAGCTGAGGGCGCTGGCGCACAGGCGCAGATCCGTGGCGGAGGCTGATGGCGACGGGCTGCCGTGGCCGATTGAAGAAGGGAGGGCGGAGGGCCGGTGGCCGGAGCGATGGCGACTCGTGAGGCCTCGAGTCCGAACCGCCGCCGCGCCGACCGAGGCGGCGGGCGTCTCACGGCCCGCATCTGGGCGATGGGGCGTGCCGGCGTGGGGCTTGGGCTGCTCGCCGCTCGGCCGCTTGCGCTCGGGGAGTCGGAAGTGGGGAATAGGGTTGGGGAATAGGGATTTGGGGGAGACGCGGAACGGCGTGCGGGGCTGCGGGCAGTGACTGCGTGCGGGGCGAAATGGGGATGAGGCGGAGGCAGGGATTGGGCGGAGGCGCCGAATGGCGAATGGGCCGAACGGGCCGAACGGGGGGATTGGGCGTGGGGCGGTAGGGTCGAATGAGGGGATTGGAGTGAGCCGATGAGGCCGAATGGGCACCGAAAATAGTGATTTTAGTCCAACTACATATATACATATGTATTATACTTTATA
This sequence comes from Melocanna baccifera, assembly GCA_036346265.1. NCBI lineage: Eukaryota > Viridiplantae > Streptophyta > Magnoliopsida > Poales > Poaceae > Melocanna > Melocanna baccifera. The sequence goes on along the minus strand of CM070695.1, from coordinate 836,821 downwards.
TATATTGATTTTTTTAAAAAAAAAATAGGTATTCAACTGAATACCCATGAATTACCGTAGATCCACCCCTGCTAAGATCAAAAGCTATCAGCTACATAGAACAGTTTTTGGTTAAGCTCGTCCGTGCAGAAAATAGTCCAATTCTGGCATTTTTAGGATGGGCCGTACGTGCGCAATCCAATTCGCCTTATAGCCCGGGCCTCTGTTTCAGCTCTCTCACACACAGGCAGGCAAACAAAAACAAGCTGGCTAGACATTTTCTTGCCCGATTCTCTTTTCTGAGACGAGAGCGAGCTACCTACACATCTTCCACCGAATTTGCTGTACATCACGCTATTCCAAAAAAACCCAAATTTGGCAAATGCTATATAGTGAATAATCACTACTCTCTCTATCCCATAATATAAATCTTTATTCTTAAAAAGTACCGTCCCGTATTATAAGTCTATTGCGTTTTAATCCTAAAAAAATAAGCGAGTAGTTGCAATTGTAGGACCGAATAGCAACAGAGGGGGGGGGGGGGTGAATGGTGCCGTCCAAAATATCTCCTAAAGTATTCTTGATCCAATTCTCAAATACATATGGTGTTACAAAGAATAGAATCCATAGCTAAACAACTTGCACCAAAAAGCTCGAGGAACCAAACTTCAAGAAAGTCCAAACCCTAGAGGTTTAACCAACTTGTTGTTGCCTGTCTAACCCTAGCGGTCAGACCGCCAGCATAGGGGCCGATTTGACCAGTAGTAGCTATTGAATCGCCCTCTATTTTAGAACAGACTGACAATGATCACTTTTGGCGCAAGTCTTAAAATAAAAGTCTAAATGTTTTGAAAATTTGCATATATCTTGCTTAAGATTTCAGGAATCTAATATATCTATTGATCACAACAATCCATATCAAAGTTTAGACCTTTTTGAGATTTCAGCAAGATTGCACCCAAAATAGGTAAAAATATAAAAATAGTGAATATGACTTGCTTGTGTGTAGAAGATGACCAAGATAGGTCTAGATGTATTTTCACATATCATAGTAAGTAAAAACACCAAAATATTAAATAAAAAATCTCAGATCACGAAATCACTTGGTGAGGCTAAAATCAAACATAACTAAATTTCTTCATAAATTTGCCATCAAAGTGTCTAGATAGGTAGATATTAATTTCTAAAGATTATTTTTATCTCTTGTATGTTCTTGATACAACAAGATCAAGAAGAGTAAAAGGAAGAGGAAAAACAAACTAAGTTAAGAGTAAATCATTCAACACAATAGAGATGAACAAGGATTGATGTATTGCTACTTAAAGATGAATATTTTATAGTCACTCAACTTGAAGGATAAAAGAGCACACCATATCACTCAACTTCTCCCAAACCCTAACCCTAACACTTGCAAATACTTAGTCTTAAAGAGGATGGTTGGATGGTTAACTACAAGTCTTCATCACGATCAGTTAAATAGATGAGTTAGTGAGCCATATATAACTCTTAGTGGATACTACTACTTAGTATAATGGAAAAACCCGATAACCCTCTACACACGGGTTTTAGTTCACATACTGCACTGATGCATGCTTTTCAAAGCGCATAAACTCAAATCCGTTAAGTTCTTAGTCTTAATCTAACTTGATCTTATCAGTTTCTTTTTGACCTAAATCGCTCTCTCAAATGCTATGGTTTTGCCTCAAGCTAGTTTTCGATATTTTGGTCAAACTACTAAAATACCCTTTCTTGACCCGGTCATCATCTTCTGTTGCAAGCAATCGTCATGCTTGTCACATGTAGGTGTGTCACTGGCTTGTCACACGTCGACAAGTCTCTCCCATTTCGATTTCACCAGACCACGTCTTAATTGGACCGACCAAGTCACATGGTGCAACCCGCCGTTCGAATTTCCTTTCAAAATTCCCCTCAGTTGAACCGACCAAACCACACGGTACAACCCGTCGTTCGAACTTCCTTTCAAAAATTTTCACCTTTCTTGTGCCATATTTGAGCTTACCATCTTACTCAGCATTCTTGATCGTTTTAGACCTCGGCTAATCTATGAGTGTAGCCCCGATCTTCGTCGTTGATCATAGTTGACTTCAAGTGACCCTGCACATCCAAAAATAATGAAAATATTTTTAGGTATAAGTTCTTTACAACTTAACACACGTTAGTAGTAACATGTATCACGCAACACATAAGCCCAGACCTAGGTCACTCGAACTCATCTTGCGACTCAAAACTACAAGAATCAAAACCCTAGCTGAGACTCACCTTCCAGCCGATTTGACCACACCTCTATAGAGGTCAGACCGCTGAGGACAACTGGTTGAACCAGAAAGCAATACTGGTCTAACTGATGAAGAACTCTGGTCAAACTGCCTTCTCTTTGACCAGTCTAACCGACCAGTCTAAAAACCATCCGAAAAACCTGAGAAATTTATATTTCAAATTTTCGACATTATCAAATTACAATAGTTTATCACGACATAATTTTGGATCATCTCATATGGTCATTTAGTAATACACCATTTAATAGGAGTATGTATAGTTTAATGGTATTAATTTTTTTTAAAAAATTTAATGTTGGTTTGGTCCTAGCATATAATGGGTTAAAGGGAGTATTTAGCTAAAGAGTGAAAATTCGGACAACTCCATTCGGCCTCGAATACAACGAAAGTGAAAATTCAGACAACTATACCTTCTCCTCACGGCGTGGCGAGATCTCCGGCGAAGGCGCGCAGGAGCAACCATGAGCCAAATGCGTAAATCTGGAACGTTTGGAACAGGCACACAGGAGCCATTAAGGAGCTCCTCAACACAGGCGGGCCTCCCGTGACTGCTCGCTGCGGCTGCTCCATGCCCGTTGGGGTGCCACGGCGGCTCGCCTTCCCGCTTGCCACCGAGTTTGCCCATAGCTACGCGCTCACCAGGCCGCTCGCCTTCCCACGCGTCGCCGAGCTCGCCTGTGGTCGCCGCTCCCGCTCACCTCACTCCGCCGCAGCTCGACGGTCTGAGCTCCACGGTGGAGGTGACGGCGAATCGGACGACGGCACCATGGAGTGAGGGATCTGAGAGAGCGATTTGGGGGAAATGCATTTGGTGAGAGAGCCGGAGAGGGTGATCGTTTTAGCGATGATTTTTGGTTGAAATTTTACTGTAGCTAACTTTTTTTTTACTATAACTGAGTTAATGGATAGTATAGTAAATAGTGAAAAAAAATTAAAACTAAAAACTGAAGTTTTTAAAAACCAAAACGATCACTACCGGAGTCGTTCCTAGGCCATTAGAGGATTGAACGATCAGACAGATCCCATCTGTTGGTTCACTGCAAAATGGAATAGCATGGAGCAGTTTTCCTCTAGGTAGTTGCCAATCAAGCTGCACTACTGTCGAGGCACCCGAACGACGTCAAGAGACCTGGGTTCAAACTCGGATAAATACAAATAATAAGTTTCCTACAAGTTTCTGGGCTCTTTTTTTCCTAAATGTAAATGTCCCCCTTGTAGAAAAAGGAATATCAATGTTGATCAGAGGTCTACATGCCCCCATACAGAAAACATTAAGCTTTGATTTTTATTGTTTAGCATTTCGTTTACAACAGTTTACCGTATTTTCTGTGATAGACTTGTGTTGTCACCAAAAGGGGTACTTCGTTGTCGCAATGTATCACTGATTTGTTTCACCGCATAACTGTGCCGTGGACTTATGCTGTAACTTAGGCTAGTGGTGGGAGTTGGGTCGTGCGGTCGTGCTGTGTCGGTACGGCTCAGGTCTATCGTGTTTCGGGTCGATTCGTGTCGTGCCAACTCGGCCCAGTCATTCCACCGTGTCGTGCCGTGCCGGCCCGCCTCACCTCCAATCAGACCCAAGCACGGCCCAAAGCCCACCGTGCTGACGTTCGTGCCGTGCCAACCTAAGCCCAGCCCAAAGTAACTATGCACGACGAAGGTGACGGCGACAATTGTGATGACGTCCGTCATCTTCTTTTCTCTCGTACCCGCCTCGTTGAAAATTAATTGAAGTTGAATTAATTGTATGAAAACAACGGCACGCAATCCTCATGCAATCTACCGTCGCCTTCGTCATCGGCTTCGGCTATGTCGGAAGTGCTCGAGTACGCTCCTTTCCTTCCCCTCCACTCTACTCCCTTTGCTGTGTGTATGACTGTAATTTCTTGTGGGGTGTGGAACTGTGGATTGGGATGGCGACGGGAGGCGGGGCGGGGACACGGGAGGAGCCGGGAGGCGGGGATGGGGACGCGGGAGGGGAGCCGGGAGGCCGAGGCGGTGGCGTGCGGCCGTGCCCCGTGCCATCTGAGCCCGCCGTCCGCCGAGCTCGCTGCGGCCGTCTTGCGCCCAACACGCCGACCGCCGTGCCGCATCGCGTCGCCCATCGTGCTGGATTTTGAGGTCCAGCCCGGCCCACCATTCGTGCCGTGCCGGCATGGCCTGCCACGTGTCGGGCTGAGCCGTGCTTGGACCGGGCCGACCGTGCTTCGGGCTGGCCCAAAAAAGTCTGGCCTAAGTGCCACCTCTACTTAAGGCTATGGCGTGGATAGAAGGATTGAGTTTGAAAATAAAGTTGGCGAGAGATTATTAATAAAATGTTTTAAAAAAAGATTAGTTAATTAAAAAATTTTCCTCCTTTTGCCCTGTTGTAGTAAGGAAGCTGGAAATTCTATTTCCAAAGACACTTACATGTGGGCCCAGGCATTAACGAAGGGGGTTTGTTGTTCTACTCTATAGCTGACAGCGGGGTCGACCCATACCGGACCCCACTTGCAGCCTGAGAGACCTGCAACCCTCCCCCACTCTCTCCGGCACGCATCCCCCTCGTCTCGCCGGCACACCCGAACGAGCGCCAGATCCCCAATTCACTACACACGCACACGGCGGCGGCGGCAACATCCTCCGCCATGGACGGCCGCCGCAAGGGCGAGCAGGAGGCGACAAATCGGTGGCCGCCGGGTCCGGAGGGGGAGGAGAGGGATTCCGGCTCCTTCCCCGCCGCCATCCTCCTATTCGCCCTCATCGGCGCCACCGCCTCCACTGCCGCGGTACGTCTACTACCCATAGCCCGCCTCTCCCTTTCCTCCTCCCCCTCGTATTCCTGGACCCCTAATTCGAGCTGCTGCGGCTGTGAGGCTGCCCGATGCATGAATTCGTAGCGCTGCTTGTAGTGTAGCCTTGTGGTCTGTGTGATGCTTCACTGTAGCGTAGCTGGACTGAACCAAACTTACTGAAATGATTACTCACTTGAGCTGTTTCTTTATTTGTGTTGTGATTGATGCATTTGGATATGTAGTCAACTAATCATGCATTTGTTTGGGAATTTGTAGGTTGGTCAACTGCGCCGGACGTTTAGCTGGTTCTACACACAGGTATATCGAAATGCTCATCTTGTGATTCTAAAAGAGTTGTCATTCTTATCCATGGTTTTTGTAAGCAGCATTGCGTTAGTGCAAGATTTGGGAGAGATTGTTAAAACAGTTTTTTTTATATATATATTGAAGCTTAGTAGGTCGGAACCGTACGTCAACTGGGAAGACATACCTCGTGGGTCAAATCGGTGTGGTGAAGCCTGGGGCCGGTATTACCAGAGGATGCGTGAGAAGAGCGAGGATCAAAGGGAGAGAGTGGTCAGTTCCCTGCTTGCACATAAAAGATTAGAAATGTACTTTTAGACTATTCACATTTTGACAGTTATGCTTACATGCTAAAAGTGCAGTACTGTCAATGTCTCAAAACTCTCAATGCTTGCTCTTGAATTTTTGAGATTAACTTCCGTACAAACATCAATCACTTTGGAGATTAATAAACTGCTGTTATGGACCAGCTGGAGCATTTCCTCCCACAGGTTGTTCCTAAATAGATTATTGATCATAAGAAAATATTGGTGAAGCAATTTCAAGATGTACTTGCGCATAGAGCCATGGTTTCACTATGTTAGTCACTCATTTTCTTTTGTATTTACGTGCTGATATGTTTCAACTAATCCTCAACCAACATTAGTGCTTTATGTAGGAACGCATCAGGCGCATGCAAGATATGTTCAAGAAGGAGAGAAGTAAATGTCGGGATTATCGGACTTGGGACAGCCATAATCCAAGCTATTATCAGCATAGTCGAAGAGATGAGTGGTATTGGGATGCAGAAGCATTTTATGCCAATCAAAGAACAAATTTCAGATCGATGCCCAGGGAAGCTATAAGTTACACTATGTCACATCATTATTCTATCTTGGGCCTAGACAGGTATGTGCCACATTCATTTGTATCAACCAACACTTCATATACTTTTGAGTTGTATTTAATGACATTCAAGCTTGTTAACAACCACTATGATATATTGGTCCTTTTACCCACATCTTTTGTAATCTATAGAGGTTGAGCATGTCAGTGGGGTCATTATGGACATAGGTTGCATGTAGCTGTGGAATGATTTTTTTTTTGTTATTGTTGATATTTTCACCTTTAAATCACAAATTCCCTTCTCCTTAGGTATAATTTAGCAGCTACTCTGATCCGTCCCATACTAATTTTGCCTTTTTGTGTATTACTCTGATCCGTCCCATACTAATTTTGCCTTTTTGTGTATTCTTAAATGATTGCTGCACATTTAGATAAATTAGATACCTTTCTGTTTCCTGGAAATTGATACTGACATACACTCTCTATACAGACATCTGGTATTTTAATAGTTTTCTCATAACTAAGTTTCCTACCTTTGATTGCATAGGTCAAGATCAGAGCCCTTTTCAGATGCTGAGATTAAGGTGTGTCTTCTTATACTTTGTCATTTTGTGATAAAAATTCACTTCCGAAAGATTGCTGTTGTGTTCTGATATATTCTGTAGCACTTACTGTCCAGTCTTGTGTTGAGACAGGTCAACACTCAACACATGAAAGTAACTAATAGAGTAAATTTGGTCAATGCCATTGCAATCGCTCACGACTTCCCGAATGCCACACTGCCACTATCATGAACACCCAAAATTCTTTGAAATATCATTGCCGTCACGTTTTCTATCCAAAATAGCCATTAGAGTCATCTTTAGAGAGAGAAAATTTCAGAATTGCCAATTCTACCCCTATGTTCATCGTTCTAAGGGTCTGTTTATATTGGCTTCTGTTTTGAGAAGCTAGAAACCAATATGAACACCCGGTTTCCCGATGTGGTTTCTCCACTCCTCTCACTCCTAGAGATAAGCAGGGAGTCACATGTGTATCATACACCCCACTCTTCTTGCTCCCGTTTTGCACTGGCATTTTTCTCTCACTTTCTACACTGCTCACGCTCTCTTTCTAAAAACCACATCTTTCAACTACTACTATTCATTTTTAGCTAAAAGCTATTAGCTACAACCAAAAGACATCAACTGGAGTTAATATGAACAGGCCCTAAGATTTTTACCAAGGTTCTAAAAACAGGTTTACTCGGCCGAGTAATCGCCCGAATACTCGTACCAGGTCCACTCACCGAGTACGAGTAGGCCAAAACGAGTAGATAACCGGTATAACCGGTATAACCGGCCGAGTATTCGGAATAAACGGTTACCAGCCCGTATACTCGCCGAGTTGGCAGCTCGTGCAATTCAGCCCACAAATTGAGGCCACGGCCCAGCCGTCAGCAGAGGCCACAGCCCAGCGGTTAGCAAAGGCCCAGCGGGCAACACTTCCACACGAAGCCGCCCACACCCAGCAGCAGTGTATCACATAGTCGCGCGATGATGGAAACCTAGGTCCAGAGGCGGAGGCGGTGATTGCTGCTACATCTCCTCCATCCCGCACTGTAGTTCCTCCCTCCGACGGCAACATTCCCTACTGGATCTCCCTCCGGCAATGGTGTCCCTTGCTGCATCTCATCCATCGGCGGCGCCCGCCCCTGCTGCGGTTCCTCCCTCCGGCGGCGGCTCCCCTGCTGCGTCTCCTCCATTCGACGATAGCCTCCCCTACTGTGGTTGCTCCCTTCAGTAGCGGCGTCCCCTACTGCATCTCCTTCCGGTGGTGGTGTCCCTTGCTGCGTCTCCTCCATCCGGCGGCGCCCGCCCTTCCTGCTGTTCGTCCCTCCGACGGCGGCTCCCCTGCTGCGTCTCCTCCATCCGACGACAACCTCCCCTGCTGCGGCTCGTCCCTCCGGTTAGCCACCCCCTCCCTCCCTCCTTGGCTCCTTCCTTCCCTCCCGGCCTCTTGCCACTGCCGCTGCTAGCTGCCATATGGAAGCCGACAGCTAGTGGCCCATTCACTCAGTTGATAATTGTTGCTTAAATGCTATTGAGGTAGTGGCGATATGTACTGAGCTGCCATATGCATATGCGGTTGATAATAGCATTAAGCCTTGCATATGCATATGCTATTATCAAATATCAACAACAGTGGCAAGAGTTAATGCTATTATCAATTTTGCATATGCATAGAGTTGTTAATTTTCTATGGACAAAGTTTCTAAGTTTCTATGGTGCTAATGCTATTGAGGTTGTTCACTTATTCTTCCTATTCTGCAATTGTTGTATGTATTGGACTAGTGGCTATGCATAATTGAATCCAATGGCAAATCAAAGTCAAGCTCAAAACAATAGCATCAAATGTGGCTTTGATTTTATATGAATACACATATATAAATCCGTTATTAAAAATATAAAACCGGTTACAAGGCCGAGTACTGGGCCGATTCCCGTATAATCGCTACAAGGTGAGGTGACCGAGCAAGTACTGATTACCGAGTTTTAGAACCTTGATTTTTACACTTTCCTTTTGTATTCATTACAATTCTAGAGTGGTGGATATGAGCTAGAGGAGGGAGGAGATATTGCACTAAATATGTTTTGGAAGTTTAAAACTGACATTTGCTTAGAATCATTGTCTTATGTGCATCGTGTGGGTCACTAAATTAGTACAATAAGCATCTATTGCTTACCCAGGATAGCTAAGCCAGATAAATGAGGCATAGCTGCACAAGAAGACATCTCCCTGTTAAAGCTATCACTTATCCCCTCCTGTGTGCAACTCTGAAATTTCAGCGTTCAATAGTCGACTGGACACTGAGCTCATGTGTGTTTTGTATTGTTTTCTTTCCAGATGGGTCTTTCTGGGATCCATCTCTCTGTATAGCTTACTTCCTTTATGATGTGCATTCCAGAATGCTTTTAGGAGAAAAGCAATGGAGTACCATCCAGATCAAAACCAAAATGACAAAGGTAAATGCACGTCCTTATTTATCATCTCTCCCTGTTTGTGAAGCTTACATATGTCTACTATATTTGTGCTCATAATTTGTTTCTTTTGTTTGTGGCAGAGGTTGCTGAGGCAAAATTTAAAGAGGTCATGAATTCTTACGAAGCAATAAAATCAGAAAGGCAAAATGGAACTTGCTGAACGCACTCAGGATGGGGGACTGTTGTATATATGCCGTTTGACACGAGACAAACATGTCTCAACACTGTTGTTCTTCTGCTTCCCTTTTCAATTTAGTATGTAGCATCAAATGGGGCATTTGCTGTGGGTTCTCATATGTGTCAAGACATCTAGCTTGCCAGCTAATACTGGTTTCAGACAAGCTGATGTGGCCCGTGCTGTTATCCTTGATAAAACCTTGTAGAGATTTTGCTCTCACCGGCAGAAGACAAATTTCAGTGTGTTGCATTTACGCAATGAGCAAGGTTGCTGATTTTTTTTTATGGATCCATGAGGAATGTTCTTAGTACAGTGAGAATCCATCGTTCAATAATCTGTTGCACTCGCTGTTCCTTAGCAAAATACTTATCTGGAGCTCTGATTTCCTAAAGGAAGGAGTTCAGAGTTCTTCAAGAGGTAAATCATTCGGTACAATAAGCAAGCAGAGTCGAATTGGAGTAGCATCAGGTCAATTCTTTCGGTGCTTTCCCTAGGTATTTAGACGACATGCGTAGCTCCAAACCTGTTTGTTGTATGTATTGTAATGCAGCAAAAGGAGCATGGCAGGTGAGCAAGCATGATACTGATACAGGCATTCGGGTGAACAGAGGTTCGAAAGAACAAAGCGATCCTATGCACAGAATCCAGATTGTAGCGATCCTATACACAGAATCCAGATTATAAAATTCTTCAGTACATCGGACTTGAGGCGGCAAAGAACAGCTAGGCAACTGTTGGATTTATATGGACGTCTTCCCACGACTCCTTAAAACTCACAAGAACACAGATTTGTATATGTATGTATGTATATATGTATGTATGTATGTATGTATTCACTGTATTTAATTTGGGTGATCCATCGTGATCAGCTCGATCTCTAGGTAGGTATGAGGATTTACCTTCTTTCAGGTAATCATCTACCTTTATTATATCTCTTATGGTTCTACTAACATCCATGTCAAATTTATATAGACATCATCCAATGACTCCTTCAATGAACTCGCAAGAACAACACCCTGTTCATATCGCCATTTTCTATCCTTATCTCGATAAGGATTTAGAGCTCTACTGACGCTCTATTCACTGCATTTAATTATTTACTTGTTGCCAGAAATATTATGTAGAGCAACATTGTCCCATTCCTCATGGGACAAATATCAAGTCACTTTTCAGAACTTTCAAATTATCGCTTTACACCATCTGACCCATCATATTCGAATTCATAGATTCGATCACAACGATATTTGGTTTGGCCTCAATTGCTTTTATTTGACCCTTCGTTAGTACTGCAGAATTTTGCTGCAATCATAAGCAATTATAGAGGCAAGATTGTCGATAATATTTCTATTGTTCTCCCATGTGGATATCTCAACATTAACTAGATCTTTCATCATTTTTCCAACAATAGAATCTATGTTGTTCTGCACTCTCAACACTATGAAGTGTGCGCACATGTGTTGGGTTGTTCATCCTTATGATGAAATTTCTAGTGAAGCCTTTCACCTGGTAGGCAAATCCTATTATAGAAGTTTTAATCAGTTGATATCGTAGAACCATAAGCATCCCCATAGATCCTACATCCTAAATCCACAAGTGTCCCACAGATTCTTTTAACATTATAAGTCCTTTGGCATAAGTAGGTATACATATATCCTAGGATATCTCCGTGCTATGCATTACTCCTTTATCTGGCAAAATCCCCCATTTATCCTATGCGGAGCATCTGAAGTTCTGAACTTTCAGTTCAACTTGACTAGTGTGTTGATCTCCTCTCATAGTCTTTGCTCACGGCTGCCAAGTTGAAAATATATTCATCTCATGAAAACATCGCGGCAATCCAAATGGGCTCAATTCTCCCTCTAATGCCAGGATGATATCTTCACTGATTAGCGTATCAAAATCCCCAATCATGGCTTCGGATATTTCCAATGTCACATGCTCATGATATTATGCTATGGTGGTGATTTATGTGAGAAATATTCCACACGCACTAGCTGTAAGGGGTATATGCAATGTACTAGACTCTTTTCTTTATGCAACATTATGCAACAAGATTTCAACCATCAGTTGGTTATCCACAATCTTTATTGGGCGACAATTTCTACAAATTAAGGATTCTTACAGAACCATATGGATGCTCTTTCTCATACCCAGAATCATGCAACAAACATCAAATGATTTCATTGTCAGTTCTCAATCTTATCTGTCCAGATGGATTGGATCTAATGATCCAAAGCTGGGCTTTTAACTTAATAAGTTATAGCAATTTATCTCTCTAGGAGTATAATTGCCAGTGGACAATGCCCATTTAATGAGAGCATCACAAAACATGCATCCACCTAGTGGAAGCTTCAATATGTACCTTAAAGTACATGCACGGCCCCAACACGGGTTCAGTTGGTTCTCACATATCCTCCAGAGTCCTCTCTAGGAAGTCAAGTGACCCATAATTCTCCCCATCACAAAAACAAGAATATGTCATTTAACATTAAATCGATAGGAGGGATTCATGACTATGGCCAGTAGAAAATATTTAGTCCAATATTTTTCATAATGCCCAAAGTGCTCCGATCTCTCGTACCAAATTTGTATGTTGAGGTCTTTCAATTGCAACATGTTTGCATTTAGTAAATAGAAATATGCCTAACATAACAGCATGCAAAGCATATAAACCAATGATTATACTACTGAAAATCAATAATAGAACATGAAAGGTTTACCACTTCATGCCCAGAAGCATAAAAATAACAAATATTCACCTAAAACATTATCTTGAACCACCCGATTGCCATAGTTGTTCTTTCATGAACACATATATCGACCAAAAGATGGTGATTTTTTTATATGTATGTCTCTAATCTAAGAATATAATTCTTAGTATGATTTTGGGGACATCAAGATCACTCATGATCAATATAATCCTCCAAGTCAATATTTTTATTTGGGAGTTAAGATTGCTCCAATCAAATCTTGTATACTCATTCATCAAATTGATGATCTCCTGTCGAGATCCGAATGTGCAAATTCGAACTCCCTGTGTATTCTGCACTAGTCCCAGAATCATGCTAGTACACACAGTTAAACATAGATGTCATCACAACCATATACACAATAAAATAAAGGAAAAGCTCAAATATCAATAAGTCTCAAAAGGTACGACCTTATGGTCAAGTTTACAATAAACTGGCCCGAAGGCTTAACAAAAGTAGCAGCGAAAATCCAAAATAAAGCGTAGTGGCCAATCGACAAGCCCACAGGCTATCGAGTGGAGAACGAAGCCTAATCCGTGAAGTCGTCGAAGTACTCTCCTTCTGGAACCTCCTGCTGGTGATACTCCTCTTCCTCAACTGAGCAACATTGGGCATAAAGCCGTGAGTATAATGGTACTCAGCAAGTCGTTTGTAACAAATGAATGTAATATAGTATACAAGGCTTACTAAAGGATGGCTGAAAGGTTAATTTACATAAAAGACAGTTGAAATACAAATAATAGATTGAAGGCGAACTTTAAGTAAAACAATAATTAAGTAAATAATCAAAGGAAATGACATACCACTTGCGGACCTCCCATCCACAAGGTAACCAACCGCTTATGGACCTCCCATCCATAAGCTAAACCAACCGCTTATAGGCCTCCCATCCATAAGCTAAACTAACAGTGAATATCTGTCCACTTCCAATCACAAGTTTTCAGAAATAACTACCCCTCGTGTGAAATCACCGAGCATTGTCCATGACCGAGGACGCGGCTATTCGAATAGTTTTACACTCTGCAGAGGTTGCACAACTGTACCCACACGATGTGATAATCCTCACGTTAAAGAAAATCACAACAAGGCCTTTACAAAGTTCAGTTACAACTTAATCCATCCGCTAGGGTTTCGCATCACACCCCCCTTGCGCCACATGGAAATCAGCAACCATGTTCATCTCAATGGCAAGATTAAAGTTGAAACCTCCCAAATTAGTTAGCCAGGTCCGTCACATACCAGACATGTGGTTTGCACGGTAAAGCTCAGATCAACGGCGCACAAAGTTAAGTCCTTAACATTACCCGGACGAGACTACCTCATACCTCGAAGTGCTCCAACACTTCCCCCCTTTACTGCACGATCACTCGCCCGAGTGCAAAACCAGTTTGTATAACCACCGCCGATGACGCACCAACGTCATGGCATAAATTTTAATATACGTGGCACTAACCACAGTTTCATATCTCATTAAGTCAAATTGATAAATCACATGTGATGATAACCCAATCGTAAACTTAAGCAAGTCTAAGCAATGCTATCGTATCAACCCATGTGACAAATAATCTAGCATCACTAGTAAATTTCTCAACCTATGGTGACAATGGCATCATGGCATTCTAAAATATCAAGGAGGGATAAACTCAATTGGGACGATAACTACCAGTACAAGTATTTGAATAAAAATAGAGATGCAATGTAATTTAAAACAAATTAATTAAATAATATATTGCAAACTGGGTTCAACATGATCAAAGGACACGACTTGCCTTGGTTATGCTCAGTGAGGTTCTCCGGGTCTTCGGGCGTCGATCCTGCTCTTCCGGAATCCGAATCTAACGAAAGAGAAAACGACTAAAAAAAAAGAAAACATATAAAATTACAAGCAAATGAACTTCAAAATTCATGAAACTAGAACTAAAAGCTAGAGCTCGATTTTAGATGAATTTAGAAAAAATAACGGGGTCAATCGGAGCAAAGACGGAGGAGAACGGGCTTTCGAAAAACAAATCTAGAATTTAATCGGGAAATTCGAAAAGTGCACGGTGCTGTGAACCCGACGCATGAAATTCTGAGTTCACCGTGAACCCGGTGCACGGAACAGTACACGCGGAGAGAGGGGGTGCTGATGCGGCTCGACGGGGCTGACGTGGCGCTTGCTGGTGCCGCCACGTGGCACGGGGGTGACGTGGCAGCTGACGTGGCTACCACGTGGCACCTGGGGCTCGGATATTTGCTGACGTGGCGCTGACGTGGCAGACACGTGTCATGCCACGTGGCCCTAGGGCTGACGTGGTGTGCCACGTGGGAGGCTGACGCGGCGCGGCGCGGGCGTGCGCGGCGGCGGCGGGATCCGACGGTTGCGGTCGCGACACGCGGCGAGATCTGGATGGCCGGATCGGAGGGAGAGATCGACGGCCGGGATCGAGCGGCGCGGAGGTAGGAGACGTGCGATGGCCGACGCGTGGCGGCGCGTTGCGCGAAGCGTCACGCGGATGCGGCGCGGCCGAACCGAGGCGGGGCGCGCGGACCGAGGGGCGGCGCTCCGCGGGTCCGGCGAGGGCGGTGCGACGGAGACGAAGGAGGTCCGGCGTGGGCGGTCTCCGGCGACCTTCGAGCATGGCGGAGGGTCCAGCGGCGGCGGCGGGTTCGGGCGACGGTGAGGAGAAGATGGGGAGGGGTCCGGCGACGGCTTCCCGGCGGCGGGGTTCGGGGCGGCGAGCTCTCCGGCGAGACGGAAAGGCACGGGGCGGCGAGCGCGCACGGGACAGCGGCGAGGCCCTCGGCGGCGACGGAGGCGACGAAGACTCCGACGTCGGCGGCGGAGGGGCACGGCGGAGAGGGACGATGGGCGGTGGAGGCGGCGGCGGGTGCACGAACCAAGGGTGGTGAGCACATGAACCGAGGCGGCGGCGGTTTAATAGCACGCAAATTGAGGTGAGACCGGAACGGATACGGCGACGGCTCCCGATCGGGGACGAAGGCATGAGCGGGCGACGCGTGGCGCAATGGACGGCTGGGATGAGACGGGACTCGGCCGGACGGGGCAGAGCGGCGGATGGGTGCCGCGTGGCGCGGATCCGACGGCGAGGGAGCGGGGCGAGGCGGCGGGTTAGGGTTAGAGCGGGGCGCGCGGGTTCAGGCGGCGGAGATGCTGCCGCGTCGGTCAGGCTGCCGATCAGGTGGCTGAGGGAGGGCGAGGAGCGAGCGCGGGCGCGGGCGCAGCTGGTGCCGCCGCGTGGCACCGAGGAGGGATCGGACGGCGGGGGAGCGAGGGGGGCGGAAGCGCGCGGTGAGGGCGAGCGGATTGGTGACACGTGGGCGGGGCGAGGATCCGGCGGCGGAGAGAGGGTGAGGTGCGTGGATGGCCGAGATGGCGCCACGTGGAGAGAGCGGAGATTGGAGGGCCGAGAGCAGGCGGGGGTTTTTAATTCTTTTTCCTTTTCGAAAAATTCAAAGAAAATACCAATAGCTCTAGAAAATAGCAAATAAATCCCAAAAATTCACCAAAAATACCAGAAAATTCCTTGAGACCTGAAGAATCCAAATAAAATATTTTCAACTTATGTTGATATTTATTTTACTCAGATTAAATTATTTTAAAATTTGAAAATTCATTTGGAGCTTAATTTAATCCCAGAAAATTCTAGAAAATTTCTTGTGACACGAGGAACTCAATTAAAATATTTTCAGCTACTGTTGAGATTTGATTTAATCATATTAAATTATTTAAAACTTTTGAAAATTCAATTTAAGCTTTATTTAAATTCAGAAAAATTCTAGAAATTTATTTTTAAATTAAAGGTTTTAAAAATCCCCAAAAATCAGGATGTTACATCTCCCAAATGCTGCCTTAGGTGCTTAAGCATAGGGTGATTCATTGCTCCAAGCAATGTTGTCACTTAATAATTTGCTTAGGCTAATTAGGCTGATTATTGCCTCGGACAGTATCGCCTCTATCTTGACCTAAGGTTTCCTAATGTATTTTTGCCATCACTCATCATTATATCCATTGCTTTCTTTATGACACTTCCAATTCCTCTCACACTTCACGCCAACCCTTAAAATTCTGAATGCATATTTCTCGAGCATACAAGGGTATAATGTCGGACCATATCATAGTGCGTACTCCAAGTACCACATTGTTGGTGTGAAGCATCAAGGGTGATGATGGCATAATCTACCTTCAAGGTGATCTCCCAGAGATCGTATCCATTAGTGGATGTCATGTCGAAGTGCTTTATCAGGAAATCCCAATTCGCTTGCCTCCTTTGGCCACATAGCACTAAGTGCTCCTTATAAATACACTAGAATCAATTTAAGGCTAATCAGATATCAAGAGTGTATGAAATATGGAAAATTTTCATCTTCAATACCAGGCATATCTTTTCTATATTTTATTCCATGCAATTAATAGCAAAGAATTCCATTAGCAAATTTATTTAATTATGCTACAAGAATAAGGGCATTATCAATGTATCTAAAAGCAAGGAAACATTTTTCCTAAGACTTAGATGAATTTTTAATAATTTCCAATAGTTTTCATAATTTTTTGCAATTTTCTAAGCCTAAATTGTAATTTTAACAATTATCGATGTGTAGAAAATAATTATTGGAATAAATTAAATACCAGAAATGTATAAATGTAAATAAAACTTACTTGGCTTAAGCTACAAAAAATTCCAGAGGTGGGAGTCCCCTTTTGAAATTTCTAAACCCGAGGTCCTTTTGCAAAGAGAATGTGATTCACCGTATGGGCTAACTTGGTTCGACATTTAGGTCGATTCTTTAATGGATTGTGGGTTGCACTAAGCTTTATGGATCGACTAGCCTGCGGCGCATATGGCACGTGTAGTAGGGTTCCTAGAACCCTAATTGACATCTCTGGCCCAGATGAGCTCAAGTTGTAGAGATAAACTGGTGTGATGAGTCTGGTGTCGGTTTCCTCGATGTACAATGGCTGCTTCTGATGGTACCTATTAGCTCAGTGTGACCTCACTGAATCCCAATGGTGATTCCATTGTTAGTAGATCCTGAGAGGCAGTGGCGGTCCCACGATTGGTGATCTTGGTGAAACCAGAAATAGAGATTTCAATCTATTACCCTTCCAACTTTGTCAACGAAGATTGTGGAGGGTGATGTGCCACTAACGCCAACGTACGCCTTGTTGACCATGGCAATAGTGTCGGTCGGTAATTTTATGCTAATTTTATATTCATAGAAATATTTCCATAGCAGAAAAACAATTTCTACTAATTAAATATAGTCATAAAAGATAAATTAATACAAAAACCTTTCTGATGTTTAATATGCAAGATTTCCATGTGTGAATACATTGGAACAAAAATTCATAAATCCTAAGATCTAATATGCATATTTCTGGTCCTAAGGACCCAATTTTAGTAAACTAAAGACCCTTCTGTAATTTTGCAAAACCATGAGGGATTGTTTTGTAAAATTTCCACCAATCGGACTAGAAATACCGCGTGGATAGAGGTGGCAATGGGTACCCGAAACCCAAGTACCCGATGGGTTTTACCCAATAAAGAAGTGGGTATGGAAAGATATCTTCACCCGCGGGTATGTTAATGGCAAAAACCTATACCCATCGGGTAGAGCGTGTGCGGGTACGGGTGTATACTACTCGTACCCACATACCCGCAGTTAAAATACCCGAAGGCCCATATACTCATGGCCCATAGCCCGTATATATATATTTGAAGAAGCTAATGAGTGATGCCTGATGGAAACCCTAGCCCAATCCCCATTCCACTCCCCAAGTCCCAACTCCCGTCGGCCGTCTCGATCTCCAGGTGACCTGGTCTCCGTCTCCCTTCCTGCCTCCCCCAATCCCCCGCCGGCCCTCCCCCTGCTAGCCGGCGTGGCGCCGCCGCACACCCTAGATCTTCACCTCTTCCCTAGATCTACTCTTCCCATTCCTCTCCGGTCTCCTCCCGCCTCCGTGATCCGGCCCCCCCTCCCCAGCTAGCGCCGCACACCTAGATCTGCCGTCTGCGTACACCGCTCTTCCCATTCCTCTCCCGGTCTCTCCGCCGCTCATTGCCTCCATTCCATCCATGGCGGCGAACTCCGACACCACGCACAAGGACAGCCGGTGATGCTCTTCCTCATCCTTAAGACCTTAACCTTGCTGTCCTTTTGCTGACCCCGACGCCATCCCGAAGGGACGACGACCTGCACCCACCGGATCCAGAGGACACAAGCAAGAACGACCCATCGGCTGCCCCGGCTGCTCCTCCATTGCTTGCACTGCTTGAGACCGTCCACTGCGCTTCTGATCTGAAGAAGGGTATCTGTGTTGGTGTGGCCGAGAAGAAGCAAGCCGCAGCCGCTGTGACTCGACGCCTCGTTAAGGAGATTTATGTTTGTTCAGAGATGGCAATGTTAAGGAGATTGCAATATGTTTGTTCAGATGATTTATGTTCAAAGATGGCAATATTAAGGAGATTGCAATGTTAAGCAGAAGATTTATGTTAAGGAAATTTATGTTTGTTCAGATACATGCGTGAGATGGCAATGTTAACTAGCTGTTAAGGAGATTTATATTTGTTTAGAGATATATGTAATATGTTTCTTCAGAGACAAGCTTTATGATCTATCTAATTGATCAATGTGCTGGTACAGAGTAAGAAAAATGTTTGCAGCCAATGGGAGTGACGGTAGCAGTCAGCCGCAAAGTCCAATATCTCAAGGCTCACATGTACAATTAGAGTCAAGTCCAATCTCTGGATCACCTCAACCTGAATCTACCAATAACTCAGAGGCAGAGCCAATTGGAATAGATGATGATGATGGGATTGAGATAGATGATGATGATGATGAAGGTGTAGTTGTGGTTGGTTCCAAGAGGAAGCTCACATCAGCTGTTTGGAAAGAGTTCACAAAAGTGGAGATTGGGGGCACGGTTCGGGCAAAATGCAACTATTGTTATAAGAAGCTTTCTGGAGTGTCAAGGAATGGGACTAACCACCTTCGTCTCCATTTGAAGTCTTGCGTGCAAAAGAAGATCAAGCTGAATGGAAAGACAATGGCACAATCTTCTTTGAGGTTTGGTAGAACAGATGCAGGGACAGTTTTAGTGGAGAACTACACCTTTGATCAAGATATAGCTAGGAAAGAACTTAGTGCAATGATAGTACTACATAAGTACCCCTTAAGCATGGTCGATCATGTTGGCTTTCGAAGATTTGTTGGTACACTTCAGCCACTATTCAAGATTGGGACAAGGAACACAATAAGGTATAAGAGCTATGAGCCAATGACTTGTACTACTGATTGTTGTTGTGCATCTCCTAATGATAAATGAATTTTCTAACCTTTTGTTTTTGTTTCAGATATGATATTATGATGCAATATGAGCTGGAGAAGAAGAAAGCCATTGAATATATGGCTGCAATTCAATCAAGGGTGGCTATCACTACTGACTTGTGGACATCTGACAACCAAAAGAGAGGTTACATGGCCATCACAGCCCACTTCATTGATGAATCTTGGGCTCTTAGAAATAATATCATGAGGTAATTACATATTTCATAGTTCTTTCAGATCTGATTGCATATTATCATGCTTACTAAGATCAAGTTGCATTTCATACTTTCTAGTTTATTTCAGATATGGTTACTTATGTCATTTATAATAATTCGAATGTAGATTCATTTATGTCCCTGCACCTCACACTGCTAAAGTCATTGGTGAAGAGCTATATGAGTCTTTGGTTGAGTGGAATCTTGATGAGAAGTTATCTGCAATTACTATAGACAATTGCACTACAAATGATGCGGTAATCCCTTATCTTATTAGGAATATTGGAAGGCATAAGCTGATGAATGATGGGAAATTATTGCACATGCGTTGTTCTGCTCATATCCTTAATCTGATAGTAAAGGACAGGTTAGATGAGTTGAAAGATGCAATTGAGAACATTTGTGATAGTGTAGCTTATTGGACAGCTACACCAAAAAGGATTGAAAAGTTTGAGGAGATAGCTAAGTTTGTTAAAATTGATGAGAAAGTTGCCAAGAGAAAGATCGGACTTGACTGTAGGACAAGGTGGAATTCAACTTTCAACATGCTTAGCATTGCATTGCCCTACAAGACTGCTTTCATAAGAGCAAGTCGTGTAGATAAGCAGTACACTTGTTTGCTAACTGAAGAGGAGTGGAAATTTGCCGAGGATGTTGTGGAGAGGCTTAGGTTATTTAATGATATCACTGTGTTATTTTCTGGGACTAATTATGTGACAGCTAACATTTACTTTACTCAAATTGCTGAGATTAGAAAGAAAATTAGGCAATGGTTAAGTTGTGGCAATCCTTTAGTAGAAGCCATGGCAGTTAATATGGTAGCTAAGTTTGATAAATATTGGACCGATATTCAAGGGCTAATGGGTATTGCAACTCTTCTTGATCCTCGATTCAAGACCGTAGTGTTGCTGATTTGTTTTGAGGATTTACTTGGGACCAGTGGTACAGAATGTGAGGATAGGGTTCTTGAGGTCAAGAACTTGTTAGCTGACTTGATGCATGGGTACCATGTGGAAGAGGATGTGAGGAGCAATGAACCAGCAGCAGATTCACTTGGCAATAGTGAGAACTTCTTATCTTCCATGAGTGCTCGTGTGGCAAGTAGAAGGCCAGCAAGCATGGGTTTCAAATCTGAGCTTGACCGCTACTTGGATGAAGAGATGTTGGACATGCATACACCAAACTTTAAAGTTTTAGATTGGTGGAAAGTGGCTGAAACTCGATTTCCTACTTTGAGAAGGATTGCAAGGGACATCTTTGCTATCCCTGTTACAACTGTTGCTTCAGAATCTGCTTTTAGCACCGTTGAAAGGGTTCTTAGTGAGCATCGTAGCAGGCTCACTTCCAAGATGTTGGAGGCCCTTATGTGCTCTCAAGATTGGCTTCGGAACAAATACAAAGGTATACATGTTGACTTGTTGTCCATTTCATAGTTCCTTACTATGTCTGAAAACTAACTCTTTACTTATGTTTGTAGTTGATGAGAAGAACAAACAAGCTGCTGCTACCTTTTGGTCCTGCCTCCAAGATATACAAGAGGGGCTGTATGTTATTGTTCATAACTTGTGCATGTTGATTTGTGCCTTCAATCACTCAATTTTTGCCTTGTTCATGTCTTTAATCTGTGCTCTTTCTCATGGATGCTTACTCATGCAAATATGTTCATGTAGGAGCTTGCCCTTTGAATCAATCCGCCCTCCAAGTCCAAGCTTCATCACCCTGTAGCTACTCCAAGTCAAAAATGC
The DNA here is from genome assembly GCA_036346265.1 of Melocanna baccifera. Classification (NCBI taxonomy): domain Eukaryota; kingdom Viridiplantae; phylum Streptophyta; class Magnoliopsida; order Poales; family Poaceae; genus Melocanna; species Melocanna baccifera. Next base: position 815,403 of record CM070695.1, on the reverse strand, counting down.
AAGTGCAATATGTATCTCCTTTTGATTGTAATGCTGCTAGCTATTGTGTACTCTGGTCCTCTTGTTGGTATTACAACTGCTATGGTTGAGTCAAAACATGTAATATAATATGTGATGAACTCATGAACTTGGTAGTGTGGTGTATTGCTGTTGGTCTATGTACTCTGTTTGTATGGCTGCAGTTTGAAGTTGTATGGTCTATGAACTTGTATGGCTACTGGCTGCAGTTTGAAGTTTCTATGTACTCTGTTTGTATGGCTGCAGTTTGAAGTTGTATGGTCTATGAACTTGTATGGCTGCAGTTTGATTTTGCTGAGACGTCTGTTGGTTTTCATGTGTTAGTTTCGGTTAAGCAGCTGGCTGGGTTACTGTTTATTGTTCATTTATATTCGCTGGCTGAGTTTGCTGCGTCTGCCGTAGTGAGCAAAGTTAGGTTCTCTAGTATTTGACTATTTGTTTCTATTGCCGATGCTCTTGGGGAGATTAAGCAGCCCTACTCGGTGGTCCATGCAGAGACGGGTATGGGTTACCCGTTGGGTATAAATACCCGCGCGGGTGCGGGTTTTGGTAAGTTTTTATACCCAGGTGCGGGTATGGGTATCGTAGCCGGTAGAGTTATATTTGACGGGTGCGGGTATGGGGTGGCTATACCCGGCGGGTATGTACCCGTTGCCAACTTAACGCGTGGACTTTTATTGAGCTGGCCCATGTGGATCCCCAGCCCCACATGGGGCTAGTTAAATCATGCGTCCCTAGGGTTCCGCCCAAGCATTAGGGGTGAAGCTGGCGCCTCCCGCCTGCAGCACACGATGGTGCACCCCGTCTGTGGTGTGTGGCAGTGCGACATGAACTGCGGCGAGGCTAGGGCCCATATCTGTGGTGCGTGGCAGCGCGACGTGAATAGCGGGCTGACTGAGATCCCGTTTGCGCGCACGGCGTCGCGACGTTAACAGCTATGAGGCTGAGCCCCCGTTTGCATCGTGGCTTCGGCTCGGCGTGAACAGCGGGCATGGTTGCGGCCCCCGTATGCGGCGCATGGCTGTGTAGTGTGAACGACGAGCGTGGCCAGCGACAGCCGAGGTGGCACTGGAGGTGAGTGCTCGGTTGACAAGATTCACAGCGGCACGCTCGGCGTAGACCTGATCTAGGACGGCCGCTAAATGCGGTGCACATAGTGCGTGGGTGAGCGGCGATCCTTATGCGGTAGCAAGGTGGGCTTGGGCTCGGACAACAGACCTCAGTGGTGGCGCAAAAGGCGTGGGCTGGCAATACCGGAGGTGCAGGGAATAGGGTTGATGAGGTGGCCCATATGGCTAGGGCGGGCGGTGCACACGGAAGCAAGGCGGTGCCGGAGGCATGGGCTCACGGGGAGGGGAGAGATTGGGAGGAAAAAAACTAAACCAATCTAATCAAATTATCTGAACTTGACCGATTAGCAAAACATACAAGATGGCCTACCTGAGAGCGTTATCGTGTTGATAAATGTGTTGAAGTATTGGTCGTGTTATTGACGATCAAGCACGCACATAAATTAGAAGTTAACAAAAGATGTAGTCCTAATAGCCTCGCAACTTTATTGCTCTTACCCGTAGGCAATGTATGTATATACAATGTACAGCCCCTTCCCCTTTATATGGCTATTTTTTTGTGTTTTAATCGATCTCCTTCCTCTCCTCTTTCTCTTTTATCCACTTAGCAAAATTTCTATATAACATTTCTTATAGATAGTTTATGGCACCCTATTGTACATACTCTTAGTAGACAAATGCACCCAAAAAAAATATTGATGGCCGTTAAGGGTAACTGCACCCTTTTGTTTTTGCAAACCAAGAACGATTGTACTCTAAGGTGCTAAAACATATAGGAAGCTATGCAAAAATGTCCTCCGTGTGACTTCTAATGTAAAATAGTAGGATCTCCAAAAAAATGTAAAATAGTAGGAGGAATATTTTAATGATGTGATCACTGTTCATCCAGCGTGTGTATGTAGTAAAGTTTATGGATTACAGTGTGGTGCCGGTATGTATGAACCATGCATGGTTTCTGGTGTATGGCTGTGACCAACTAGGACAAGACATTTATTGTTGGGGCCACGTAGGCAAGAACTTCATTATTGACTTGACTCGATCTCATTTAATGTACGGATTCACTGCAAACGTCAACTACTAATTTATTTTGATTTTTAATTTATTTAAATCAAAAACTATTTAAATTATGTTAACTTCTAATTTTAATTTATTTTTGATTTTTAGTTTGTTTTTTTTTGCCTTTTTTCCGTCATATCTTTGTATTATCTGTGATGATATAACGGTTTTTTATTTATTTATTTTTATTTTTTCTCTATTTTTTAAAAAAGTTAATGTTATTATAGTGTAATTTTAATCATAAATTAAAAGCTATAGCTAAAAATTTAGAGGCCGCTCGTTTGGGTTGAAATTTGATGGTTTATGACTGAAATTGCATTGTAGTTGGCTGAAATTACACTAGGTCTGTTCTTTTCAGTTTCTAAAAGCGGCTTTTGGCTTTTACTACAATACATAATTTTTAAACGGAGTATTTCTTCAAAACGGGGTCTACAAGTTAATTGTAGTGCACTTTAAAAAGCCTAATATCTGTACAATCCAAAATTCGCAAGCGATTATCTCTCTGTTCGTAATCTTTATCGCAAACAGCTAAAATTTAAAAATTTCAACCAAAAGTCAGAAGCCACAGCCATATCAAACAGACCATAGCTGATGGTAGTTTATTTGACGTAATTAATTTAAAAAATCTAAAAATAGAAAAAATATGTTAACCCATCACGTATAATGCAAACGAATATGAAAAAAGAACCAGTAAAAAAGCTCAAAAATACTAAAAAAAATAAAAATTATGAATAACAAAGAATAAGTTAGAAGATAGAAGCTCAAGACCAAATGAACCAGTTGAAGCGGTCCTAGGAAAGATGAAAGATGGTCGTGTCCGTTGCAAGTGAATATCCAGCATAAATGTCAAGCAAGTGACTATATATTCGGACTTCGGAGCCAAATATGACGTGCATGTACGGACACACGTTGGAGGCAGCGTTTAGCTGTATCCGATCTTTTAGCATTAACATTAACATTAGCATCTTACTAATCGGAGGTTTCTCTAGTGGCCTCTACATTAATCTAAAAAATAAAAGGCTAGATATTACTATATTAATTGAAGAAAAAGAAAAACTGCAAATTTCTATGTTAATCAGGAAAAAGAAAACATTGAGGCCGTTGATTTAGAGCTAGGCATTAGTTGTGAAAAGTCAAGATTTGTCCGTGTTATATGCGCAGGCTAGATGCCATACGGGCTGCTACTATAATGCCTCCGATTGACTAATTGAAGACAAGTCCAATACAGATTTCCTGATATTACAACTCTATCTCTAAATCACAAAATAAATTATCTTTACTAATTAGAGGATTCTACGACAGTTCTCACATTAATCCTAAGAAATAAAAAGCTAGAAATTACTATATTTATCAGATAAAAAGGAAAAAAGCTAGAAATTCCCAGGCTAATTAGAAAAAAAGAAAACATCCAGGACATTGATTTAGAGCTAGACATTAGTTATGAAAGGTCAAGATTTGTCGATGTTATATACGCAAGCCAGGTGCGGTACAGGCTGCTACTATAATGGCTCCGATTGAATAATTGAAGACAAGTCCAATACAAGCTTCTTGATATTACAACTCTATGTCTAACTCACCAAATAAAAATATAAAATCTAGGATGTTCATAATTTGGTATGCACTATATATAGTTGTTTTTTCTTCTTGAGAAAGAAACAACAACTATGCAATAAAAGGGGTATTTTACATGCTATTTTTTTATCACGATTGATTGGATTGTTGTATATTGACATCGTTCCATCAAATTTCAAAAATAATTTACATGTCTAAATTTTTAAATGTTAAGTAAAAAAAATGCAATGGAACACTGATTATAGTAGTTCAACGTACAAGTTCAACACAACTTAGAATTGAAATAAAATTCGAAAAATGATGAATCATAATTAAATTAAATTAAATTCAAAAAAGGTAACATTCAAAATTAAAGTATATCATGAATATAGAAGTTTGAAATAAAATTTAAATTCCACGATAAAGTAAAAAATAATTAAAATAGTTTGAAACTAAACCGACTCAAAAATAAATGTCAATTTTGGAATATATAATTTCGAAATTGGAACTTAATATTAGAATCAAATTTCAAATATATAAATTCAGAATAAATATTAAGATCTGAATTAATATTATGATTAATAATTATATTAAAATTAAATTAAAAAGGTAGAATTCAAAGTTAAAGTATATTATGAATATAGAAGTTTGGAATAAAAAATAAATTCCATAATAAAGTCAAAATGATTTAAATAGTTTGAAACTAAACCGGCTCAAAAATAAATGTCAATTTTGGACTATACAATTTCGAAATTGGAACTTAATATTAGAATCAAATTTGAAATATATAAATTCAGAATAAATATTAAGATTGAATTAAAATTATGATTAATAATTAAATTAGATTTGGAAACATGGTAAGCAAAATTAAATTATAGTTTGGAAATTTTTTAATTTAAAATGGAACTAAACTAAATGTCAAAATACAAAAGTTCAAACTTGGATATTTAAATTGACTTTTGATTTTACATTTTGATGAAAAGTACACCATTTTTAAATCACTTACCCGTGCAGGAGCACGGGTTGATGTCTAGTTAATTGTCTTTCGTTTGGGATTACGTGAGCTAACATCAGGGGATATTTGTCATTAAAACTTGTGCCGGAAAAAAAGCTGCTGCCGGCAGGCTTCTTCAGAAAAGAAATATGCTAGAATGGATTTGATTAAGTGAAATTTGTAGGTCAGCGACTTCAACATGGATTTGTTCTCTTCTGGCCTGTTAAGTAAATGCATGCATATATTTGGTGTTTACTTGTTGGCTGTCTGTTTCTTTGCTATGATTAATTGGGGAGGACTTTTTTTTTAGCTCATAGGTACAACAAAGACGTATTTACGCACGTGCGTTCTCAACATCACACACACATACCTACACATATCCACATAGGTTCATCCAAAGCACATGCTTGAAACTAAAGACAGAGACTCAAGATCTCCAGAAGCACAGGCACACACTTTAACCACCGAACACACCCACATATGTGTATACTCAGAAGGTATTATTCACTAAACAGTACCAAAGGGACACTGTTCAACTGAACAGTGCCCCCAAAAAGATGCGCCACCAAGCTTAAGCTTGGCGGGCGGGGCGACCACCGCCAACCCCTAACAACCAAGCAAAGGCTCGGCCGCTTAATTAGGGAGGACTTACTTTTGAGTTTTGGGGGAAGGAGTTTCACACGAAATAATGTAAGGGGTGATCGGAATAGCGATGGCTTTTCACTTTTCTTTGAAAAAACATCAGAGTGGTTGAAAAACATCAGAGTGAGTTGGTTTATTGAGTATAATTAAATGTAAAAATTTAAAAACCAAAACAAAAACAAAAAAGTATAAGTAAATTTTTTAAAAATGAATTTTTTATCAGAGTGTGCATGTAGCTACAGACTGCACTGCTCTGATGAAAAATATTGCCACCGCTAGCGATGGCACAAGCCATCCGGAGCGCAGCCGTAAGCAATGTGATTTTGATCAAGAGTGAGTTGTGATCTGTCATGAGAGCACCCATGCATCTGTACTGTATGCCCCTTCTTGCCCTCATCATCTAGAATACTTCATTCTTTTTAGCTTATAATTATAGCTTTTTCTAAACAAACAAATGAAACGGTTCTTCATCACTATTTCGAAGTGGCTTATCAAGATAGCATTTTTGAAATGACTTATCATTTTATCAATATTCGATTTGTTCGCACAAACGCTCTCGTTAAGACTAAAAGTCTACCTCATAGTAGTAAATTTTTAATGTACTACTAGTATGATTTTGTCCAACTAGGCTGGCAAGTGGCAAAGCAAGTTATAAAAAATATAATATTATAAAAGTATTTTTCGTGATAAATTCACATATATTATTTTTATATATTTAAACCATAATAATATATTTGGTCAAAATTAATAGAATTTAGTGTAAGTATTTAGGACGTCACTTTTCCTTTTCCTCTCCCATCCCCATGTTTAACGTTTAAGGGCGCGCTCAGAATGGCTGTGGGCGGTGAGCGATTTTTTCACTGTGGTAGGTACTGTAGCTACAGTACCTGCTACAGTGAAATTATTTTTTTCCCGTTTTTTTTTTAAAATTACTTATACTTTTTTTCGTTTTTTGTTTTCGGTTTTTTAAAATATTTTTTACATTTAATTATACTCAATAAACCAACTCAGCTACAGTATTTTTTCAGCCAGCTACAGTATTTTTTAGTAAAAATCAAAAATCATCACTATTCTGATCAACCCCTAAACCGCGTGATTCCACTCAATTAACCCCCGAAATTAAATTGATTCCAACTCGAGATTCCCCAAAATCCGAAAAGCCATGCACGCACAAAGCCAGCCGCTCACACACCAGCGCCATTAAATTATTGATTTCCTTCCTTCTTCTCTCTCTCTAAGACGGACGTGATGAGCTGGCTGTTCCTTCCACTCTCCTTCCATTCGCCGCCTTCTTCCCTTGTTATTAAGCTTCGCATTGCAGCATAGCCAAGCTTGCGCTGCAGGGAGAAGTGGTGAGTGGTGAGATCGATCGGCATTGGAGTTGGAGTTGGGAACTCAAAAGAAGGGGAGCCCCAGGAATAGTGTGTGTGTGTGTGTGTCACTGCCCGACCGCGGCTTGCTATTTTGGGAAGAGAAAGGTGAGGGGTTGGCCGTTGATGGCGCCGTGGAGTGGTTTGTGGGTCGGCGGCAGGGCCGCCCTCGCCGGCGACGCCTACCGTGGCACGCCGGTCGTCGTCAAGATGGAGAACCCCAACTGGTCCATCTCAGAGATCGACGGCGACGACGAGTTCTTGGCCGGAGCCGGCGGGCGGCGGCGGAAGGGCAAGAACGCGAAGCAGATCACCTGGGTGCTGCTGCTCAAGGCGCACCGCGCTGCCGGCTGCCTGGCGTGGCTCGCCTCAGCCGCCGTCGCGCTCGGGGGCGCCGCGCGGCGCCGCGTCGCGGCCGGGCGGACGGACTCCGACGCCGCCGAGGGGGAGAGCGAGGGCGAGGAGGCCACCGCGCCGCGCTCCCGGTTCTACGCGTTCATCAAGGCGTTCCTCCTGCTGTCCTTCCTCCTCCTCGCTGTCGAGCTCGCCGCCTACGCCAACGGCCGGGGGCGACTCGCCGTCTCATTCGACTCGCTCTACGCGTCATGGGTGCGCTTCCGCGCCACGTACGTCGCCCCGCCGCTCCAGCTCCTCGCCGACGCCTGCGTCGTGCTCTTCCTCGTCCAGAGCGCCGACCGCCTCGTCCAGAGCCTCGGCTGCTTCTACATCCACCTCAAGCGCATCAGGCCCAAGCCCGTCTCGCCGGCATTGTCCGACGCGGAGGACCCCGACGCCGGCTACTACCCCATGGTGCTCGTCCAGATACCAATGTGCAACGAGAAGGAGGTGCGCACCATTGCCGCCGCCTACAATTGCCCCCCAAATATTCAATTTTTCCCGCAGAAAAAGATAAAGGAAATCCAAATTTTGAGCGCGATGTTCGTCGTCTGTTCCGTTCAGGTCTACCAGCAGTCGATTGCGGCGGTCTGCAATTTGGATTGGCCGAGGTCCAACTTCTTGGTGCAGGTGCTGGACGACTCAGATGACCCGACGACGCAGGCGCTGATCAAAGAGGAGGTGGAGAAGTGGCAGCAGAACGGGGCGCGCATCGTGTACCGCCACCGCGTGCTCCGAGAGGGGTACAAGGCCGGCAACCTCAAGTCGGCGATGAGCTGCAGCTATGTCAAGGACTACGAGTACGTCGCCATCTTTGATGCCGACTTCCAGCCGTACCCGGACTTCTTGAAGCGCACCGTGCCGCATTTTAAGGTAGGATGATGTGAAATTCAGTACACTTCTGAATCGTGTGGATTATTAGGATTCTGAATTTCTGATTGCGATATGTTGCAGGACAATGAGGAGCTGGGCCTTGTGCAAGCGAGATGGTCGTTTGTGAACAAGGACGAGAACCTACTGACGCGGTTGCAGAACATCAACCTGTGCTTCCACTTCGAGGTGGAGCAGCAGGTGAACAGCGTGTTCATCAACTTCTTTGGGTTCAATGGCACAGCCGGGGTGTGGAGGATCACGGCGCTGGAGGACTCGGGAGGGTGGATGGAGCGGACGACGGTGGAGGACATGGACATTGCGGTCCGCGCGCATCTCAGGGGCTGGAAGTTTGTATTCCTGAACGATGTGGAGGTGCGATGCATACTGGGTTGCTTGCTGATTGCCTTGCCACATTGCTAGGATCATATTGCTTAAGCTTAAATATCCTGTGCTAAAGCGTCCATTTCATCTCTGGACAGTGCCAGTGTGAGTTGCCGGAGTCGTACGAGGCTTATAGGAAGCAGCAGCACCGGTGGCATTCGGGGCCAATGCAGCTGTTTAGGCTATGCCTGCCAGACATCATTAGATGCAAGGTATTACAAAGTGCTCCCTTCCTGCTCCATAATCGGTGCATAACTGTAGCTGTATTGCATTTGTTCTTGCCAGACGTCAAATTCGTACATTTGTACTGCATTCTAACTCTAGCAGATAATAAGATCACTGTAGCGCTCGACTGCTGTATGGTCCGGAATGGCAAAGAGCACATGAGATTTTGTGGCTTTGCATGTATTCTTAAGGTTTTCATTTTTGATTGCTTGATTTATCCGCAAAACTTTGTCAACTAGTTCTCAACTGTAATTTTAGAGGAAACTTCTGCCAGGTTGATAGTTCAGTTCCAACGCAAGGATCTCAAAGTACTTACTACCTGTATTTACTTTGTTCTAACGGTGTCTAATTTTGTTGTTGCAGATTGCGTTCTGGAAGAAGGCCAACTTGATCTTCCTTTTCTTCCTGCTCCGCAAGCTCGTCTTGCCCTTCTACTCCTTCACGCTTTTCTGCATCATCCTCCCAATGACGATGTTCGTGCCTGAAGCCGAGCTTCCCGATTGGGTTGTCTGCTACATCCCTGCCCTGATGTCCTTCCTGAACATCCTCCCTGCACCAAAATCTTTCCCGTTCATCATCCCGCACCTGCTGTTCGAGAACACCATGTCAGTAACCAAGTTCAATGCCATGATCTCCGGCCTGTTCCAGCTCGGCAGCGCATACGAGTGGGTTGTGACCAAGAAATCGGGCCGATCGTCGGAGGGTGATCTCATCGCCATGGCGCCCAAGGGGCTAAAACAACAGAAGGCTGGCTCGACACCAGTCCTTGACGCGGCAGCAATCAAGGAACAAACCATGGCAAAGCAACCTGCTCCCAGAAAGGAGGCCAAGAAGAAGTACAACCGGATATACAAGAAGGAGCTCGCCTTCTCACTGCTCCTCCTGACAGCCGCCGCCCGTAGCTTGCTCTCGAAACAAGGGATTCACTTCTACTTCCTGCTGTTCCAGGGCCTGGCCTTCTTGCTGGTAGGCTTGGATCTCATCGGTGAGGATGTCAAATAAACTGTAGTGTGGAAATAAACAGGTGATGCTGAACAGCAATCGATCATGGATATGTTGCACCTTTTGTCGAGGGATAGGAATCAGGAACCGGATGCGAATGCTCAGTCGGAGGATTTAGTACTTGGGAACAGTCTCTGGCTGTAAGCACGTGTAGATACATAGCTCTCTTCTTGGCCGGTAAATCTGCCTATTTGTTTAAGGTGGGGATCGTGTGAGAAGATCCAGAAATATTTGCGATAAACTATTATCAATGAAATATTTGTGATGAATCATTATCGATATATGTTAAGTTGAAATCTAAATTTGCGAAAGATTTTGATTTTAAGTCTTCTGGTTCAACTCCTGACGGACAAACCTGCTCTGCTGAGCAGTCAGACCAATCCTATGCAGCGGTTAGACTAGCTGTGCACACCGGTTATCTCTAATGTTCAACTAAGAGTTTTGAAATTTGGGAATTTAATCGTGGATTTGATCAATTGGTCCTAGATCAGTGTATTTATGTTACATGAAGTATGTTTAAACTAACGTTGGTCAAATTGTAAATAAATTATGTCCAAAAATGATATATTGGTCTTTGGATGTGCAAGGAAGTATGGAGTCAACTATAGTAAACAGCGATGATTGGGATTACGTTCATGGAGGAGCCAAGGTCCAGAACGATAGGATGCTAGGTGAGATGGTTAAGTTCAAACATGGCACAAGGAAGATAAGTAATGTTGAAGACAAGGTTCGAGCAACTGGTTGCACCAAGTGCTTTGGTCGGTTCAAGTGAGACGTGATCCGATGGGAACTGGAGCGGAAGAGACTTGTCGATACGTGACAAGTTATTGGGGAACCTACACGTGGCAAATATAGCGATTATTGATAAGGGAAGGAGAACTAGGTCACGGCAAGCGTATTTTAGCAGTTTGCAAAAGCGGTTTAGGTCGAGGGGATATTGGGGAGATCAATGAATTAAAGGCTAAAGATTTAGCGGATTCGGTTTATATACTTTGAAAAGCATGTATGAATTAAGTATGAGTGTAAAACCTATGCTATGTGAGATTAATGGGTTTTCCTCAATTATACAAATGGATAGTATCCATTAGAGTTAGATGTGGCATGTTGCCTCATCTACTTAATGGGTTGGAGGTAGAAGCTTGCAAGCCTAAAGTTTGAGAGAAGAGTGAGTGCTATAGTATACTCTCTTATCCTCCTTATAGTGTGGTTGCGAAATATTCATCTTTAAGTAGCAATAGATCACATTTATTCATCTCTCATGAAGTGTTCTTATTTTGATATATTTACTCTTGTTCTTGTTGATTCTTTCTCACTTTTCTTTTCTTCTTGATCTTGTTGCGTGTTAAGGACATGTAAACGATAGTGATGACTTATGTAAATCAAATCTTATCTATCTAGGCATTGTGGTTTGTAAAATTTATGAGTTGTTCGGTTCTTACTTGATTTGGAACCTTTCTTGAGGAACCTTGATCTGAGTGCTTTGGGTTCGATTCCTTGAGTGGTCTTGCTTGTTATGATATGTGGAGACTCATCTGGAGCCATCTTAGCTATTCTTAACTCGCGAGCAAGTTGGTTCTTAAGTTTTTTATATTTGCTTGATTTTAGTGCAACTTTGCATGTTTTGAAAAAATGTTAAAACTTTGGTTAAGACCTATACAATCCTTGGATGTAATAGATTCCTGATACCCTCAGGAAGGTATGTGCTAAGTTTTACTTCATTTGATTATGGATTTTAAAGTTTACACCAAAAGTGGTTTTGGTCGAGGCTAATTTTTCTGTTCTGGGAACAAATGAGCGGTCAGGCCACACCTCTAGTGGTGAGCAGATCAGTTAGGTGTTGTTTTTGTAAGGTTTTGTTGATTTGGCTTATGCTATAAAATCTGATCGTCTTAACTCTCTAGCTCTAGATAAAAATGGCCCCGAAATTTCTTCAGCAGGGCTATTCTTGCAGGCTCCCTTGATTACTTGACCTGTTCCAAAGTTCGAACACCCTGCCTTCTTTCAGTTACGCTGACCAATGCGTTTGCTTGTACCTGCCCTGCTTGACCTGGCAAACACACATGCATTCGTTTTTCAGCGAAATGCCCACATAGATAGAAACTTACTTCTGTATCACCTCAAATGCTCATTCCGCACTGCAGGACTAACCGGACAAAGCATGTATCGTGGTATAATCTCAGATCAGAACAGTAACTTGTCGAAACTGTCTTCAGATGCAGCGAATGTTACCGGCGACTCGGTTGTCCTGACCTCTTCCTTACACATTCAACAGCACTAGTACAGTATGCTTCTGCATGTGCTCTTGTACTCAGCTATGGAAATAAATGACCATGAACCTGTAAGATCAAAGTAAGAAACCTCACCAGGCACTGATGTACTGCCCGGAAGACTTGAAATATATTTCGCATTCCACTGGTTCCCTTACCTGTATGTCTGCAGCTGGGAGGAGAGATGAAGAGAAAACTGCAGCAAGAATCAAATATCTGACGCGGTCCTTCTCAAGATTCATCTGACAGGACAACGCCACAATGGCAGTGGTAAGATGGGCACCGTCCTTGGCTGCACACATACATTTGATTTTACAGGGGGGTGAGCTGTGAGTGACCGAGCAAGTAGTTGCTGTGAAGCACTGAAGTGTGTGTGTTCGATCGCATCTGTCCTGCGATCGGGTGAGATCATCGTCTCACATGCCTAAGATCAGTCTGGCTGCTCGTAGAAATTCACTCGTCCCTGCTGAATTATTGCCATTGCTGCGCGTGCAGATGCTCCTGTACTGCGTGGTAGTAACGCGTAGCGTTCTGTGAGAGAGAGAGAGAGAGATGGGCCTGGGCCAGCCCACTCCATGCCCAGAGAAAGACAGGGGAGAAGGGACCCCAGTTTCCTGTTCTACTATGGCCCGGCCCATTGGAAACCCAGCGGTGGACGACATTGCACAGCTAAATGGATCACAAGTTCAGTGACATGTGGGGGCCACCTGCAGGGGACTGAGGTGAGAGCTGTGATGTGCCGCTGGCTCCAGGCAAAAGCCAAGGGCCGAGTGACTCGGCGAGCTTGCATTGCAGGACAGCTTAAGAAGATGAACTTGGGCAGAAGGCCATGAATGATCTCGCATGATGAAGACGAAAGGAGTGCAAGAAACCAGTTAAAACATCAAGCTCCGATTAGTGAGGCTATTATATTGATCTTGGGATTTGGGGGAGATGCACCTCCGGCCTCCATTTTACAAAACCCTTTCTCCTCCGGCTGCGATCGGCCTGACAGGCATATACCAGTACCGTCGCCGGAGAAGAAGGAAACAGGAGAGGCCACGGCGTGCGTGCATTTCCTCGACCATCTTGAGTAATCTCCCACTACAACTACACCTTCAACGCTCCAGCTAATTAACCCTTCCCTAACCACGTCGCCGACCAACCGAGAACCCTAGTTAAAGTAACCACGTGATCGAAGAGCCACAAGTGTTGCCTAGCTAATCTGTCACCTACTGATAGCTGCACTGCACGCACCAAGAACGCAGGCAGGCTTGGTAATTGCGTTGGGAGGTGCTTGCATATGCGTGGTTGGATGGATCATGCGTCGCTCCACGCGGCGAACATGGGCATGTGCGCGATGGACACGGCGGCCGGCCTCGCTGAAGCCCAGGGGCCCAGCTGCAGCGGGCTCATGAGCTTGGATGACGGCGCCGCCGCCGGCCTCGCGAAGAGCATGGACAGGCCGCCGCCCCGGTCAGGGTTGCCCTCGCGCGAGTTGCTCAGGCTCGTCACCAGCGAGGACGCGCCCGACATCGACATGTGCGCGCCGGCCTCGGCGGCCTCGTGGTGGTCCGCGGGCACCGCGTCCACGGTCACCAGGTCGTGCAGCACGGAGAAGGCCTCGCCGGACAGGACGTCGTGGCTGCGGTCGCCGGCGCACGGCGCATCGGCTAATCTTGGGCCGGCGGCCACCCTCCAGCCATCCGCGGAGCCGCCGGGCTGCACGAGGGCGGCCGCCGCGGTGTCGGCAGCGACAGGCAGGGCGTCGTCGGCCCCGTCCTTCTTGCGCCTGGCGAGCTCGCCCGGTAGGAGCGTGTTGCTGGCCATGATCTTGTCGGCGTCGTAGCGCGTGATGTCGAAGTTGGTGACGGCGTTGAGGCCGCGGAACTTGATGGCGGCGACGTCGTACGCCTCCGCCGCCTCCTCCTGCGTGCCTGCACATACGCATACATTGCATGGCAAGTAAGCTTGCAAGATTGGAGTACGTGGAGGGAATGCAGCAGCCATGGTCTGAATCTGAATTCTGAACAGGGGGAATGGGGAATCGAAGGAGATGATGCGTGCATCGCATCGCGTTGCATGGGGCTCAATCGATCGGCATGGTCAAACATGCAAAAGCGGAAGCTGGCTGCAGGAGCGCGTGCGAGCTGCGGCAGTGTAAAAACGAGAAAGGCCAGCCTTACGCAAAGGTGAAAGAGAATCGCAGGGATCCATCCACGCGCAGGGCCACACACAGGCAGCGCAGAGAGACCAAAAGCAAGGAAATTGAGAATCGCTAAACAACATTGGAAGTGTTTTTTAACTCGAAACATTAATTTTTTTTCCATGTATGCAATATTTTTTACTTATATTTACAATACTGTTTATCTATGCATGCAACATTTCTCCGCTATAAAATATTACATACATAGAAAAATATATTATATATATAAAAAATTATTATATATATATTGATAAAAAATATTATATAACTAAAAAATCTAGGGGCTCCGAGTGAAAAAAAAACACTCTAGGCGCCTCCAACATTCCTTGGCATGATTGGGTTGCAACACGTATGATGATTGCGACAGGACACCCTGCGCCCTCCGGCCATGGCAGCCAGCTCCTGCGTTCAACGCAACACCAATCCAATCCAAACGCACCGCATGGTACCGAGCTGGGTTAGCTGCTAATCCGTAGCCTCGCATCATCATGGACGCATGCGACGCGGTGCCATGCACGCCAACGCAGAGCACGACCGACCTATCTACATAGACGCATGCACGCACATCTACTTCCACGGGCATGCAGATGCAGAGTATTAGGGTTAATTCTTCTGCTATACTCACTGAACGTGCCGAGGTAGAGGTCCTTGTTGCCGGAGACGCGGCCGATGCGCGCCTGCCACCGCCCGTGCTGGTGGTGCCTGCAGACACACGTACGCAGTACAGTACAGTACAGAACACATCAAACGTGTATAAATGTGTATAAATGTGGTACTAGTATAGACGCATATATGCAGCTTCAGGACGACGCTGGCGAGCTAGGACAGCGCAGCATGCAGTGCGTGTATGCTACGCGCGAGGTCAAGTGTGAAGTGAAGAGAGACCTCGTAACTCCTCGGTACATCGAAGCACCCCGTGAGAAACCGCTGCTCTTCCTGCACGCAGTAGTAAACAACACCAAGTTCAGACGTTGCTGGTCGGTGTGTGGTGGTAGTAATGAACTAGCAGCATTAGTCTCTGTCTGTAGTAAGATATGGAGTGCATATAGGGTTGATGAGTTCGCACGTACTCTCCATAGGTCGAGGTCAAAAGTGCTCAGCTGAGCGTGCGGATTAGCACTTAATTTACCTTCTCAGGTGAGCCACGTACTCCTGCCTGCTCATGTTCTTCATCTCCTCCAGCTCCTCCTGGTAGTCCTCGAGCTGCACATGCGGTATTATCGAATTAAGTACACATGTAACAAGTAATTAACTCAAGCTACCGGTACTCAACACTGGTACTGCTCCCTCCAGTCATAAATATATATCATATTGGATATCGGTATGGTCCCCAAAGCGTTATTTTGATCATTAATTTATTTTTATTTTTATTTATAAAACCCAATAAAATTATAATATGATAAATGTATTTTTTAAGATAAATCTATACATATGATTTTCATACAACCAATCTAAATATTTGAAAAGATATCAATAGTCAAAGATTTAAAATTTTAACTATATATATATATATATATATATATATATATATATATATATATATATATATATATATATATATATACTAAATCGATATAATATTTGTGGCCGGAGTGGGAGTACTAGTCAAGCTACCATGACTTCCAAGGTAAAACAAAAATATATATGAATCAAATTCGGCTGTACTACAAGTAATTAATTAATTACCGGGAAGTTGATGTGTGTGGATCGGCCCCAATACTTGAGCGCCGCCAAGTCATAGGCTCTGGCCGCCTTCTCCTCCATGTCGTACCCACCTAATGTAACACTCAACCATATAATAAGTAGTAACTAGTAAGTGAGTGAGTGCTATGAAGTATAAAAACACTTGAATCTTTTAGACACCTCTAAAATATCTAAGTGCTCCAAATCACAAAAACCTAGAACCACCAAGTAAAAAAAGCTCTTTTTTTTTACTTTTACCACAAACATTTTTAACTATTTTCATTAAAAAAAACCATTTTTAACCATGAACGTAGGAACACAAATAGTACGGGTGTGGAAGCATACCAAGATAGACTGCGCAGCGCATGCAAGATAGTCGTACGTGCCAGCCGGGGAGTTAACCACCGAGCGGATTGGTTAACCAAAGAACGATAAATCTCGATTAG
This sequence comes from Melocanna baccifera, assembly GCA_036346265.1. Classification (NCBI taxonomy): domain Eukaryota; kingdom Viridiplantae; phylum Streptophyta; class Magnoliopsida; order Poales; family Poaceae; genus Melocanna; species Melocanna baccifera. The sequence continues at coordinate 799,244 of CM070695.1, read as the reverse complement.
CCACTGATAACACAGCTTAAGCATGCTTAGTAAGGATTAATGTTAATTAAGATCCAGAGTACTTACCTTGCCTCCCCTTCCTGGTCTGGCCTTCCTTCTTGCAGCTGTTGTCCCACAGGTGCGCCTCATACCGCCCCGTCCACCTATGCCTGCTTAATTTTAAACCACCGCGCCACTAATTAACACGCACCTCTAATCTCATTTGCTAATCTGGTTTGTAAGGTTGTTAGTGCGTTGATTAATTGCGTGCTTAACCAAATGCCGGTGGTGTATTGTACCTCGTGACGCCTCTGTACTGCGACGTTCTCTGCCCGAACGTGTCGATGGACTTGCGGTGGTGCACCGGCTGTTTCTGCCCGGCCGCGCCACCGCGCTTCCCCCCGCCGTCCGCGGACGCCGCCGCCATGATGCCGTACTCGCCAGCTGTCACACAGCTCGACAGCGACCCGGAGCTCATGGACAGGGCCAGCGGGTGGTGCCCCGCTGCGGCGGCGGCTGACAGGACGGAGTTGCCGCCGCCGTTCTCGGTAGCGCCGGCGTCGGCGGAAGCGTACGAGGTGGCGCTGCGCGCGGCCACCCAGCTTGCCATGGCCGTGGCCGCCGCCGCAGCCTCCTCGTCGGCCAGCAGTGCCGGCGCCGCCGGGCCGCCGTACAAGTCGCACGGCTGCAGGAAGCCATGGTGGCCGCCGTGGCTCTGACCGTGGTTCCCGCCGCCGGCACCGGCGCCGTAGTAGAAGCTGGAGGTGTTGTCCAGGCTCAGCGCCATCGCCGGCTGCCCCGCGCCCAGGAAGTCCTCCAGCTTCGGCCCTGATCGATCACACACACCACGAAAATCTAACAAACCAACAGATAAATGGAACGACGAATAAGCAAATGGGGTAGCGACTAGATATGTACCGTGGTGATCTTGATCGGTTCTCCTGAGAGCCTCCATGATGCAGAGCGAGCCGTCGGACTTGAGCGGCATGGAGGCGAGCTGAGAGTAGTACCCGTTGGTGGCGGCCACGACGTCGCCTCCGAGGCCGTAGGCGGCAGTGGTGACAGAGGGAAAGAAGAGGCCATGGTGCTGCTGCTGCTGCTGCTGCACGTGGTGGTTGTCGTCCATGGAGGAGGCCATGTGTGGCGAGAGCGAGAAGCCTAGCCAGCCACTCGCCACCTCGTTAGTGCCGCCATTGCCATTGTTGTTGTTGGTCATCGTGTGACGCTAAGCTAGAGAATACGAAGAGAGAGATGGAGATGGCGGCAATGGTGATTGGAGCAGACCAATCATTGGGGAGCACGCGTCGCAATGATGCCTCCAGCCATTGCCGCGCGCGATGAGAGCTTCGCGGCTTGAGGCTTGCAGTAGAGAACGAGACTGGATCGGAAGAAGAAGCGTGAGGAGTAGGAGAAGCTAGCGAGTGAGCAAGTGCGTTTGTGCTTTGCGTCTACGCGTTGCTTTAAAGTAAGCAAAAGGAATGAGTTGCTCTTGCTCTTGACCCACACACACACACACATTTACACACACTACATGCAAGCAAGAGAAAAGCGAGAGAGATGCTTGGAGAAATTCTCTTCCCACATCCCTCAGCTTGGGATCTGTGTAGCTACCAATAAGGAGACTTTCGTATTGTCTTTTGCTAATAGTTTTTGGTTTATAAATAGTACCAGCTTGTAGAGATAGACACTCGTATGCGATTTTGACTAGTAGAATCTGCATTAAAAAACGCTTGGTTTAAAAATTAGGTACCGTAGAAAAACAGCTTTTAAAAGCTAAAAAAACCCTAAATACCGTAGAAAAGTTATTTATTATAAAAAACAATTTATAGAAGCCAAAGCGAACGTGACCTAAGACCTCTCTCTCTGGATTCCCACAGACCACACAAAAGAAAAGATGAAAGAAATTTGCATGGGCATGTTGTTATGTGGTATGTATGGGTGTAGGTATGCAGTAGAGGATACTTTTGTTGTACTAAGTCTAGCAGAGGCAGGCAATGTTGCAAATACTCCACTGCACAACTAGTCACTTCACATCACAGTGACCATTATTTTTTGCTTTTTCAGTAGCTTTTATCTTTAAATCTCCCATTACTATTTATTAAATAAGGAAGTCGCAGACTAAAAAAACAGCCCGTTGTTGGGCAGGGCCTCCTCAATGCCAACCAAAATTCAACTCTACTTTCTTTTTTGAAAAAAGCAATTCAAGTCTAACTTGTGTGAAATTTATACTAGTACTAACACCACTGCTACTGCTACCCTAGCCTCTGCAGCTGCCCACTGCTACTAGTCTAGTACTACATACTACAAGCTACAGAGTGACAAGAAATTAATAATTCAGGGAAGAGAAGAGGAAAGAGTGAGAAAGAGAGGTTGGACGGAAGGGAGTATATGGCATGCAACCATAGTGTGTTAACTATTCCTTGATGTTGATCTCTCATGGCAAAAGTGCAAGGAGAAGGCCATGCATACATGTACATGGTTATATTGGTATAAATACAAAGGCCTCTTCAATACAGTTACATACGTACACCATTCCACTTACGTATCTCTGCTACATTGGCAGCATGAGATCTTGTATATCTGGTTGCTGTATTTACTTGCACATACGTACAAACTGTTGGAATTATATATGGAGATAATTGAGATCTCCACAGTTGTAATTTCACTTGCACAATTAAACGAGTTAGCATTTTCAGTAGGGATATATGTTGGTTTTGACATTTGACATGCATCCCTAGTAGTGTAAGATCTCCATAAATAAGGCCCCGCTCAGGACGGCTTTCCGTCGCTGGCGATGGACGAAAATTTCACTGTAGTAGGTACTGTAGCTACAGTACCTGCTACAGTAAAAAATTCGATTTTTTCCGTTTTTGTTTTCGGTATTTTTTTACATTTAATTATACTCAATAAACCAACTCAGCTACAGTGTTTTTTCAGCCAGCTACAGTGTTTTTTCAGCAAAAGCCAAAACTCATCGCTATTCCGATCACCCCCTAATTCTCTTGGTATGTGTTTCTAGCTAGCCATTGACTTTCTTATATACACCCCAATTATTGTACATATATGTCTGTCTGCTATTTATTGCAATTAAAAACAAGCAACAATATAAAGGCCTTCTGATGTACAATGCTACTACTACTAGTGTGTGTGTGTGTAGGAATCACATCATTGCATGCATGGTCCAACTAGATCTAGTCATTCCCATGTAGTCATATACAATTAATCAACGTAGAAAAACCAAATAAATGTGCATTGCAACCAATGGAGTGTTAGCATGGCCAAATGTCGCATAGCTTCTTGCAACAGAAAGAGGGTTCTTGGCGTATCTACAAGTTCATAACACGTGGTACATGTACACCAAACTCTGGTACAGTGCAGTATACAGTGTCATAGAGGGTTAGATATGAGAGTGAAGTGTGCTGCATCTTGCATGCAAACATTGATCCTTGGTTGGATGCTGATAGATAGCTAGATAGATTGTTTTCTTTTGAATTTGGAGCAGTCAACAGCTGCAGACAAAAAAGAGAGATGTCGGTCAATAGGATGTTCTCATGAATGATGTAGGGAAGAAGGGGCCAGAGAGAGATAGAGAGAGAGAGAGGAAAGGCTGCTGCTAATTGGGAGGTATCAGTACTACTTCACCATCTCCTTTCAGCATGCTTGGCTAGTTCTTGGCAACCAGTCTGGCGGTCTGGCCCATCGTTGAACTTTCGCACTTGGTGAGGTAGAGCTCCAAATCAAGAGAAACAATGGCTGCAATCTTCTTCTTCTTTTTTTTTGATGAAACGTACAGTGCAGTACACCTTTTCTTTGGAAAAAAATTAAGGGCTAGTGTTTGTAATGGAAGTGTCTATTTTGTTGTTTGTGTTTCCTCTCAGTTTTGTCAAAAAGAAAAGTTGAGCATGGCCTAACAATTTCACTTTTCCCGGCCCTTTTTTAAGTTTGAACTCAACCTAAGATTAATGAGTGCTTCACAAGGTTAATTAGGAGCTCAGTGTGTCATTGTTTGTGCCTTTGTGGCAACCCATATGAGATTTTGGCATTGCCTCTAATTACTGATATCGACCGACCACCAGTACTGTCAAACCCTGTTAACTTATGAGAATTGGGCAGGAATGGTGAAACTGAATAGCGTTCTAATGGAAGAGTGGCAAAAACAAGAGGCTGCCAAATTTGGCGTAAATGAGAAGGGGGCTTAACTAATAGCCAGCAAAAACGTGTTGGATCGTAAAGGCCTTCTCACCCCAAAGCTAGTCAATGAGATGAGGGACTCCTCCACTTTTAAACTAGGTCCATTGCCCTTCCACAACCAATATAGGATTATTCCAACAATCTCCTCCTTCACATATTAGTGTCTCTCAGCCATTCACTGCCCTTTCACCGTACACCGACGGTCCCTCAGGTTCACAGTCCATCAAGCGTTCACACCCTAGTGTCCATTGGGCCAGAGATGTTAGAACCGGACTCTGATACCACTTGTTGGATCGTAAGGGCATTCTCACCCCAAAAGCTAGCCAATGAGATGAGAGACTCCCCTATTTTTGAACTAGATCCATTACCCTTCCACAAACAATGTGGAACTATTCCAACAAAACGAAAATTTCCGATTTGAAAATGATGTGCTCTATTAAGCATTTTCCTGAAATGGATGATATAGTCTGAACTCCACTCGACAAATAGTTAAACCTTAATTTGTGGCACCATAAAACCATGATGACATATTCTTGTGAAATACGTCGAACTATTGATATGATCTCGAAAGTAGAAACCCCAACCACATGTCCTGCTCCTACAAATGTGATCGATCCTGAAAGGATCCAAATATTGGTAGAATAATGGAATGGAACTAGCTAGGGATCCATGCACCCACTCCCCTCACTCAACTATGATTAAGGTAATGATGGCGAATGGCCAGCAAGCTACAACCCATGCAAGCACTTTTGCTTGGAGCAGTGCCACTACGTGTATATATGTATGGCTGGATTTTTTTTCACTTTTAACTGTTTTATACTTGTACGGACTACAGTAACTAGTTTTTAAATGATACATTTTTTTAGAAAGAGTCAACAGAAAGATTGTAGTAAAAAGTGTACTGAGTTCAGCTGTACCGGCCAAAATCGTTGCGACTATTTTTCTATGTATATTACCTCTCGTGAACAGCTAGAATTCAAATATTTAAGTCATAAATCCAAAAAAACCCACCCATACATGCCTTCTTGGCTGGGGAGAAGCGAACATCACACATCACATTCAGCTCCAGGTCTCTAGTAGTCTGAAGTTGCATTGGAACCAAAGGCCAATGTTACTAATTGAAAAGGAAAGCAGCCATGATAAGTGGAGATTCTTTTTTTCCATGCTCCAGTCCCTTTCATGCAGGTGCAGGGGGGTTGGGACAGCTTCAGGTCTTAAAGAGGCTTTGCCGCATTGATCTATTCCCTTGCATTTATGCATAAGAGCTTGTACAACTTTATGACGTCAGCTAACTGTAAGTCTTACCACGTAGGATAAGATGATGTGGAGGAGAGATGGAGACCATAAAGAATTGAGCTCTCTCTCATGCAGTGTTGCCTGTAACACGAGAAACAAGATACATTATACACGGAGATGTCTAAAGAGATATATAAAAAGACAACTATTGTAGAAGTTGTCTTTGATGTTGTTTATAGATAACATAGAGAGTATTATAGACAATAGTTGCCTATACTATTGTACGTACCCTAAGACCTATATGGGCATTAGAGGGTTTATAATATTTGTTCTGCCCTTTTGTTTTTTTAATGTCAGAAGTTACTACTCCATTAGCTAGGACATGAGATGTCACTGCAGCATGTGTGGCATTTATAGCCTGAAAGCGGGCCAGTTATTTTTGCATATATATATGGCTCCACTTGGTCAAAGCATATCGCTAAGTGCGAATTGTATGTGCTAAATTAATTTGTAAAAGGCAATGTCGGGCAAACGCATCGCATTTAATTAAGTTAGCTGCTTATTAAAAAAAAGTCACGTTTAGCAGACGGCTCAGATCGTTAGACTTGTTACGTATGTGTTTAATTTGAGGAATCCGTTGGACTTTTGACTAACCCATTCTCCCATTATCTAGTTGGTTTGAGAATGGGAGCTCTATCACTATGCCAATCCCTATATATATATATATATATATATATATATATATATATATATATATATATACACACACACACGTACCTGGTGGTACGTACGTAGTATATATATATTAAGCTATATATGCATGCAATCTAGAAAGGGGCATGGATCGATATGGACAACAGTGAACTACAAAAGCAACGACAGGTACGTAGACAAGTCCTATAGTTCGACAGATACATATATCCTCTTTGTTTAATAACAAATAAATAAACAGCCTAGCGAAAAGGACTACCAATCTACGCATGTGTCTGGCTTTCTTAGGGCTCGGGCGCCATAAAATGCGCGCCTTTGTGTCACGTAGTAGATCGCCATGCACGTAGGCCCCACGCGCCATTACATGTGACAAGACAACTCGTGTGTGGAGGTATCCCCCCCCCCCTCTACCGTGCAAACCCTAAAGGCTCATCTACATTCCATCATGTGGACGGAGCTAAAAGGGTTAAAGCGGTGCGTGCATGGGAGGGGAACCGTTATAATGCAACCATCGGGTCGTACGTACGTGCAAAAACTAATAATGATGGTGGTGATTTTGCAACTTCGTTTAGAGGTTAAAATTGGTGGATGCCGTAATTTCGCAAACAAGGGAGGGGTAAACTGCATGGAGTAAATGGTAAGCAGAACTCTCTCTTTTCTTCTCGAAAAATTAGGGCTGTCCTTTTTGGCTGCGGCTGATGGTTTTTGGCTGCGGCTGATAGCTTTTTGACTGTTTGCGATAGAGATTACGAAAAAAGAAATACTTACTTGTGATTTTTGATTTTACAGATATTAGTTTTTTAATGTGTACTACAATTAACTTGTAGACCCCATCTTAAAAAAAAATACTCCGTTTAAAAGTTAGTTACTGTAGCAAAAATCAAAAGTAACTTTTAAAAACCACAAAGAACAGACCCTTAATACCAGTGGATGTCGCATTAACATTTGGGGTTAGTCAGATGCCTGGACGTTGTTACGGACGAAATTAAAGGAATTGATTTTCCTTGGTTTCCAGGAGAAAACGGAGGTGACGTACGTACCATTGCCATCGCCGTCACTAATTGGTTCTTTTGAATGGTGAAGTTACCTTTGTTAGGGGAATCTATCCAATTTTCCTAATTAAAACTAGCAAGTGCGTGACTTAATAAGCTCCACTAAATTAATTAAGTTCATTTCTCATGGATCATGTTAAGAAGTAAAATTGAACTACAAATGCCATGATTGATCCATGTTTGGAATCGAGTGCTAGTTAGGCAGGTATGTAAGTAGATCAGTTTGTGCAATGCAATTAGTACTCTATATGCTCTAGCAGCGCGATTCTTTAATTAAATTAGAAGAAGTAATGAATCGATTGTTGTTGCATGCGCTTCTTTCCGACTTAGGCCCCATCTTGTCGTCCTTTTAGAATGCATTTTGCAGCTGTGAGATCATGTGGAGGTCACCACATGGTTAAGATGACTAATTGACTTAGGTTTAGAGAGTTTGAGGACTTTAAGTTTGGTTTTTTTAGAGTTTGCAATTTTTAAGTTCTATTTTGTTGCTTGCAGTTTGACCGACCTAGGGCTGGTGGTCAGACCGACTGTCGGAGACGGTGGTCAGATTGGCCTTTGGTTGGCGCTCTAACCTGCCCTAGAGGTTTAGAGCGTGAATTGGTTGAGTGTAGGCACGACATGGGTGTCATTGCTTGGGTGCACTTATATGCATGAAACGTGTTTGGATTAACGTGCGTCAAGTTGTGAAAAACTTATGCCCAAAAATAATGTTTTGATCTTTGATGTGCAGAGTGCTTGGAGGTAGCCATAATCGACGACGAGGACTGAGAATACAGTCATACAGGAGCTAAGGTCCAAAATGGTCAATGTGTCAGGTAAGATAGTTAAGCTTAAGCGAGACACAAGGGAAGACAATGGATGTTAAAGAGAAGGTTCGAGCAACGGTTTATCGAATGATGCGGTCGCTGCAAGTGAGACGTGATTGGTGAACCTATACGTTAGCATGGGGATTGCTTGTAAAGAAAAAGATAACCATGGACTAAGCTTGGGACGAAGTGGGGCCTACAATCAAGGCAAAGGAAGTGAGAAGCTTCGTGGAAGGCGGTAAAGGAGTATTTTGGTAAATTTTTCAATATAAAAAAGTGGTGATGTGCAAAACCGCGATGGTGGACTAAGTAGTTTAGGTCATGGATATGCTTAAAATATGAAATGGATCAAGTGTTGATCACTAACAGGTTAATTGGTGCGTGTGCTTTGAGAAGCGTACATATGTAAGTGCAAAACCCGAAATTGTGTTGGTTTAACGAGTTAGCCCATGTAAGAGTAGTTGAAACCCAGCTAGAGGTGTTAGTTAGGAATTCCCTTGTGAGCCTCGATGTATAAGGAGGGAGAGAGATGGTTCAAGTGAAGGTTTTGAGAGAGTTTATGCCTAGCCTAAGGAGTTAGGTTTCTTGGAGAGAATCTTGTGAGATATGCGAGAGGCTCTTATGGTTGACCTTTTTATCATCTTTAGGCTTTGTATATGGCTAAGGAGTGACTGTAAATATTCCTCCCCATATATCATAGAGATTAAAATTCATACAAGTATTTTCATCTTGTGCTCAAGTGATGAAATATTGATTTGGAGTGGTTTTTTGGTGCTTCCTCTTCCTCTGTTTATCTTGTTTTGTGCTAGGGACATATAAGTAATGAAGATGTCTCTTGGAGACCGTATCTCATCCATCTAGGCGCTTGTTATATGGAAGTTCTTGTGTTTGCCTGATTTTGGCTCAAGAGAGAGTGATTTTGGGGTTTTGATCTTGTAAACATTTTGGTTTGAGTGCATGCTGCAATCCAGCTTGTTTGACATGTGAGAATTCATTCAAGATCATCTAGATCATTAAGGACTCACGAGCAAGAGCAGATCAATATTTTCCTCTTTTATCCGATTTTAGTGTAATCTTCCTTATTTTGGATAAAGGTAGAACTTTGGCATCGATATCCATGATCCATGATTTAAATAGATTCATGATATCCTAGAGAAGGAGCATACCAAATTTCAAGTAATTTAAAGCCTTGGTTTGAGAGTTGGTTTAATTTGTTGTTTTAGCATGGTTTTGGTGCAGCAATACTTTAAGAGCCAAAAGATTCCAACTTTATTAAGTTATTTCGATATCTTTGCTTGGGGTAGGTTCTTAATGTTATGATCTAGCGTTGGTTCAAAGTTTTAAGTTATTTGGAGTTATGGATCAAAAGTTTCATCGATTTTTGGATTTGAAATAGTAATGAAAATATATTTTATCTTGAGAGGAGAGTTCGAACCGTCCTTGAGAAAGGTCAAATCACTAGGGGTGAAAACGGATTGGATTCGGACGGATATTGCTCAAACCGTATCCTAACCCACATTTTTTTCTGGATTCGGAGTCGAATATGGTAAGACCGGATACGAATACGAATTCGGAATATTCGGAGTTTCGAATACGGTACTGTCGGGACGGATATATAACGGATTCGATTCGGAAACGGATAATATAGGCGGAAAATACAGACGATTATAGTATTGCTTTCTTCAACCAAAGAGCATCAGGGGCAGGGTTTGGTATGTTATCGTTGCATTTTAGGCAGCAGAGGTCAGTACCTATAAAAACATGTCTGGTGGCAAACTGCAGAAAGCTTATGTGATCAATTACAAATTTGAGTGCTAGTTATGCAATGCAAGAACAAAGGTAAAAAAAAGAGAGAGAACAAGTTGACAGGTTCAACATCCTACAATTAGTTTCTGAATTCGAACAAAAGGCTTGAACTGAGATCTTGGTTCGTGCTCAGTGCTCATCAATTACCGTAGTATTAGCATATACTCAATAAACCTCCCAGTGGAAATCCGACTTACAAACAAAACAATCTATTAAACCCTCACAACATGGGCCAAAAATCATTCACAGCTCTGTTGCTAAAAACCTGGACGATCAGTCATGAAAAGTCAGCAAAACAAAATACTACAAGAATTATGGGGCCAAGATAAAAAAGGGGCAGCTTCAGAGCATGCCTTACAATGAACAATGCTTAGCATAACAACTATGCTAACTCATAGTCATAGATGATATGTTTACCAAAGAAAATTTTATTTATCAAAGACTCTTCTAATTTCAGTGGATATATAACTCGGACCATTGAGCTAAAATTGCCTTCACTTGTTATATGAAGTATAATCAATGTAATAACTAATAACCAAAATTCTTACTTTGTAATAAAACCTGCAAATATAATCATATGAAACCAAAAATCCCCTCAGAAAGGAAAGAGAAGCAAGTTCTTCTTGAAATTACAGCAGTAAAACAAGCAAGTTCTTGCACAAAAGAAAAGAGAAGAGACATGCATGCATGGACTAAAAACATGTAAAATTGGGGAATGGATTGAAAACATGTAAAATTGGGAAGTTGGAGTTGGAGAGCTTCTTCTCGTTGTACTTCCTCCACTGGTGCCCATCGTCAGATGCAGCGATAGGTCCGCAAAGACGATGGACTTGCGGACACCGCCGAGACTTGCTATCGATCCGCAAAGACGATGGACTTGCCGCCGAGTCCCGGTCCTCTCGCAGTCCACCACTATCGGAGCCCTAGTCACGCTGTTCTCCCCCGTCGGTTGCACTACACAGGGTGACGGCGCCCGATGCTTACGACGTTGCCCAAGGTGACGGCGATGAGGAAGATGGAGGGGCGGCGCGGCGCGGCGTCGTCGGAGGGGTCGTCGTCGGCAAGGAGCGAGGCTGCCTGGCACATGGACTCGGAGAGCTCCGACAGCTCCTCCATGGTAGCCCTCTCTCTCCCCCTAGCGGCGGCGGATCTCGCGGGAACGGGAGCAGTGGGGGCGACGGGGCCGGCGGATCTGGATCTAGAGGTGAGGAGGGGCGTGAGGAGGGGCTGCGGCAGAGCGGGGGGCGGCGGCAGAGTGGGCGGTGGCGGCAGAGCGGGGCGCGCCCGGGAGGAGGAACCGAGGAACGGAGGAAGTGGCGACTGGGAAAGTGGGAATCGGGAGTTGGCCAGTTGGGTGGACGGGTCACGGGTGGTGCTGGCGCATGGGTGATGGGCCGGCTGGGCCGGCAGTTCTCGGATATATCTTCAGATTTTACTCGGATAGTATCCGAATAACCGAATACCGATGTTATTCGGTCGGATAGCAGTTAAACCGAATTCGCTACCGAATCCGAATATAAAAATCCGAATCCGAATCTGGATCCGACCGGATATCAAACCGGTTTACCGAATTCGCTACCAACTGGATTCGATACCGGATCGATCGAAAAAAACCCGACCCGTTTTCACCCCTACAAATCACCCTAGGCTGGTCAGACCACCATGAACACTATGGTCAAACCACCTAGGCAAGTTTTGGTTTATTTGGCTTGGTTTTTCTTGGATCTTTCCCTATGGGTAACTGGTCTATGATTTTAATAGCTTCTAATAGCTATTGGAGTGAAGATTTTTTGCTTTCTCTTTTGAGGAAAAGATTTGAAAAGACTTTTAATCATGTTGGCTCCTATTCACTCGCTCTAGTCGTTGTTATGAATCCCACTAGGGCTGTGTGTTCGGTTTTTTCGGTTTATACGGTTCAGTAAATACGGTTTAATCGGTAAATACGGTTTTAGTATTTCGGGAAATACGGTATTTTTTAAAATACGATATGGTATCGGTAAATAGCATCCTATTTCGGTACGGTATCGGTTAATACCAATTTTACCAAAGTTTGCGCAAATTGCTAAACGTTAATCTCATCTCCAGACTCTAATTCTTCATTCCACAATCCAAAATTTAGAACATAGCAGTGGGCAGTACCGCAGTGGCATGAAACCTTTTAAGTTTTAACTGGTGTATCATGATGGCATAAAATTGATCGAGCTGTTGCCTTGCCTCCTGTCTTGTTCCGTTCTGTCTGCATGTAGTGCGCGGGACCCAGCCAGCAGCCGAGCTACCGCGCAGGACCCAGCAGAGCAGCGTAGGCATGCAGGCTTGCAACTATGCGGGACCCAGCTGAGCTGCCTCGCAGTAGGGCCTACCGCGCAGGCGCAGGTGCAGTCCGCTCTCCTCGCTGCGCGCGTGGCGTGTCCGCCCGCGGCTCGTGTGACCGCGTCAGCTACACGCGTAGGCGCAGGCACAGGCGCAGCCCGCAGCCCTTCTCTCCTCGCTTGCATGCGATTGCACGTGTCCGCCCGCGGCCCGCGTGAGCTACACGCGTACTGGGCTTTTCGGTTTCTTCGGGAAATTCGGTTTTCCCTCGGTTTTTACCGAAAAAACCGAATCGTAGAAATACCACTTTTCTAGCTACCGAACCGAATACCGGTCAAACCGAGTTGACCGGTTCGGTTCGGTTTTTTCGGTACGATTTTTTCGGTTCGGTATAAAACTGCACAGGGTTATTCCTCAAGCTAGCTTGATCAAATTCAACTTCAGTAGTGTCATGTATATTAATTGCACTCTAGAAAAAAAAACTAGATTGGTTGTGGCTACAGTCTGGACTGTGGTTCTCCTCTTTTGCTTAGAGGCCGGCATTGCTTTACTCTTCGGCGCCATCTAGCCCGAGCACCTTTGCTTCAGCTCATAGCTTCTACATCGCTCCCCACAGATGACACCAACTGTTGTAGTTACACACCAAATAGTAGATACCAGAGCTTCGGGAGGCCCAAAGGGACACCCGAAACATAAAATTCAAAAGGATGAGAGGTGTAGAGTGTGTATCTCATATCCAATTGCTCCCAATGGGCCGGTTAGGCCAAGGTAGGGGCCACTCCCCCAACAAGCACAGTTTTATTCACAGCATAGAGATTTGATAGATGATTATGCAGTCGGAGAGTTTTACGCGCCAACTAATCCATAACTGGTAGGTTTTACATAATAGATTATTAACTTAAACTGAGTTGAGGAACTATGGGCAATGTACTATCTATACTTCAAAACTTCTATAGGCATACTTGCTTTAATTTGGCCTCAATGCCCTATTAAGCCATGGATTGGAACATTACACTTGTTTGTACACTTATGACGTTTCTTAAATCTTCCTATATATAGGTCAAATTAATCAAGATTGGCATTGGTGAAGGAACACAAAGGTTAACCTATTACTTAATTATGAAGATAAAATGTTTGCATATATGTATTACCAACCAAAGACAAACGCAACACAAAGAAGAAAATATTCGCTAATTAAGAGCAAATCACAAGGAGAGCTAACGCCTCACACAAAAAGGGTGATCGAGGTCAGAGATTATTTCAAACACTATCTCCTTTTTCCTCTATTGCCCAACAGTCATAGCTCTGATCTCATGCATGCATTACCATATATAGCCGGACATAGGCAAAAGAGCAAAAGCTACATACGCTAGCTAGTAGAACACTAGAGCCCACAAAATAAGCTCGAAATAAAAAGAAGAAGAAAAACTAATGTACCTAGTGTCAGACAGATTCCAAATGTATTGTGAAATTGTGTAGTAATAATTTTATTTCATTTGATGTTAGTATACAAGTTGAAGAACCATGTGAGAATATTCAGGATAATATTGTGATGAATTATTGTAAGTTTTGTGGAATGGATATTATATTTTGCAAAGATCACATTTTTTGACTAATGTTGCGTGTTAGATTAATGTTGCATGAAGTATGTTTTGACTAACGTGGTTCAAGTTGTGAACAACTTGTGCCCAGAAATAATTTTTTTGGTCTTTAGATATGCAAGAACTCTTGGAGGAGTCAAGGCCTAGAATGATCAAGAATACCAAGTGAGATGGTTGAGCTCAAGCATAGCACCAGGAAGGCGGAAAATGTTGAAGGGAAGTTCAAGCAACGGGTTGCACATATGGTTTAGTCAATCCAAGTGAGACGTGGTCCGATAGAATCAAAATAGGAAAGACTTGCTGACACATGAAACGCTAGTGGTACATCTACACGTGGCAAGTATGATGATTACTTGTAATAGAAGATGAAGGCCAGGTCAATATAAGTATTTTGGTAAGTTGATCAAAATACCGGATACTATCTTGGATGAAAACCACGATGCTTGAAAAAATAGTTTAGATCAAGGAGAAGCTAAGAAGATCAAGTTGGATCAAAGGTTAAGAACTTAGTAGATTTGTGCTTATGTGCTTTAAAAAGCATACATATGTGTAGTTTGTGAGTAAACCCGTGTTGTGTAGAGTTAACGGGTTTCTCTCATATGTGCTAAATGGATAGTATCTATTAGAGTTAGATGGGCTTAGTTGCTTTGTCTATTTAATGAATTGGGATGGTGACTTGCTAATTAACCTTCCAAACATTCTAGCTTTACTCATTATAGTCAAGTGTTCTAGAGTTAGGGTTTGAGAAGTGTGAGTATTGTGGTATACTCTCTTGTCCTCCAGGCGGGGTGGCTATAAAACCTTCATCCTCAGGTAGCAATATATCAACTTTATTCATCTCTCATGGATCTCTCTTGTTTCGGTTGATTTGTTCTTGATTTGGTTAGTTTAATCTTCTATCTCCCCTTTTTGATCTTGCTGGATGCCAAGGATATGTAAGTGATAGATATGTCCCATGGAAATTAATCTCCATCCATCTAGTCATTAGGTTTACCAAATTCTGAAAGCTATCCAGGTTTTGCTTGATTTGGCCTCTCCGAGTTATGTCTTGATCGAGTTGTTTTTGCATTGATTCCTTAGGTGTTCCAGCTTATTGTGATATGTGAGAATACATCTAGAGTTATCTTGGCCATCATATACTCACGAGCAAATCATATTCATCGTTTCTTATTTTTACCCTGTTTTAGTACAACCTTCCTTCAAACGAAAAAATATCAAAACTTTGGTAACAATTCTCTTGATCATTTATTGGAATATGTTTCTAACATTCTAGAGAATATGCATGATAAGTTTCAAATCATTTGGATCTACGGATCAAAAGTTACACGAATTCTTAGTTTTAAATTATACTAATTTTACTGTTCAACGGGATGAATTCGCTGCAACGGTACTACCGGTACTGTAGCGGTACTACCATGGTATTATAGTGGTACTATTGATTTTATTGTTCATTCCTATGATTCTTAACTATGTATTTTTTTAGCTTTTGTGTTGGCTTTCCATCATAAATCTCCGTAGCTTTGTAGCTATTATAGTGAGGCATCATTTACCCCCTCTGCTGCCATACTAGTCCTACAAGTGGTATTAGAGCCCAGTTAGTTATTTATAGATCTTAATTGATATTAGGAGTCACGGCATCAGACAAGTATTCAACCAAGCCACCCAATTTCGATGGCATTGATTTATCTTATTGAAAGACTCGTATGCAATCCTACATCAAGCCTCAAGGGGCAATAATTTGGATTAAAGTCAAGAATTCTTATGTTGTAGTGACTGATGATTAGGTTACACCGGATGTAGCAGCAAACAGAAAGGTTTGCAATTTTCTGATTCAAGGGTTTAGTCGATCTGAGTTTGAGTGAGTTGCTTACTTAAGGTCTGCTCATGAGATCTATAAGACCCTCAGTAATTACTAGGATGGCTCTACCACGATCAAGAAAGTGAGACAGAACCAACTAAAAAAAGAATACTAAAAAATCAAGCAAAAGCCTAGTGAGTCTTTAGATGAGTTATGGGGAAGGTTCAACAAGATTATTTTATGATCTTCGAGCTGTTGGCTTGACCTTTTCTGATTCTAACAATACACACCAGGTGTTGAGTGCACTTGATGTGAATGTTTGGGGAATGACGATCACTTTTATCAATGACAACACTGTAATAAGTGAGCTTACCATGGATAGACTATAATCAAGGTTGAAGAAGTATGAGATTGACTTTTCTTGCATCTCACTAAGATAGAGTCGATGGTACTTGTGATTGACCCTACTCAGAGTAGCTCTTCTAATTCCTTAGATTTTGACTCTTCTGAATTTTCATTATCAGATTTGCATTCTTTGAGTGATGAGTAGGTAGAGAAGATTCTTGAGGATGACTTAGCCCTCCAATCCACAAAATTCATGAGAGAATACAACAAAATGAGGAACATGAGAAGGGGTTGCCCTATCACATGCTTTGAGCATGGTGAGTCGAACCACATTTGGGTTAAGTGCCTCAAGATGAAGAGCAAGGAGGAGAAAGATTTTGAAGACGTCCTCAAGCTCGTGATATGAAGTCCAAGAAGCCCAACTATCGTAAATTCATCAACCGGGTTTTGCCACTGTTGAGAACGTTGACATGAGCAATGTGGACTTAGGAACAGAGGATAACAAGGACAACTCATGTGGTAAGAAGAAGACCCAAGACTTCATCAGCGTGTGTTTCATGGTCAGGAGCAACACCAACATTGACTACTCCTCCGACAAGCTCTATAGTGATCCAGATGAGGTATGCCTCTCCTCCAAAGAGATGAAACATGCTCTTGTTACTGTAGAATAAAAACTAAAGAAACAAGCTAAAATCCAAGAAATTGAGTAAACCATAAGTGAACTTGACCATTCACCCAATAAACTACCCGTGAACTAACTATTCATGTAATGAAGTACCAGTGAATTAACCATTCACTTTTCAAACTTAACCCAACCAAGTTTTAATGAAAACTCTACCACTTGTATGAAATCATTAAGCAATGTTCATAACCGAGGACACGACTATTCGAATAGTTTTACACTCTGCAGAGATTGCACAACTTTACCTATATGATATGGTTATCTCATAGTGAAACAAGGACAACACGCTTACTTGGGTATGTTGACTAAGAAGATCATAACAAGGTTGTTACAAAGTTCTTTCTCAACTCAGTTTTGCCCAATAAGATTTCACGATCGAGAAGGCTAACCACATAGTCAAATAGATCTCTCTTATTCCCCATGAAAATATCTAACTGACACCCACCAACATACCTATCGTCGGTACGAGTCCGGATAGTATATTTGTAGGCACCCTCGATCGGATACGAAGACTACCGCGGGTGCGTAGGGACTTCGAAGTAGTACAACCACCATGAAGAGACCTCGAAGTATCTCCACCACCACTACCAAGTGAATTTAAGATCGCCGTGGGTGCGAAGGGACCTCAAGGGAAGCACACAACCCCGATGTCCTTAGGGAAGGCCTCCTCCCTCCCCAAATGTATTTCATATGAGTGTTCTAGGGTTATAAAATAGCCTCCCCTCTTCCATTACAAGGGGTCCTATTTATAGGGGGAGGTCAGCGTAGTTACAACTTTGTCTTTCAGGTTTGAACTACTCTTAGGGGTATTTCAGTAATTAGCATGTGGGCCCCATTGGGTCCGGGACCCCAGGGTCAGCCCGAGGTCTTCCTCGAGTCGACCTTGCGCACTTCGCCTGACCTTGCGTACTTCGTCTAGAGTTGGCCCGGGGTCTTCCTCAGGTCGACTTTGCGCACCTCGCCCGACCTTATGTACTTTACCAAGGGTCCTCCTCGAGTCGACCTTGCACACCTCGCCCGACCTTGAGTACTTCGCCCAAGGTCCTCCTCGAGTTGACCATATGCACCTCGCCCGACCTTGCGTACTTCGCCCAAGATCCTCCTCGGGTTGACCTTACGCACCTCACCTGGGGTCGGCCCCGAACACTTTCAGGACTGACCCCGTGTACTCCGCCTAGGATTGGCCCTGGACTCTCCAAGGATCGATCCCGCGTACTCCGTCCGAGGTTGGCCCTGGATTTGGCTCGGGGTAGATCATCCAATGAGTACCATCGCTTCGAGGTAGTTGTGTGCCCAAGGTAGCGCAGGGATCCTCCCCAAACAGTACCGATGGCGAAACAGAAATTGAAACACCACAAATTAATTAGCCAGATTCATCTCATACTGAATATATGGTTGTACGATGAAGATCAGATCAATAACACACAAAGTTAAGTTCTTAGATATTATCCAGGCGAGACAACCATATTCCAGAAGTGCTAATCACACCTTTCCCTTTACTGAACGATCATTTGTACAAGTGAAAACCATTTTGTATAGCCAACACCAATAACACTACCCATGTCATATCACTCAAACTTTATAACTATGGCTAACCACCATGATTGAATATCTCATTAAGTTAAAATTAAGTAATTAAGTAATTAACATGTGATAATGAGCGACAAGGAAGGTGAAAAATGTTGAAGGGAAGTTTGAGCAATAGTCGCTACATGTGGTATAGTCGATCCAAGTGAGGCGTAGTCTAGTGGAACCAAAATAGGAGAGATTTACTGACACATGACATGCCAGTGGTGCATCTACATATAGCAAGTATTGTGATTGCTTGCAATGGAAGATGAAGACCGTGTCAAGAAAGGGTATTTTGGTAAGTTGACCAAAATACCGAAAACTATCTTAGATGAAAACCGTGACGCTTAAGAAAGCGGTTTAGGTCAAGAAGAAGCTGAGAAGATCAAGTTGGATCAAAGGCTAAGATCTTAGTGGATTTAGGCTTATGTGCTTTGAAAAGCGTGTATAAGTGTAGTGTGAGTAAAACCTGTGTTGTGTGGGATTAACGGATTTTCTCTATATGTGCTAAGTAGATAGTATCCATTAAACTTAGATGAGGCTGGTTGCCTTGTCTATTTAATGGGTTGAGATGTAAGTTTATTAGTTAACCATCCTAACTTTACTCATTGAAGCTAAGTATTCTATGATTAGATTTTGAAAAGTGTGAGTGTTGTGATGTATTCTCTTGTTCTCTAAGTAGAGTAGCTATAAAATCTTCATTCTCAAGTAGTCACATATCACTCTTGTTTTGATTGATTTGCTCTTGAATTGGTTGCTTTTGATCTTCTCTCTCCCTTCTTAATCTTGTTGGATGCCAAAGACATATAAGTGATGGAAATGTTCCATAAAAATCAATCAATATTTATCTAGGTCTCAGGTTTGGCAAGTTCTTGAAGTTGCTCGTTTTTTTTTTTTTGCTTGATTTGGCATCTTTGAGTGATTTATTGAGCTAGTCATTTTTGCATTGATTTCTTAGGTGTTTTAGTTTGTTGTGATATATGAG
The DNA here is from genome assembly GCA_036346265.1 of Melocanna baccifera. Taxonomy (NCBI): domain Eukaryota; kingdom Viridiplantae; phylum Streptophyta; class Magnoliopsida; order Poales; family Poaceae; genus Melocanna; species Melocanna baccifera. Next base: position 780,173 of record CM070695.1, on the reverse strand, counting down.
AATACATCTAAAACCATTTGGTCATTATCCACCCACAAGCAAATCATATTCACTATTTTTGGTTTTTGTCCAATTTTAGTGCAATATTTATTTAAACAAAAAAAATCATAATTTTGGCAATAATTCTCTTGGTCGTTGATTAGAATAGGTTCCTAACATCCTAAAGAAGGTCCATGCTAAGTTTTAAGTCATTTGGATCTGCAGATGAAAAATTACGTAGATTCTTAGCTTTAAAATAGTGATAATTTTACTGTTCATCAGGCTAAATTTACTGCCATCGTACCATAACGGTGCTACCAATTTTATTGTTTATTTCTCGGATTGTTAGGTTCCTGTTTTGCTAGCTGTTGTGTTAGTTTTCTATTCTAAATTTTCATAGCTTTGTATTTATTAGAGTGAAAGATTGGTGAATACTTGAGAAAAAAATTTGAAGGCACAATTTATCCCTTTTTACTGTCATACTGATTCTACCTAAGTTTTCCATGCTGTAGTCTAGTAGACTAATATTTAAAATACTGATCCTACGTAAGTTTTTCATGCTGTAGTCTAGTAGACTAATACTTAAATCGGGAAATGCAGTTGAATACGTACAAGTCTGCCAACATATAAAAGTGCTAGTTATTTAGTAAATAGAGTAGAATTATCTGCAACAAGTATATGCTATAAATTTACTTTAGGACCAAAAAATTATCATCGTTAGAAACCACTATGTTCTATATATGGGTACCTTCTGTCTTAAGTACCGCACCAAATGCAGGTCGTCGCGATAGAATGCGATCAAATGCTATAAATTTGACTACTAATATATCCTAAAGTACTATATACGTGTATACGGAACTCTTCTTTTTAGTTTCTAAAAGTTACTTTTTAACTTTTCTATAGTAATTAGATTTCAAACAGAGTATCTTTTCAATATGGTGTCTATAAATTAATTGTAGTACATACTATAGTAACATCATTTATATCGATCAACATCGTATATATATAAATTTCTGTCACTCCATACTCTCTCATAAACACCCTAAAAACCATAAACCGTAGCACAAAACCATAAACCGAAACTAAAAAGAACAGTCCCTACATCGATGGAATTGATAATGAAAGTGCTACCTTTAATTTGTACTTCTGACGATTTTACCTTAGAGGTAGTAGCAGTAGAAAATGAACAAAAATGACAAAGCAGTGGTATGTATATAGGGTATGTTCTTTACGGCTTCTAAAAGTCGTTTTTGGCTTTTACTATAGTAACTAACTTTTAAACAGAGTATTTTTTTTTAAATGGGGTCTACAAGTTAATTGTAGTACACGTTAAAAAACTAATATCTGTATCATCAAAAATCGCAAGCGAGTATCTCTCTTTCCGCAATCTCTGTCGCAAACAGCCAAAAAGCCATCAGCCGTAACTAAAAAGAACAGATTCATATATTGGTGGTCGGCTTTTGGGATGAACCCTAGCAATAGCTGCTTCTGTAAGCACAGTACTGCGTGCTGCATGCTCGCATTTAAACATGGCCTGAAATCCTGTGGTTTTCATTGTCCCTTCACGAGTGGATGCAGGGAGGCTGCACAAGATCCAAACAAAATCTAAGCTAGATTCATTTTACAACTCTCTCTCTCTCTCTCTCTCTCTCTCTCTCTCTCTCTCTCTCTCTCTCTCTGCAGCTAGGGATATATGTACACCAGAAAGAAAGCAGTGTGGGTACATGCTGCACAAGGAGAAGTGTACTGAAAGAGGGCTCCGATAGTAACTATACATGACTGCAGAACAGCTGTTGGAAATGTTGCCCCTCTCCTCTCTCTCCTTCTCCTCCTCCTCTCTCTCTCCTTCCTCTGTGTTTTCTTTATGTCTCTTGTCAGGCAACCAAAATAACACAGCACTAGGCAACTGAATAATGAGTTCATAATTTGTATCAGAGCATGAATCCGGTGCAATGTTCATGCAGCAAAGGCTTGACTGTCTGCTCAATCAAAGGATCAACTCAACAGTCAGCTGGACAATACTGTGCAGAACGAACTAAACTAATGAGCTAAGTTTTAACTCTTTTACTTAGTACGAGTATCACATTACTAGCAAGTATAAGGTGCTGATGGATGAGGGATCGCCATCTCGAAGGCGGTGTGTGGTTTCCAACGGTTTCCTTTGTATGAGCTAGCAGCCTAGCACACTTAAATTCAGATCAGAGTTCTTCATATCGCACACATACACACACATGGTGGCTAGCAAGCTAGCTACACATGCTGCTGCATCTGCATCTGCATATGCGCAGCAGCTGAGAGCTCGCGTACAAGATGCTCATGTCTTAATTGTGCCTGCAAACCATATTCTTGCCTTGGTGCTTTGCCTGAACATACTGATCTTATCACAACTCACAGATCGTTGTTGTATATATGTGGTCCATGCATGAAATATGCAGAATTGCAGACAGACAGACAGACAGACAGACAGGCTACAAGGAAGAAGATTGCGTTCAATTTGTGCATGTATGCATCATGTACGTCATCTTTTGTTCTGTAGAGAAAAATCACCAGTCCATCAGTACTACTAGCCAGCGAATATCTTGTAACAACCAATGAGGATGTATGTATGTGGCAGCAGATCGTCGTAGCATGTATGAATGCATGATATGCTTCAACTTCGGAGCCAAGAGCAGAGGCATGGTAAATAGGTGGCACATTGGTCCCCCAACTTCGGAGCCAAATCCACATTAGATTCTGAACTTTTGGAGAGCTAGCCCATATATTTTGAGAAAATCTACAATAGCTGAATAACTACATGGTCTACAATATGCCTCTCACTATGAGGTTGATATGTAGATCTACATATCAGTGAGACATCAGTGGCATATCGTAGACATACAAAGTTATTCGGTGCTATATATATAAGGTATTTTCCGGGAGGCATGCATGGATGGATATACTAAACATTCCCTGAATATGGAGCATGCATGTGCAATTTTGCAATGCAAGATGCATGACAAAAGATGAGGTATGTACAGATGGCAGCATGCTAGTGGCTAATGGAGCTGGGCAATGGGTTAGGATTAAACAGATATGGACAGGCCTAAGAGCCCTAATTCTGGCAAAAAAAAATAAAAGAAAAAAAGAAGGATTGATCTGCAGTGGAGAGGAGAGGAGATCAGGAGAGCAAAATGGCATGTGGTGCGTCGGGTTCACCCTGCTTGCAAAGGATCGACACACACAAACATACTAACCAGTACTGTGCAATGCATGCCTCCACATTCCCCACTCTGATAAAAGGTGGCAGGCAACAATGCAGGCAGACAGAGAAGAGAGATGAATGCAAAAGTAGTAGAGACCTTTAGGGGCCCCCATAGCTGCTGCATGCAAGGCTGAAAGAAAATAACTCACTTTGGTTCCTTATGCTAGTAGTAACTCTTTTCTTTCTTCCCTTCTTCTTTTTTTCTCTTTTCTCCTATCAGGAAAACTAACCGATGGTATACCGTTGTGAGGGCAACGAACGGTATAGCTCATTGCCGTCCGATTCTTCCAAAGAATCCCCACTCTTATCTGAACCAAACCATTCCCATCCACTCATTCATCTATCTTATCTTTATACGATAGCACCTCATTTCATCTATCTCTCTCACACACACCCGTCTCATCCCCTCTGTCTCTCTCTCATCGGTGAGCAGTTGGTTGGGTGGTGGCCACCATGCTGCACGGCGGACAGTCGCAGATGGGTGTGTAGTTGTGGCGTCCCGCAAGTAACAGCCGTGAGGCACGATGACGAGTGGTGCTAGCAAGTGCACACAGACAACATACCTTATCAGAAACTATCAAGGGCGGCGATGGACAGCAAGAGGATGCATGGGTGATCGTTGGGCCCCACCACCTCCTCCTTCAACTCCAGCGAGAGCAACGCGGTGGAGCAACCATAGGCTCGCGTGGCTGGGCGGCCATGGGTTCGCACAAGCATGCACGACGAGCCCCTCCACCTCCTCATTTGACTCCAGTGCCACCCTCCCCCTCCACCTTCACCTCTATCTCCAAATCTAGCGTAGGCGGTGGCGCAGTGCTTCACCTTCAACTCCGAATATAGCAACAGGAGGTGACAGCGTGGCTCGGAACACACGGATCTAACAGCAACTCGGCACAAAGCTTAGGCTTAAACCGGAGAAGAGAGAGATGGAGGCTCAACGCAGAGCTCGAGTATGGATTAGGTGGCGAGCAATGTCAGTCAGCTCCATGGCGGTGGCGGCAGTCGGGGTCGGAGCTAGATAAGAGGGTGCGTCGGCAATAGGCAATGTGGTAGTACATAGCTAGATAAGCTCACCAAAACTAGTCAATAATTCTTGAAACTTGTTTGGAACCTATTAAAATTTCTTGAAACTTTATGTTAAAACTTATTAAAACTTGTTGAAACTCATCGATTGATCAGCTTGGTGAAACTTGAGTTTTAAAATCTAAAACTCATTGAAACTTTGGCTTGGAATCTTCTAAAAACTTCTAAAAATATGCGAAACTCACTAAAATATGAAACTTTTAAAAAATTCTCTTGAAATTTGTTGAAACTGTATGAAACTTGCTGCTATACTGTTCTCTAGTCACTCTCTTCTCCTATTATAATTTGCTTTCTCTCTTGCATGCATGAACTATCTACTCCATATTTTTGGAGTCACACACTAGAGAGAGAGAGAGTCTATAGAGAGGGAGAGTAAAAAGAAAGATGGAAATGGCCTACAGAGAGGACTAGTTCCTATGCCACTATATTTTGTTCTCCTGCCAAGCACTCTCAACCAAGATATCCCCATAAATTACTGCATCAATATATTCTGTATATAAAGCTGATTTGATGGCAGTTCCATTTGGTCTACCAATTTGGGCATGCCCACACCAGCTCATGAACCATCTTCAAGTTTCTTTGCTGTTCAAGGATTAGACTTGCATAAGCTACTGCATGAATTAGGACTTGCAAACTGAATATAGGCAGTTAGGCACCTTGTTTAATTCCATTCAATGGCCAAACCATTTATGAACGAAGAATTAAAACAACTCGATTGTACTATACATGGTCAAAAAGAAACAAAGATTAAAGAGAGAAGAGCTCAAGTTGTTCAGAACTTTGATGTGAGCATTGGAAAGGGCAAAAAAAAAGGAAAAGAAAAACATTGGCCGAAGCTGCCAAAGGAGAAACAGTATGTTGCCTTGTAGATTTGTCAATTAATTACTAGCAGGCTGTAGCAGAGTTTCTAGTTGAGGACAAAAACTGTGTATATATACTGCTCAAAAGATGCTACTGCTGATGGAGATAAGAGTGGCAGGGCACTGCATCTGCATGGAAACATGATATTTCACTGGAAAATGTAACATGGCTGGCTCGCTCATTTGATATATGGCCATCCTAGCTAGTTTATCGATTGATTAATCTGAAACCAGAAGAGACTTTGTCTCAACCAATGTTGTGTATGCAGCAGTATGCACTTATGCAGTGTACCATCTACGTTGACGTGTTGCTATCTCGAACAGTGAAACTGTGAAAAGTTTACAAGTTTTTTCCTTGCAAAATTATAGTCCTAGATTGATCTATGTATATATGCATTTGTAAACTACTCCTTGCAAGTTTGTGTAGCTGAAGACTAGAGTTCAATATTAACGGGAGCAAAAGAAAAGTGGTCTTACCATGATTTGCATCAATACCATGCTCCTGAGTACTGACCATATTGCCGGTATCTTTATATCTGTAATACAAGAGCTTTTCCGAAAAGCAAATTTGTGATAAAAACTTGCTAGGTAAAGTAACCGTGGTAAGACTTCCATCTTAGTTCTGACAAGTGATTATGCTTGTTGAAGTCTTTTAGCATCTCATAGAGGCCTTTTAATGATAAAAAGGTTCTAATAAACCTTCATATGCTGTTCATGTGGACTTGGAGGCCTAAGACTAACAGTCAAAACTACTTTCTTACATTCTCAAAATGTACAAAAGGCTCCCTGCTAGTGGTAGTAATACTCATGGTCTTAGTTAATGGGTGCACTTTCCTCTCAAGAAAGTGCAAGCACATTTGCTGTTGCTGCTTGGGTTAACCCTACAGCTTCTGAAAAGATTGATGCAGTTGCCCTGCATGGAGAGCGAAACAAAACATTGCTCTCTCTCTCTCTCTCTCTCTCTCCTTTCTCTCAGCTACGCTATCTTCCCTCAAACTTACCCGACCAAACTGGCATCAAAAGAAGAGGGAATATTAACCTTTGGAGCGATGACACCAGAGGTGTCTGTGTGCTCGTGGTCATCCATCCCCTGTTTGCTGCCTGTGTCCAATGAAGATGGAAACCGATTTGATACAATTGAATAGACTCAAATATGAATATAAATCTATATTTTTAAAACGAATACAAATATGAATTTGAATATTTTCAAATACGAATCGAATATGTAATGAATACGAATTCAAATCGAATATGTAACAAATCTAGATAGAACAAATTTATGTAACATGATTACATGACTACACCGTTTACATTGCACATCTACATAGGAAATTGATCGAATACGAATCGAATAGTCTTGAATACGAATGTTCTCAAATACGAATACAAATATGAACATTCTCATATATAGATGCTAATATTGTTGAATACGAATACGAATTTTGCTTACCACATTCGTATTTTCTCATATACGAATATCGGATAAAAATAGATTATCCGTTACTGTTTCCCACCCCCTAGTGTCCAAGCCGCCGGGAGTACACTCTACCTTCGGCCAAACCATGGGTAGCAGCCTTAACCATCTATGTCTTCATAGGGCGCCATAGTTACAGGTAGAAGAAGATTAGAGAGATTTGGGTCTTAATTACTTTGCGTGAGCCGTGTCAACTCCAATGCTAGGCCAATCATGTCAGCTAAGCCCATATATCTCTCTCTTTTTTTTCCTAATCCAACCAGACAACCACCGAAGGGCCGAACCAACTCCCCAATCGTAATTGGCCTAATAGAGACGTGACTCATGCGACACGAGTAGCAACCCTAGCACTGTGGCGTCGGCGCACAGATCGTGCAGCGGGGGTGTGGCGGTGGCACGCATCAGGCATGCCACATGAGGCCCGCACGAACGGCGAGCGTGAGAACCGTGGAGGCAATTGTCTGAGACGCAGCCGCGCAAGGGCATATTTGGTTCAGTGACTTCGGTGGTATTTACATTTTCGCTACATTTCTCTTCTAATTATATATAAATTTGGATCATAAAAGATGGTTCTACTTTTGCTTCTTTTATCTGTCTCACGCTAGCATCGTCTCCTAAACACCCGTGAATTTTAGTCCTGGTCCGCGGTTGCCTCCAAAGAAGCTTCACTTCTGCAAGAACTAGACTTGTCCCAAAGTGAGAAAAAGAAGTACAGCTAGTAACCAAAAGGGACTCCAAAGTTCCAATCAATCAAGCTGCTTGGCGCACCTATGATGCACTAAATATCATGGCGTCATATCTCAGCAAAGGCAAAATCCCAGACCAATGCCCCCACACAACACCAGCAAAATATTTGACATTATGGTGTCACACATCCATCAAGCATCCCTCACACCTTTCTATCTGAAAGCATCAATCCATCCGTCCAATCCGATCCTGTCTATCAAAACCATGGGAATGATAGGAACATGTGATGAAGAGAGGAGAGCTTCTTCCATGCATGCACGCATCAGGGACAGAGAATGACAACTTGACAAGGGGTCATTCCTTCCTCCCCTGGCTGGGTCTTTTGTTTGTGGCCTCCTTCTGTGGGCCTTCACATGCCTACAAGCACCCTGCTACTGCTAGTGATGGTACTACAGCTGCCTGTAGTAGCAAAGTACCTTGTCACTCTCCCCTAGCCCTCTGCACATCAAACAAAACGAGAGCTTGGCAGAAACATCTCTCTTTTGCACATTTGGAACATCAATCTAGTGTCCGCTGGATCTTGGGATTGCAGTGGACCACATGGATTCAGCTTGCTCGCCAACAACCAGCAAGACACTGCACAAACTCTCACCAACAATACACAGCAGCTGATTCTGGTTCTGGTGATAAACCAGCACCGTGATAAACCAGCATATAATGATAGATTGCACGGGCAATTAGGAATGAATAGTCTGATTCTGATACATTAAACCAACAAAGAATTTAAACATTGGTACGGGAGAGGTGAGGTCAACAGCCAGTTGAAACTTGCATGTTTTCAGTGTACAGGCAGTTGAAACAAGGAATGGGGTAAGTTGAACAATTCCAATGATATACTTGTCAACCAAAGAATCTCAGCTCAAGTCTTCACAGTTGCGGGTTCCCAAACAAATGTTGTACTCAGGTGTCATCAATGTAGAAGTAACAGTCCTGGTCATAAAAGAGAAGCAAATAGTTCATAACAGCATCAGTATCATCGTAAACTTTTGAGATCTAGTAGTCTCAATTAAACCTAATTAAAATGGATAACTGTGGGATATACTGATCAATTAAAGAGAACATTGTTTCTTTTTTGAGAGGTACAAGGCGGACGCACACCTACACACACATGCGTGCGTGTCCCTACACATACTAGGAATTTAAATGGAGGCTCAACAGCCGCCGAGGCGCGGGCACGCGCAATACCACTGAACGCACATGCATGTGTACCTCTCTAGGAGGTATTGTTCAGGAGAACAGTACCCCCGAGATACTAAGGCTACCCAGGATCGAGCCCAGGCTGGCTGCTCGCTCACCTGCGAAGCAAGCCAACTGAGTTATCACTCAGTCCTCAGGAGAACATTGTTTCAGTTCAGTGGATTATGGACAACTGGACATGCGGAAGACTAAACAAAATGTCCACATTAACAATTACATTTGGAAATAGAGTAAGATTCAGTAAAATCTCATTAAAAAGATAGCTATGGGATTTACCCATTAAAGAGAACATTGTTTTGGTACAGTGGATTGTGGACAAAGGAATAAGACAATTGGAAGCATAAATGGACCAATAATGAGCAAACAAGCTCAATATTAATATGCCTCATTTTAATGAGCTTCTGTAGTTCTGCACAAACTACGAAGTACCATGTAAGTATCACAACTATATAACAGCGAAAATTCTAAGTAATGGAAACTAAATAAATAGCTAACAGAGACTGCAAATCTTATGCAATTAATAATTTTGATACAAGCAGATAACGAACAAGCCTTAAGAATTGTAAACACAAATCCGCACGCCAACAATTGGCAGCTGACATGCGCACAGATTCAGTAATACGCGTAAAAACCTTTGTGCAGTTCCAAGGTTCTCTTAACAAGGGTCTATTCATTTAAGAAACACAAGAAATAAAAAAACTAATCAGCGTAAATACATAGCCCACCCCCCCCCCCCAAATTCCATATGTTATTCATCAAGCTAATCATATGGGGCACACAGTGTAGACACATAATTACCAGTGTGGGACCTGCAATGTCTTTTAAAAACATTCTGAGCTTGGAAGATTCAATGCAAACCCCAATTTATGATTGCAGTCTGTACAAAAACATTTTAACGGAACAAAACCATAGCACTAGCCTCAGTTCTATAAAGTTTAATCAATTCGCAACAGGACATATAATTACTCAATTGACATTTGCCAAATAATCATACTACAGAATCTCCAATTTCTCCATTCAGTTAACCACTCACAGGTTTAGTTGGATATAATCACAATTTAGCTCAGTTATTATGGTAAATCAACATTGGTGTCCAACTACTGCTGTCTTTGTACTCGCAGAACAACTAATGACTAATCACTGCCTTTTTTCTAATCAAACTCCAAAATGCCCAGTAAAAGGCATTCACGAATATCTCACACCGTATGAAATAAATAAAAATCCTTTTCTTTTACTTCAAAGGATAGGATGTTGAACTGAGTCCTTTCCATGCGGTTTACTAAAAGATGTACAGAACTCTGCTAACCAAAAGTAGTATGAAGTATAAACTGGACAAGTTTCCTTCTATTTCAAAGCTTGAATTTACCTAGCTCCCTCCATATCTAGCTCTCTAAATACAAAATGTGCAGAATACAAAAGAATGATAAAACTACCTTCTCCCCAATTGATTAATTTAATCCTATGCCTTCATGCCAACCAAGGTTATTAAGGAGTCGCTTAGGCGACGAGCGTCTCCTAAGCGGTAAGGTGGTCCCGGGGTGGCAAGGTGTCGCCCTGCCTTGCGTGCGTGACTAAGGCAACGGCTAAACCAGAGAGAGAGGCGAAGACTCACCTGAAACCCTAGGCGGCAGCACCTCCATCCGCTGCTCCCATCTCGGCGTCCTCTCCAACCCATCCCCGTCACCCAGCAAGCATCCTCCCTGTCTCGGTGGCAGCAGCAAGGGGACGCGGAAGGCAAGGCATGGCCAGGGAGCGGCGGCGCTAGGCAACGGCGGCACGCGTGAGTTGGGGTCCAGCATCCAGCATCGACCCTATGTCCTCCACGCTCGTCGACCAGCTCACCCAGAACGCCGGTGTCCTTGGCGGCCCCAGGTACCCCCCCAAGTTCCCAACCTCACCATCTCTCACTAGGCGGCGGAGCCTTCATCTCGCCGCTCCCGTCTCAGCGTCCTCTCCAGCCCATCCCCGTCGCCCAGCAAGCATCCTCCCTGTCTCGGTGGCAATAGCAAGGGGGCAGGGAAGGTGAGGCATGAGTGCATGACCGTGGGAGAGGCAGCGCTGGGGGATGGTGGCGCGCGCGAGTTGGGGCGGTGCCGTGCACAGAAGGCAGGGGAAGGGAGGCGCATGGAAATGGCAGGGGAAGAGGATAAGGATCCCCCCTGGCTGCCATTTTATGTGAGGAGTGGAGTGGGCTGGGTTGGGCCGAAGCCGGCCCACTCCCTCACTGGTATCACACTCAATCCATATTTACTCAATTAATTGGAATACAATTTGTATATATTACATTTATAACAATCTATATGTTAAAACTTGCAAGGGGATGGATGCTACATGGGAGAAGAACAATTGGAAAGGGGGGATGGGTGCTACATGGGCTCAACAAATGGCAACAACAAGGTACATATGTGCTGCACTGCTACTAAAATGCTCATTTTATTTGCTGCCTTAATGCCTTACGATGTGTGTAAGGCGTCGCTTTGCCTTGTGCCTTACCGCTTAAAAGGTGCGAGGGGGTGGGTCGCCTCGTCTCGCCTTACCGCCTTAACAACCTTGATACCAACCAATCCTTCAGCTATTCAAAATGATTGCTCAACTTTGCATGACAATAATCAATTCATTATTTGAATAAAGAACATGGAATGTAGTAAATAGTACAGTGCCTAAATGCGTTATGGATGTCCAGTACTTATTACGAATACATACCAAATAAATAGTTAAGGACAAGCGAACAATTAAGGAATCAAATCAAGAAACTTGGATTAAACTTTCAATGATGCAACAGAAAATGTGTCAGCTTTTCTGTAAAACCTCATCATTAGTCAATTAACAATCATGGTGCTGATATGAAATAATGAAATAGAAAAAATCCACTTTTGGTCTCTTTAACTTGTGTCCCGAGTCTAATTTACACCCTCAACTAAGAAACCATTCACTTTACACCCCTCGACTATCAAAACCAAGGAAAATCACCACCTCGCCCTAAATCACCCCGGTTTTGGATGACGCGGCATCCACATGTCAATGATTTTTGACACATAAACTCATTTTTTATGATATGGCAGCCATGTGTCCTTAAACCAAACACTTGTAATCAATCGATCGATTTTTGCATGATCAATGATCAATTGATTACCTGTCGACGGTTGAGGCTCAGTGCTAGGCTGCAGAAGGAGACGGCGAGCGTCTGGAGACCCCAGAGGCTCTCCAGCGAGGGCTGCCCAGATCTACACCTCATGTAGGTCTGGTGCGTCCCATAGCCAACGAGTCGGACACTGGCGCCATCGCCCGGCATGCCAGGGAGCGCACCTCCACGAGTGCGTGCTCCACCACGTAGTAGTAGTAGCAACTCGACGCCGCTTTCCTCCCAGCCTCGATGCGCTCAGCCAAGAACTCAGCTGCCCACCTGAGGTCCTCCACGACGAGCACCACAGCGCCTGGCCTGCCCCCGGCTTTGACGACGCATCGGAGCTCGACGAGGAGCAGCTCCGCCTCGTCCCTCGGTGTGTCTTGGAACCTGGACACACTAAGGTTGATGACCTGCGCGCCCCGTAGGGCCTCACGCCTCTTGTCATTGCCCTTGATTTCTCTAGGGCCACCCGCGCTGCCACCTCGGCTACGGCCGTGCACTCAGCGACAACCATGACCCTCCTCTTGCTCCTGGTGGCCAGACAGTCCAGGTTGGCTGCAACGTCCTCCTCGCAGACTTGATTGAGAGGTAGCTTACTAAGTTTGGTTTCCTAAGCTGGTGAGCTAATGGCAGCTACGCTAGGGTGATCAGTAGACCAAATGATCAGGCGACTAAATGATCAAGTGACCTGGCAGCGCCTGCTGCACCGTGCACTCGCCTTGACCGAGATGAGAGAGGAGAGAGAGATGGGGGAGAAGAAAGGAGATGAGAGGATGACATGTGGGTTTAAAAAAAAATTGCCTGTACACGTGGCTGCCATATCAAAATTCTATATGTCAAAAACCATTGACATGTGGATGCCAAGTCATCCAAAACCAGAGTGCTTTAGGGCGAGGGGGTGATTTGCTCCTGTTTCGACAATCAAGGAGTGTAAAGTGAACAGTTTTGTAGTTGATGGTGTAAATCGGATTCAAGGCGTTAGTTGAGAGACCAAAAGTGGACTTTTCCTAATTAAATTAGTTATCCATCCTTCAAGCCGGCCAATGGATGACAACTGCTCATTGGACATGTACTAGAATTTACCAGCTCCCTACTTAATTTTCTAATTTTGTGGTCTTTAAATCTTTTAAGTAAAAGGGTGAATAAGCAGCATAAGCACCCACTTTCACTCATGCAAAGTCACTTGTCCTGATCCCAGGGACAAGTGATGTCAAGCCATCAGCAGATGCCAGGTTGACTAACTGAAATAATGTGTAACAGCCGTAGTTCTACACAATAAGAATATTTGTAATACACATGACAGTTAAAGTAAATGATTTTTAACTGGCAGGGTAGGGTATTAGAATAAACTCACCAGAATGTCATTGTGAACCTAGCTTCATATATTCCTACTTTGTTGCAACAGTAGCAGCACTGTCAACTTCTTGTACATCTACAGAGACTTGATCCTTTTTGTTATCACTTCCACCACTAACACCATGCTGAACAGAAGTAGCAGCACCTGCATAACCAGCTCTGTATACAACGCCATACCCGGGGTACATTGGAGGATATGGGGTATATACTGGACGTCTTGCCACCATGCTTGGAACATTTGCCATGACTCCTTGGTTTGGATATGCATTCGCATAGGGATAGCCTCCCATACCATAATAGAGACCCGGATAGTACGAGTGTGTGGGAACAGGTTGCGGCATATAGCCATTGTAGAAGCCATATCTGTCATTGTACGGTTGGTATGTGGAACCATCATAGGCAACAGGGCTCCTTCCTCCAAAGGTTCTTGAGCCACGACCTCGGCCATTGCGGTAATACTGAGCATCCTTGGGGATAGCGATCTTAGCTTCCACCTTGGTTCCTTTCAAGTCATGAAAGCTTTGCTCCATCACCTTTCTCACTGATTCCTCAGAATCAAAGGTGACAAAACCAAACCCTCTCGACCTGTTTGTCATGCTGTCGTATATCACTGCAACATCCGTTACAGTGCCAAACGTCTCAAAGTACGCCCGGAACTCGTCCTCAGTGATGTTGTCCCGCAAACCACCAATGAAGACCTTCTTTGAAGCATAGCTCATGTTGACGCCACCGTCTTCAGGATTGTTCCCAGCGGGCTGGTTGTCCTGGAGGCCCTGATGCGGGCCCTGTTCCGGCTGCTGATGCTGCAACGTTTGCTCACCCTGGTTTCGCGGCGGTCTCGCCCTAGCCCTCTTAACGTCCACCTAGACAAAACGACCAAAAAAACTCACAACAATCAATAACGCTATCCGCATCAAAGCCACAAACTTTCTGACAGCCAGATTACACCAAAGATATAGCAACAAACACACAGCGGTAAGCTTACATCACACAATTACAGGTTAGCCAGCACTACCAAGTAATAATCCAGCTAATTTTCCCCATGCATGACGCCACGGCACGGAAATTATGATATTAAGCAGCTTACTTGTCCGTGTAATAGCCTACCAACTGGGTAAATAAATACTAGAAAATCTCCACAAAGTAACACCAAGTTCCAAGCTTTCCGTCACAGATCACACACGCGCGAACCCACTAATAAGCATCCTCCCCCTCCTCAGGGCAAAAGGGCAGATCGAGGCAACTCACCAGGCGGCCGCAGATGAAGTGCCTGGGCCTCTCCCCGTCGCCGAGCGCCTTGGCGGCGGCGGCCTCGTCCTCGAACTCGACGAAGCCGAACCCGCGGCCGTGCCCGGTCTCCTTGTCCCGCATCACCACGATGGAGCGCACCGCGCCGAAGCGGCCGAAATGGCTCCGCAGCTCCGCCTCCTGCGCCGAGGCCGGGATGCCGCCCACGAACAGCTTGCGGCTCTCGCCCAACGCCTCCCCGACCTCCGCCGCCATCGCCGACGAAGAGGCCTCTCGAGTGTTAGGGTTTTGCGCGAGAGGGAGAGCGAAGAGGGCAGCGGCGGTACCTGCGTGCGCGGCGGCGGATGTGTGCGCGACCTGGGTTAAATTTGATTTGTTTGCGGGTTTAGTTTCCGGGGGCTTAGCGTGGAGGGGACGGCTGGGATTTGACCGCTTGTGAGGCCGGACCGTTGGATGTGCGGATTATGGTGCGGCGGACTTGGACTCGCGCACTCGAGGAGTGTGCTTTGGGTTTGGGACGGTCGAGGCGACCGAGACGCGCCCGTTGACCGCGCGGGGTCCGTGCTGACCGTGCGCGTGAATGACAGGTAGGGTCCCGTACAAAACGAGACACACAATTAGAGCAAGAGTTCGGCAAACCTCTGCTAGTGTATTTCCAACTGATTGATCACCAGATACAGTAATCAATCAGAGTTGGGGTTTGTATATATCTGAATGCGACTCCTCTGTGTATTTGGTTATGCAAATAGCTGAAATATTTTGCATCGAATCCATTAATAATGGAATTACAGGTAGAATGTAGCTGCTCCACGCATTTTTCTTCGCTTCACGTTTTCGTTTCGTTAGCAGGAAGATTTATTCATCTGTTGGTTAGTGCTACGTCCGGTGGCAATTCAGAGAGATTTCACGTGGTTTTCATCTTCCAAGGTCACCATGCACAGGCTCAAATTGTTCTGCAGCAGCCTCAGATATCACCGCGGTTCCACACGGTGCATGTTCCTTGGGCAAATCGAGGTCCAAAGATGGGTTGATTTCAAAGGGAAAAAGATCCAATGATATCATGGGTTCAATCAAATTCTGGAGAGGACTCGGAATAACATCACACCATGGGTAGATCCGATTTTAAAAAAATATATCACTTAAAATCCTTCAGATTACATCTCCAAATTGAGTTCAGAGTCAGATCATTAACAGCACAAATTGTTGCAAAAAGTGGGTGTTAATCGAAGCTCAGATTACAGATTGTAAATGCTTTTGTTATAGCATGGAGACGACACCCTGAACGCTACAGACTGCAAAAACCATTTGCAAGGAGAACAAAAAAGAAAACAGCAATTCAATGAAACCGAAACGGCAGATAAAAAGCAGATGGAGGAAACCACGGATGGGTTCTGGTCGGTGCTCAGATTCTATGGGTGTATAGGAGTCGATCACGCAGATCTCCCATCAGGACGAGGAATGTTTTTATAATCACTGCACCAAGAACACCATCGCCAAATCACACAGCAAAAACGGATCAAAACAAACTGCCTTTGATATCAACCGGAAGCACAGAAAACACCACAAGAGAAATCCCAAGCAAACTTCAACTTGGAGAGGAATTTGGAGGCGAGCGTAACCCAAGATCCAACTAGAAACAAACGGATGAGGGCTCTAAGCGCCACCGGGTTGCATCTCGGGAGCGTCTCTTTCAATGGAGACCGAGATCCACCGAGGGAGAACGGTGGACGGCCATTGGGACAGTGCTCCCCCGAATCAAATCCAATCATCGCCAAGGAAACAAGATTAACGAGAGAGAGAAAGCACACGAAACAAGCATCAGCAGAGAGGAAGCAATCACACGAGCAAGAGCAACTCGCAACGAAGAAAGGAGAAGAAGGATGCTACGAACGAAGCGCCAGACCAATCTGAGAAGACGGCGCAGAGAGAGGGAGGCCGGCTGCGCGAGGAGGATGAGAAAATGGGAGGGAGGCGTTGGGTTTATATGGTGGTGGTGGGCGAGGAGAAGAGAGAGAGCAGGGGGGAGGGAAACCCTAGACAGGGAAGGCCACGGCCCATCGGCTCTGTAGATTTGGGCCCGCTTAATTTATTTCTTTCTGAGATGAGGGCCCGCTTAAGTCTTTGTGCCAAATTTTGCAGCCCACTATACATGTGCCCCTTCTTTTTACCTCCAGCACTGTTCTAGTTTCAGAATTTTTTTAAAATAATTTCTTTTTATTCTAAATTACAAAAATATACCCGTAGAAAAGTTTTTTATAGAAATGGCCCCCAGTCGTCCAACCGTTGAATGACTGGATCCTATCACCCAACGGGCGCACGACATCCATGTAGTCAGTGGACCATTGGGAGACATAATCGGAGTTGCTTAACGGTTAGGCGACTGGAACCTATCACCCAATCATTAAGCAGTTCCAGTCGCTCAATCGTTAAACGACTGGAGGTCCAGTCATCCAACTATTTGGCGACTGTGTCCTCTATATAGTCGGCCACGCGGCCGACCCCTTGGCCGCACAACGCATTCGAAGGAGAGAAAAGAAGAGAAGAGAGGAGACGAGAAGGCAGGGAATGGGAGGAGAGGGAAGGGGACGGAGAGGGAGAGGGAGAGGAAGAAGAAGAGGCTATGGTACTTCTACGAGATAAAATATTTTATTTGTTTTAGTTAATATTTTTGTATGAAATAAATAGTTTGTTTAGTATAAAATTAGAATTTGTAGAAAATTTGCAATGGTACGAATGAGGAAGGGTTATGCTATGAGAGTAGTATAGTTGGCTATAATAGGCGAATGGTCATAGAAATATAAATTACAGCACAACATTACTTTCATAATGTGCGATACGATTTGACTACTTACAACATTGAAAATATTTGCAGGCAGACATCAGTAATACTGATACCCACTATATTGAAAGTGTATTATGGTGTGTAAACTATTCATGAAGATCCGAACAGTGTTAACTTAAGTAGTTTTGCGTTAGCTACTCTGATACACCTAGACGATAAGAATGCTTGAATCATAGATGTGATGTATTGACTCACCTACAGCTTCTCCTTAGACCCTAAGATTTGCAACGCCATCATAAAAAGGGCATTCGAACCAGTCTCCCACGGATTTTATATGGAAGTTGAGAACATTAATGCACACTGTTGTGTTGAAGGGATTTTGTGCAAGGCTGACGACGTCATAGATACGAATACATGCTATTTGTGCAACCATGCCCAATGAAATTTGTAAAAGACCATGCCGACGGCTATCATCCTGATGGTGCGAGCAACTCGAGCGCCCAAAATGTTGGTGAAGAGGACCTGGAGACTGGTGTCACAAAGGTTGCAGAGGAAGTTGCTCATGATGAGGCCGATGCGGTACATGGATGAGAGGAAGAAGAGTCGCGACATGGTGAGCCTACAGGACAAGCTAAAGAAGCGGAGCATATGGAGTACATAGTGCATCAAATGGAGAGCAATGACCGGGTGGTATGGGCTGAAAAGGTAACTGTACAGGAGGACAACGAGGGTAGTTCTGATTAGGACAAAGCTCCCATCCCACAAGAATTGAACAGGTTTGGTGCTGAGGGTGTTGTGCGCATGACGAGCACGAATCATCGTTGGACGACTGGAGGTCATTCTTGTTTAAAAAAACTCATGCGGATATATTTCTGTTATTTCGAATAAAAAAGATTATTTAACAAAATTCTCTAGATTCACACCTCAAACTTAACTGGAAGACAATTTTCGACCAACATTATTTTTAGGCTTGTTTAGGAGATCCATTTCATATGGAATTTAGACCCAATCAAACAAGGCCTTAATGCTTGCTAGTAGCACAGGAATAGTATTCGCGTGATTGACGAACCTATCACTAGTTAATTACCTCGCCTTTATCATAGCACTTATCTATGGTACTAGTAACAAGCACCTTTGCGCGAACTGAACACCATGCATAGGGATGGTAATGGATATCTGAAATCCGATACTCGATGAGTTTTTACTCTATTAGGGCATGAGTCTGGGTTAATTTCCTAACCCATGTGTCTCTTAATGGACAAAAAGTCTAACCTATCGGGTCTGTCGGGTTCGGGTACTACATATCCGAACCCGTAAACCCATAGGTAATACAAACTCGACCATCTCAGCAAACCAGTCCATACCTCGCCCCACAATTACCCCCAAAACTTTCCAGCCGACAGTAGTACTCCAGATGAGTTAGCAACAAGTCAATACAGGTGTTGGCTAATACTTTCAAAAAATAAATATGATTCGCACTGTCTTGTTGTTATGTTACTTTTAAGATTCATAATTCATACGGACTAGTTATATTCTGCGCAAAGACGTTTAAATTTGGTCCCGTTTTCCTGAGTTTAGTGACTGCTGTTCATAATTGATGCCTTTAATATTCATAATTCACGACTTTAAGATTCATAATTCTGCACAGCTGTTGTCGGGCACGGGCGACATGTGGGTATCCGTTACCCGAGTGGGCATGGGTTTGGGCAAAAATATGCACCCGTCAACGGGCATAGGTTTTTTAGCGGGCACGTCCAGCTTTCACGGGCACAAGTTTAAAATGGTAAAACCCAATAAATTTATGCCCGTTGTCACCTCTAACCATGCATGTACAAGCAAAACCACGCTCGCAGAAGCCCTTGCAACATGGAGTGGAGCCCATGCCTCACCGCGTGTGGCTCAGGTTGCTGCTTGGCAACAGAGCCGAGCACTTGCGAGTGGAGTGGGCCGTTCGTGTGCAAACCCCCTATCTTTGATAGCTCTGTTGGCCCCGTGCTTACGCGTCGTCGATAGCTCTGCTGTCCTGTCTTGGCTTGCTGCGACACAAGGCGCCTCTGTTTGCACTGCTCGATGGTCGCTTCTGAGCTAACAACATCCCACCACAAGTTTTCCCATTTTACAATGTCACTTCATATAGCATTTTGACTTTATTTCATAAATAATAACAGTTTATAGAAAAATTTATAGAAGGGTTTGTGTATGATTTTAGTTATACATGTAGTTTTAGATTATGGTTTTTGTATTCTAATTATTTGTGAGAGACAGTACACGGAGCAAAATTAATCGCATACGATTTAAGTTGATATAGCTGAATTTGGTAGAGTATCTGATATAATTTTCTGTAGACCTGATTTTAAAAAAAAATCATTTAAAAGTTAATTACTATAATAATCCCATCTGCTTTACGTAATCTTCACGCACACACGTAACGACGAGGATTCGTAAAAGAGCATTTTATTCACGGCGGGGTCCTCTGGAGCGACTCCTACATTTCAAGAGTCTCGGCAACTCTTCCCTGGTACGGACTCCAGCTTACTGCCATTCTTCCTAGCTAGTTAGCTAGCTAGGTCATCAACGATGCCTCGCCGCCGTCGTGGCTCGCCGTCCGCAGGAGCCGGGACCGGGACAGCCCGAGCAACACGGCGGCGTTACCCCGCAACTCGCCGAGCCGGCGCTGGAGCGCTCCGGCCTCGGCGAGGAGCCTCGCGTTGTCGCGGCGCACGGCGAGGGCGGGCCGCGCCGCGGCGTCCAGCCTCGCCGCCAGCACGCGGTTCTCTGCCCGGAGCGCCTCCACGGCCCGCTCGAGCTCCTCCATCCGCTGCTGCTTCCGCGCGCGCGACCGCCGAGCCGACTCGCGGTTCGATATCTTCCGCCGCAGCCGGCACCGGCGCTCCTCCTCCTCGCCACCATTGTCGCCGGCCTTGGACACGTTCACCGGCGATGTGCCAGCCTCGGACACGGTGCTATCGGGTCCAAACGAGTCAAACCAGAAGTCTAACCCATACCCGACGTCCATGTCCGTCCACCCGTCGGTGAAGTCGATCTGCGAGGCCTCTTGCAGGGACAGCATTGTGTGATTTCTGGAAACTATAGGGGTGCAGTGCGCAATCGGGGAAAGGGGAGGGAAGACGACGAAGCTGAGCCTATTTATAGACCGACGCGGGCCAGGCGTACGGGACCCCCCGTGACGTGGATGTTGGTTTCCGGCGCGAACGCGACCTTCTCCTACGTACCTCATGGGGGTATCGTATGGTACCAGTATAAACGTCCGCATATGATGGACGGCTGAGGATGGTCCGTCGTGCAGCAATGAACGGTGCGTGAGGCGCGACCGCGTAGCTATAGGAAGCTGCCAGCGTTGCGGCCTTTTCGGGTGCCTGAGTGGTGGGACAGAGCGGCGGGACATGTATTTCCGGAGGACGTTTTATTAGCTTAAGCGCGAAGTAATGGAGGGGATGGCTCCACGTGTAGGGATCTCGTTCGTAGACGCACCTCAAGTGTCTGTGTTTCTCACATGTGACTGTGCATGCATGCAACTTTGTTTTGCTACGTACGTAGTATATATATGCACTTAAAATACTATATGCATGCAAGCTAATCTTACACGCACATACATCCCTCTTAAAACTATCTGTATTCACTATTTACATTCAAGATAGTGAAAGTCAACTTGAAACCATTTGTTTATACCTGTGAAATACTTAGTATTTATTCACAAAATCACAGGTAAGAGGTGGAGAACATGCATTTCAATTCATAAGCAATAATTTGCTTGCTGCTAAGGACCTTATTTTATAGATTTACAACAAAATGCTCAGATGAAGACATGATAAGAAGGATGAAGCTCACACCTCTGAAATACTTGCATATAGATATAGACTACTCAGACTTAAAGATGTGGAGAATTGCTCATTGATCCTAGAATGCTATATATGTATGACGATGCAACTTTTTAATAAAATTTGCCTTACAATAGATCAACACAGCAGCTTACTTCATGCCGCAATCCCTTCCAGTTGTCCCAAAAGAAAAAGGAAAAAAATAACTCCAAGCATTTGTAAAGTAGGAAGCGAGATCTATATTCAGGTCATCATGCATGCTCTGGAATGGGTGAGACTTGGTATCAAAGATAACAGACAGGATAGGTGGGTCAAGATCAATGAGCTAGCTTTGCAAATGTCTCTTTAAAAAGAACATAAAGCTGTGAAGTAGAGTGGAGTTTTTTTTGGCTCACTATACATGCATGTTATAGATTCAAATCCATGGTTTAGTAGGAGTCGAATTCTGCTCATCACACGTACGTTTGGTTGCAAAAATATCGTAAGGCTCTTTCAAGCTAGCACACTGTAACTGACAGTCGATGGATCTAAAAGACCAACACAGCAAGGGTGTCGACGAGCTCAAACGGGTGGCAGCCGCGGTCGTACAGTTCGCCGCCGATGGATCTATCGATCTAAGTTGCTTCTCTTTGGGGGGAAAAAGAACTAAATGATGAGCCAATTACGTTGATCGGTTGCCTACAGCCGTCGGCGACAAGGATGTGCACCAAATATCTTCGAACCTTCCGTTAATGGTGTGTGACAACCATGCATGCATTGCTAGTGCAAGTTATTTTCAAATTTTTTTGGAGCTAGCGATGCGTACTTTGATCGGTTGATCTCTTCCTTCCTTATCTCTCCTTTTTGTATTGCTTACCAGCTATTACTAGTGTTTTGCGTGCAACGATATCTACTACCTTTTCCCATTTTTTTTATCTTCCTCTTCGAAAAATGAACGACAACTTTATTTTTTCCTTTCCGTCATAATTGACTACCGCACCACTCCAACGAGCTTCTGTTTACAACTTATCTTTACTACTTTAAAAGAAGAAGTTGGTGGTTGATGAGTTCTCCCTCACTTTTTCTTAACCATTCAATCTCGTTAGATACAATCCGAACCGTTCCCCTCAACGCCCCCTCCGCAGACCCTAATACCCTCGCACCTAGCTCTCCCCCGCCACCCCGATCCGCCTCCCCTCTCACTCCCCCCGCCTCCCCCCTCGATCTCCCCCTGAACGCCCCCGCCGCCTCGCTCTCCCCCTAATCTCCCCCCGCCGCGTCGCTCTCCCCCTCGCTCTCCGCCGCCTCCCCCTCCCCACCCCGCACCGCTGCGACTTTTCCACCAACCTTAAAACCCTCCACGTATCCCGCGCCGCGCCGCCTCCTCCCCCTCCTCCGCCGCCTCCTCCGCCCCCCGCGCCGCCCTCGCCTCCTCCCGCTCCACGCATCCCGCCACTGCGCCGCCACTCCTCCCCCCCCCGCCCTCGCCTCCTCCACTATACCCGTCTTTAGGCCCGAAGCGAGGATTCTAGAAGCCGCGGTAACGGCGGCGGGGAGAGGAGAAGAGAAGAGCAACGAAGGCGACGCCGCTGAACCACCGAGAGCAACTCGACGGACATGGCGCTGCTGATGGATCCCGGGGCGGAGCCCCTGACGGAGCGCGAGAAGGCCGACCTAGACGGCATCACCGCGATCAAGGAGTCGGCGCGCGAGTACACAGGAGCAGGCAACGATTCGTCAAGATGGGCCGAAAGCATTACGCCGACGCCGTCGACTGCTACACCAAGGCCATCGCCCAGATGGAGCCGCTCCCCGCCTCCGCCCCCGACCCCGACGCCTCTGTCCTCTTCGCCAACCGTGCCCACGTCAACCTCCTCCTCGGCAACCACCGTCGCGTCCTCGACGACGCCGAGCAGGCCGTCCGGCTCTCCCCTTCCAACGTCAAGGTCCGCGCGCGCGCATTACCCCTCTTTTTTCTCTGTTGGATTGGGTAAAGGGACCGTGGCGTAATGTGTGGTGTTCTTGTAGCTAACCGTACTACCGGGCGGCGAAGGCCGCGCTTGCTCTCAACTTGTTGGAGGCGCATCTTTCTCGCCGAGAGGTTTCGAGCAGGACCCCGCTAACGAGGAGCTCAAGAAATTACTCACGCAAGTTGGCGCGCAACAGAGTGAGCAAGATCGTCAAAGGGCTAAGGTTGCACAAGCAATCGCTGCAGCAAAGGTCTCTTCTTCCGCAAAGCTTCGAGTTTGATATTACCTTAATGCTATTCCAATGCGTGGAATTGACCGTGCTATTAGTTGTATGCAGGATGTTGCTGCTGCTATAGAGAAGAGAGGGTGAGGCTTGGGAAGGCAGCATATCAAGAGTCGACGGGTAAAGAAGCCAAAGTTGGATGGGCAAGGCATGCTCCATCGCCGTTCTTACGCTCTATCCGGAAGTCATGTCAAGTGACTTCATCGAGGATTTTCCGGAGACTAATTTGTTCTCTCCCCACCTTGATGTCATATCCTTCTGAAGTTACATGATACAGTTCTTGTTTGGTTTAAATGCTAAATACTTAGAATTAGAAGTAATATGATGGAATTTGCGATATCCTTAGCTATCAAACATGTTTTCAGAAAGCTCCCCACTGTTGCCATGGGATGAGAAGCACGCTTACACAAGGGACGCTATTGAGTTGTATTATCAGGTCTGTGTACGCACCTTTGCTTGAGAGTAAACAACTAGCTACCTGCTAACACCTACAGATGCTCAGAAAAATTTCCAAGGCCTGTTCATAGAACATTATAATGAAACACTGATGCCCCTGTGATGTGTATACACAGGTAAATCATAAGTAAGTCTGTCAGCAGATAGCATATTCTACCGAACTTGCAAAAGCTGCACATTTAAGTTTGTCTCCAGAAGTAGTTAGGAAAGTTTAACAATCGCAGGATGCGGATTGTGGACCAAATTGGTTTGATCCATAGTTTCTGCTGTAGCTTGCATGGACAAACACAATCTGATGTTTCAGGGTAAGGCAATGAGTACTCAACTAAGTTTTCGAATAAGGACATCATATCTTTTATGGTTCATGATTGCAAATCTTTCGCCCTAATGAGGAAATTAAGAACTTATTGTACCTTTGGAAAACCAATCGTGAGAATACCTATGTCATGTCCTTTATGATGCATGCTTGCAAATGTTTCCACCCTACAGATTGGTACAAAATCATGCAAACTTGTATCTGCTATCACTAGATATGGCTATGCATATGTTCTAAACAAAACCATATATGCTAAAGGAGAGCTACTAGGCATTAGTAGTTGCATGAGTGAAGGAAATACTTCATCTCTGCACACTGTTGCGCCACCTCCACCTAAATCTATGAGCTCATTGTTGTACTAGGTGTGTCATTCGTGGTTGCGTCCCTAAAAAGATACTTGTGTATGGTGCATCTTTCCGGGGAGAATTTAAGGCAAGTGGTCTTACTGCCCTATGCAACCCAACTGTTGCCGATACCCAATGTGTCAACATACCTGGAAAGTTTAGTTAAGTTCTCTGATAGCTTTTGTAATCTTGTTTGTTGTGTTGGCCAATGTTACTAATACTTGTTTGTTACCTCCTTCACATTCATCAACCTGTGTGTCTGAAGCCTTTGGATTGACCTCGAGATGTGGAATTCTGCATGATCTGCTATATGACTGGATTTGACATTACAAGTTTGAAAACTTATTAGTTTGGTACAATGGTACCTTTCATCTTCGTTTGAGAGTTGATATTCTGATTAATTTTATCTACTCTAGATGATGTTGAGAGTTGATATTCGTTTATGGTGTTACAAGGCCACACACCGGCGACGGCCGACCTATGATTCGGTTGTTGCTTAACCTGTAAGGTCTCCATACTGCAAGACGGTGAGTTACGCGGTGGAGTACCGCAGCGTCAAGACCAAGGAGGAGAAGGGCATTGAGCAGCTTGTGAGTGCCTGTGATACCATGATTTTGTTCAGTTCTGTTTGTCTGCTTTGGTTATTATTTTTGCCAATTGGGTGGCACTGCGAATTGTGGGTAGGAGGAGCAGAGGGTGATCGAGGCATAGATCTAGATGCGGCAGCAGGAGCTACAGGACGACGCCGAGCGGATGAAGAAGGAGCAGACTGCTGCTTCGACCGATGCAATAACAACTGCACAAGTTGAATGTTGTGATACTGGTGGCACATCCGCACCATGTGTGTAGGTTGCTGTAGGTTATTTGTCTTTCTCTGTTGTTTTTTTGTTGTATAGTTGCTGACCCTATCTGTTTTGTTGATAGCCGCAAGCAGTGTTCAAGGCAATGATGCGCTCTTATCTCAAGTACAACATTCAGAGTTACTATTGAAGAATTCTGAACGCTTAAAGCAGATGCGGTTTGTATTGACTAACTCATTTGTGCCTTCTATTCCATTGAAGCGGCAACATTATGGTTGAATCTATGCATTGGGGATTATTTGTGCTTTCTAGATTGAATTCTGTTGAAGTACTGTGATTACTGTTGCATAAATGCATTGGGGATCAGGGACTGTAAGCAAAATAATTAGTCCTTACTTGTCGTTTATTGGGAAATTTGATAACTTACTATATGTACTTTCTGATAGATGGTTGTGCATTCTCTCCTGCTATCGTGCATATACGATAGCAATGATTTGGCAATTAAATAAATAATAACACAGATCAGTTATATACTTTGCCATGTTGGTTGTCAAAATAAGGTCCTGGTGGACCCATGTTGATGATAGTACTACCAGTTTAAGATTTTTGTTTCTTCTTGTCTATCAGTTTATTGAACATGTTGGAGATTCCCTTGAAACCTTGATCGTGCTGCTCTTGACTTGACTATAAATGGTTGTTGAGTGATCAATTCACCTAATGCTTGTTGCACCTTAGCTAAGCACTGCATATATGTGTATTCCAAGTAATTATTTATATCTGCTTTTGACTATTCTAGAAGACCAGACTTCCTGTTTAGTTGTACTAAAATAATTAATAATATGAGAATTGCTACCTACTATTCTGTACAATGAAATCCATTACTAGGCAATACGATAATTTGCCCATCCATCCTGAACTGCTAAAAAAGATGACTATTGTTGGTTTTGACTCACCTTTATCTGAGGCATTTATATGTGAGTTCTGTGGGAAATTTCTATATTGCCTCAGGAGACTTTTACAGGAAAGGTCTTGCCAGTGTGAATGCATCTATTTAAGGATCATAGGTATGGCTTGAAGCTTGATATTCAGAAGCTTAGAAGTTTTGATTGGAACTTGTATGCACCACATTTTTAAATTTGCAGTCATCTTATTATCTCCATTGACATTCAGTTGTTTCTGAGAACTCTTTATTTCGTCAGCTTTTAGTTATGCTTCTTGTTTCTCTAGATTGCACAAAATAATTATCTAATTCTTAATATGCTTTTTTTCTACCATAGTTCTTTAGTTAATGATTCATCATTTCCACCTCCCTATTCAACATAAAGTCTATGAATTAGGATGGATTTGGAATGACTTCGATGAGTTGGCACAAGGGACATTAGCTAGCCATCTTAGCAGCAGTTACCTCACAATTCACTTCCAAGTAATATAGATGTAGCTAAGTCTAACCTTTTCTATTTGTGATAGAAAGTCATGGATAGAAATGTTTATACCATGATGCGAGAAATTGCACTTCCAAACCGGCAGTTCCCAGACTTTGAATACTTTACTCTTTGTTTGAGTATGGAAAATGCTATATAGTTAAACAGAAACAAACTTCTATTCCTTCCAACAAAAATATATAACTGCATCATAATATCTACTACTAAGTTTTATTTTCCATAGCAACGCATGGGCACATTACTAGTAGCTTCTTAATTTTGTCTTTTGACGTTTCTCTTCTTATTTCTTTGCATGTTTATGATGATACAACTTTTTTATTTTTTATATTTAATTACGTAGAAAAAATTAATAGCAGTTACAGTATAAAAAAATCAAAAACCTAGGCTTCTAAGCCCTTTTGAGCAATGATCACGACTATCACAAATATCGCGTAATATTAACTTGTCAGAGGATGCAAGGAGGAACAGTGGTCTAGCTAGTTATGGGAGCAACGGTGTTCGCTCTTACCCATCCGATTGGGTTTGATCCGGTGTGCCTTATATAATGAGAATGTATACCCGTGTGCATTCAATAGAAAAGCATGTGTCGCACTGCGTGAGACTCTAAAGACTTTGCGGAATTTCCAGCGTATATAGTGGATGCACACATGTGTGCGTGTGCATGTGGCATGGGTGCGGTGTGCATGTGGTGTGTGTCATTCACATACTCTGTAAGACAGCAATGGTAACAGAATGAGTGAGTAGTGCTTTTCACAAATCTTCCCTCAAGTATCTAGATATCTTTCACTTCAGTAGCTAAAGAGCTAAGAGGATCAGATTTGACAACTTAAATTCAAGTAACAATCCAAACCAGTAAGGTCCTATAGATTTAGCACCTAACTAGTCTGATCATTACTGTAGGTGCGGTCTAACTGGTGGACAGTCAGACCGGCCACAACCCACAGGTCTGAGTCTGAGTGCTCCCCTATTCCCATAATAAAAAATCAACTGAGCCAAAACTAAATTTGGTGCAAACTTCAAAATCCACATCCAAATGATTTGAAAGTTTGCATACACTTTAATGAGGATCTTAGGAACCTATTCCATCTAAATATAGCAAGGATCTTAGCCAAAGTTCTAACCTTTTCTTAAAACATGTAACGTTGCACCAAAACAGGGCAAATCACAAAAACTTGAGATACAACTTGCCCGTGGGTTAAGAACAGTTAAGATAGCTCTAGATGAATTCACACATATCACAGCAAGTATGACCAACCAATGATTCGAAGCAGAAATACTCTCGGATCAAAATTCCTCAAGAAAATTTCCAAATCAAGTAAAATCGGATAATTTCAAAATCTTGCAAATCACAGTGCCTAGATGGATGAAATTTGATATACATAAGACATCTCTATCACTTACATGTCCTTGGCACACAACAAAATTAAAAAAAGAAGAGAAAATGCAAAGAACTACTAATAACAGGAGCAAATCAATGAAGACAAAACACTACACAAGAGATGAATAAAGTTGATCTATTTCTACAAGAAGAAGAATGTTTCACAGTAACTCTATATGGAAGATAAGAGAGCATAACACAGTACTCACTCTTCTATCTCAAACTATAACCCTAAAACTCAAGATTGAAAATGGTTGGGATGGCTTTGTTGCAAGCTTCCATCCTAACCAGTTAAATAGATGGGATAACATGCCCACATCTATCATAATGGATACTATCCACTAGTACAATGGGGATGCCTATTAACCTCATATAACATAGGTTTTACACTTACACTTAACTCATGCATACTTTTTAAAGTATGTGAACCCCGAATCCGGTAAGCATTAAACTTTGATTCACTTGATTTTCTCAACATCTTCATCTAAACTATTTTCTCAAGCATCATGATTTTGATCCAACATAGTTTCTAGCACTTGCCCAACTACCAAAATACTCCCCCGCATTGTCCCAGTCAACTTCTTCACTAACAAGTAATCTTCACTAACATAGTTTCAAAATTCAGACTCTCAACCGAAATTCAGACCTTAGCTAGTTTGACCGCCATCATGCGGTCGGTCAGACTGCTGGCACGGTCAGACTGCCCCTATGGCCGGTATGACTGCTCAATGCCCTAAAACCTAGAGTCTGGTTTGATTAAAACCTACCGACCGGTCAAACCTGTTGCACCAGTAAAATTGCTCACAAGGGCGGTCTGACTAACTGAAGCTGAAATCATCGGACTGAAAGTCAAAATCTTTCACAAATGAATTTCAATTCAACACTATTGACAATGATCATGCTTTTTTAAGCTATAACTGATGATTTTTTTTATTTTGACTGATAGTTTTTTGTTGCGCTTTTTTGGGTACTTTTGCATGGTGTTTGTGTTCTAATTAAGCCCTATTTTTTCCCCTTCTCAGGTGCGAATGCGATGTTGCTTCCCACCTCGCTCCCCAGGTAGTGCTCCAGTCACTAATAATTCGGTCTTGTGGTCCTCACCAAACGTCTCTCAGGCAGACGAGAGCCTAAAATATTGCTTTAAATGTAGGACGACTCGGCGGATGAGACACGTGGCTTAGTTTTATTCAGAAACCAGAGGTGTTTATCTGCGTGCATGCAGCTGCCTGGTGGATCGAGCGGAAGCTCGCCACGTGGACGAATGAACCTGCCGTACGTACTCCGTGTGGGGTTAATTGTTTGGTTAGGCACTGCTGATTGCAAAGGAGACAGGAAACCGCCGGAAAAGCATGCATTCGTCAACTCAAACTACACTGCTAAACTAAAACGGCCGGAGAGGAGTAGGTCATAAGTACACAAAAAGGTTTAGAATTATTTGAACATCTGTGGTGTCACTAGTTGGCTTCATTTATGCCAAAAAAATTCTACATTTTCTCTAAAAATACGTACATATCTTCACTTTTTATGGGAAAAATCCCTCTTATAATTTTTGTCTCTTTTATTTTGGTCAATATGGTAGCTAGAGCGGCGTGACGCCGCGCTTGTGTTGCTAGTTTAGATAGATGCATGGTCAATGCAAGGATACATGGACACATGAGGTACTCATCAGCCGACTAGATCTGCTCCAAACGGCTTCAGTTTCTAACTTTTTTAGTTTTCAACTTATTTAAGTCAGAAGTCACTTAAAACATATTGGCTTCTAATTTTAGTTTTTGCCCTTTTTTCTCTTATTTTTTTGTATTATTCATGACGATACAACGGATTTTTGTTTCAATTTTTATCAAATTGTTTTAATTTTTTAGAAAAAGTTAATAATTACTGTAATGTAACTCCAGTCGAAAGTCATAACTATAAATTTAAATCAAAAGCTCTTTGGAACGAGTATGATCTAGAGGTACTAGCAGTCAGTACTGCTCCATAGCACTAATCTGTTAGGCTCTGCTTTGCATGCATTCAAGATGCAAAGCTGTGTCGAGAACCGACCTGTGTTCGGCTGGCTAGAGCGTTGTGCTCGCTCGCTGCCCACCTTTGTTCGAGCTTAGGCTTACGCTGGTGCTCACTATAGAAAAATCAGGTATATATACTCATGTGTGTTAGCGTTAGTTTTTAATTTTTTTACTGTAACTAAATTAGCTTATTTAACATAATTAAATTTAAAAAATAAAAATAAAAAACATATTAACTCAATACAGATAATACAAAAAAATACAAAAAACAAAAAAATTCAAAAAATCTAAATAACCAAAAAAACAAAATTACTGTATAGTGAAAAAAAGTAAAAATCAAAAATAGAAGTTAAATTTAAGTCAAAATAAGCGAAGTCATATGTATCTTGTTTGTTCTTCCCTTGGATCTTAATTGAAACCAGAGGCCGATCGATGAGATGGAGTAAAAGAGAAGAAGAACATGGAAGGTTCTTCTTGCTTTTTCTTGCATTGCATTGTGGCTTACAGCAGCTGCTTTTCTTTCTTCCTTCCTTTATTAATTCTGAACATCTCTCTTTTTTTTCCTTTTAGATGTGGGGGAAGACGAGAAGCCATGCATGAAGTAGACACAGGACTGGACTGGTGGTTGTTGCTCTGCGAAAGCAAATCAAAAGGGCCCTAACTACACATCATACATGTATGTGTGCAGTCACGCACATCGGCACATACATACAAAGATGCAAAAAAAAAAAGAAGACTTTCAGCTAGGACAGGGAGATACGATGCAGCAGCTCGGCGTCAGCGTATCACTTCGAATGGATACATCATACATGTCTCGGATATGTGCCAATATATGGAGTAACATGCAGGCACGCATGCAATATATTGGGATACGGATATAATCCACTAACGTAGATTAATTTTTTTATAGTATAAACTAGTAAGCCATACGAGTAAGATATCATAAATCGTTATCACTAGACGCGCAGTGTAGCGAAAGTAGAGTTAAAGCGACCGGTTCAACGAAGCGTGTGTCGGTGTAGTAGAAGTAATCGGTCGTCCTCTGATCAACTGTTCTCTTCTCGTGATCGTCCCGATCGGTACCACAGTTGCAGCAGCACCTCTACCATGATCCACACGTCTAGGGATGAACTGCCGCATGTCGGTGTGCTAACACCAGCGCGCATTACAGGGGTTATGACAGGTGACGACTAGGGTTTGGATGGGTGTGTCTCGGGATACCACTCTTAGCCCCCGCAGCTTCCTTTATTAGTCTCTAATCGGATCCTTATCTGATATGATCAGATATCGTATCCAACTCGAAAAGCCTCAGATTAGATCTTTACCCAATATGAGTAGAGATCGTATCCTTACTCGGAGAACCTTCAACCAGATTCAGTATGAGTAGAGATCGTATCCCACTCGAAGTCTATCATTCGGACACTTATTGTTTTAACTCATTAAGTGTGTAACTCTGTATAATCATGTATATTTGGTCATAAGCCGAAAACTATTTTTCGATCCATAAGTTAGTAGTGGTCCCAGCAGGATATAATGACTCCTAAATATACATAAAGAATATATCAAATGAACTTATATAATACTTATGTACCGATACCTTTGCCTCATGATACCAGATCGAATTTAAGACAAGAAGCGTGACATCCTATAATAGCTCAATTGTTCACTTGAATCTGCAGTAGATTACTCAGTTGTAATTGACTCCTCAACCACATTCGGTATGGCCACACACTTCCTTAATCCAACCACATCGAGAGGCTCAAAAATATCTTTTCCGTTATATTGGAGGGGCAACTTTCATATTGATCGCTCACATTCCTCTGCATGTTCCATAGTAAACTCAAAAGCTACCTTTATAATCACCCAGTTATAGAGTAGTGTTTGATAACATCTAAGTAAACTATCACACATATAGAAAATCGTAACGATCTTAGGTCTCAAGATTCCACGTACACTATATATGAGACTAACTGGTGATATTTAAGAATGTAACAATTCCCCTAGTATCTCATGGTAGATCAATCAAACACTATGTTCTCTAATATGTGTCTACATTATTGATTTGATATCCCCATATCTATGATCCATGAAACATGGTTATCAGTCAATACATGTATTGATCTATAAATCATAATTGTCCCATATAATAATATAATTAAGATCAGAAATAATTTAGAATAATATCAAAATATGAATAAAGAAATCCACAAACAAATCACATATTTGTTAATTAATATGAAAGATATTTATTCAAGAGACAAAATAACATATTATTCAAAAGATCATAAACATAGAAGTGATACAATTATATCTATGATTGCCTCTAGGGTATATTACTAACAATCTCTCACTTACACTAGAGTCAATCATACAAGTATCTAATACCCATAGCTCATGTGTACGCCTCATGATTTGACTGTGGAAGAGGTTTTGTTAATGTATCAGTAATATTTAAATCTGTATGCACTTTACATATCTTCACAACACCTCTATCAATAATCTCACGAATAAGGTGAAATCGCTGAAATATATACTTGGACTTTTGATGCAATCTAAACTATGCGGCTTGTGCAATGGCTCTACTGTTACCACAATAGAGATTCGTTGGACTAAAAACACTAAAGGTCATACTCAGCTCAGAGATGAACTTCTTTATCCAAACAGTCCTTTGCAGCTTTAGAAGCAATAATATATTCAGCTTTCGTTGTAAAATCAGCAACCGTCTTATGCTTAGAACCTTTTCAGCTCACTACTCTATTAAGACAAAATACAAACCCAGACTGTGATCGAAAATCATCTTTATTGGTTTGGATGCTAGCATCAGCATAACCATTTATGACTAACTTTTCCTCACCTCCATAAACAAGGAACACATCTTTAGTTTTTCTCAAATATTTCAGGATGTTCTTTACAATTATCCAATGACCATCACTAGGATTTGACCGATATCTGCTTGTAATACTTATAGTATATGATATATCTAGATGTGTACAAAGCATGATATACATGATAGACCTAATTGTAGCAGCATATAGAATCTTACTCATTCGATCTCGCTCATTAGGTGTCGAAGGACACTGAGTCTTAGGGCCTGTTTGTTTCAGCTGTAGATTCTGAGAAGCAGCTGGTGAGTATCTAGCTAGTCAGAATCTGGAGAAGCTAGATAACCTGACTTACGGCTACTAGTTCATTTTCGGACTCGTAGCTTCGGCTACTTAGAATCGGATGAAAATCTGGACTATTTGGGGAGTGAGATTCAGGAGTAATGCAATCGCGAAGCTAAAACAAACATGCACTTAGTAAGACTAATACATTATGACCAAGGTAGGAAACCTTTTTTTGAAATCCTACATGTTGAACCACTTCAATACTTTGTCAATACTTTGTGCCCTTGATCTTTGCCTCTTTTCTCCGCGTGTTGACATGTGTCTTGTTTACTTGACAAGCTAAGCTGCCTAGCCACGAGGACGACGCGGCGGCGGTTCAGCGACGGTTTCAGGTGTACGTACGTTGGAGGAATTGATCATTGTTGGTTCATGGCTCTCGGTCGATCGAGCTGGACAGCGCATGCCATATATGCAAATGCAATGCACCGCCATAATTAGCAAAGCTTGCAGGGAAAAAAAAAAAGCAATCCCAAAATCAGGAAAATCTTGGAACTCTTTCATTTTGGGCCTGAGTTTTCAGCTAGTCCAACTATTTTTGGGCTCACTGGTGGCCCATTTTTTCCACACGTGCGGGCTATGCTCGTGCAGTCATGTCACGTGGTCGGTCATGTCCAGCGTCGCTTAGAAGAGCACATGAACACCTGCGTGTTCACTGCTAGGCTACCTCACCAAGATGTTTAATTAGCTAGCTCACCTTGTAACTCCCGACAAGAACAACATACACATACAGAAAGGCACAACCGGCCGGACGTATACATCGTCGAACTCAAACGATATTACGAAAAAAAATAATGGCCTCCATCGTACTATATGTTCACAAGAACTTCGCTGGACGTGAAATTCCATTGCAGAAAACATGTGCACATACGTACGTTCTGGATCGATCTGGCAGAGTAACTGACAAGTAAGAACGCAGGACTTGACCTCATCAGCAATAGACCTACTATGGTTTTTTTTCGTTTTTTTTAAATTTACTTATACTTTTTTTTCGTTTTTTGTTTTCGGTTTTTTTATATATTTTTACATTTAATTATACTCAATAAACCAACTCATTCTGATGTTTTCCAATCACTCTGAGTTTTTCAAGAAAACCAAAAGCCATCGCTATTCCGATCACCCCCTATATTTGTATCCAAGTGAACTTTAGGTGGTTTATGACTTTTTTTATTATAGCTGGCTGATTTTTACTGTAGCTAAGTTGACTTATTTAGCATAATTAAACTTAAAAAAATTAAAAATAAAAAACATGTTAGTCCATCACAAATAATACAAAAAAATACAGAAAAGAAAACAAAAATCTAAACAATGAAAATAAAGCCATAGCCGAACGCCGAACGCTGGCTTTTGTAGCAGCTGAGCACGGCCTAAATTTCTCAATGCTTCCAATGTTTACCTGGCCCTAGAATTGGATTTTTCGTGTGTGGCGTGGGGGAGGGCTCTGTGGAATCAGAATGTGACCCAACAGTCTTCTTCCAGCTAGGAAGCTGGCATTGCATGAAAGCACGTACTGCAGCAGCATTGCCATGTAAAACGTTGAGCTTCATTTCGTGTGGGTGGCAGGTGTAGCTGTACACTCCACCACCTAGATGTGCTCTCCAAACAGCTATAGCTTTAGCTTCTAAATTTTGTTTTTTTAGCTTTTCCTTTTCCTTTCTTATTTTTTACATTGTTCATAATAATATAATACTTTTTTATTTTTTTAATTTAATTACTCTTAAAAACTAATAGCTGCTATAGTATATTTTCAGTCGCTACAGTGCAAGAAAGCTAGAAACCACGGCTTATAAATCAGTTAAAGCATGGTCAAATTATCTTTGACCAAAGGCCTCGCTCGTTTTAGCTTTAATTTTTGATTTCTAGTTCATTATTTTTAGATTTCGTTTTTTTCTGATTTTTTGGATTTTTTGAGCTTTTTTGCTTTTTTTTTGTATTCGTTTCTATTGTTATGATGGACTAATCTGTTTTTTCTATTTTAATTTTTTTAAATTTAATTACATCAAATAAGACACCGTTAGTTATAGTTAAAAAACTAATTATAATGTAAAATAAATTATAAGTTAACTTATTTAAATCGAACTGAACACCCCTAAATTTGGGCGTCTATTTCTTCTGATATAAATTGATACCAAACTAGTTCCTTCTAGATATCCCAGGTTATACGTATGGTTTACTACTACAACAGAGGGTATAATTGTCATAGTCCAACCAACGTAGCGTCCGGGTTGTCTGGCTAAAGTAAGCGGTCAACATAAACCGGTTCAGTCTTGAGCGGGTTATAGCTTGTGCATTTTTTTTTCTTCTAATCTCATCATTTGATCTCTGTTGTACCGCAGATGTTTTGGTAGAAATCGTGATTGAAAGGCCATATGGTTGAAACCCCATGTTAGTTATGAGTATTTGATATTGATAGTGTATTGATTTTATTACTTGAGTTTAAACTTTTAATTTTGTGAACTGAGTTTATACTGTTTTGGAGATACCGGTCAGATTGGCCTGGCCAGACGGTCTGATCGCTGGGACGGTGCGGTCAGACCGGCCTGATCAGACGGTCTGATCGTTAGGACGGTGCGGTCAAATCAGCCTAGGGAGGCGATCGACCAGTAGCTGTTTGGGTAGTCTAACCAGCCAAACAGCTGTTGGCTAGATTGCCTCCCCAGGCCGATCTGATTGCACCGTCCCTGATCGGTTTGTGTGCTACGGTCGGACTGGCCCCACCAAAGTCTATTCTTTTGGTTCTGTGAGTTTGAGTGTTAATCATGATGTGAATCTGTATAAGTGTTAGTTATGGAAGAGTCCATTTATATGTGAATCATGATATATGTCTATGCATTGATTTACTAATGAAGAGTAAGTGCATGGTTGCCGTTATCATGCAATTTGTACCTATTACGACTTCTGTGGACCGCATTAGAATTGATGCTTGCAGTGGACAGTGGGCAATGTACGTAAGCCATAGCATAAGATTTTGAGTCAAAAGGGATCGAAGAATTTTACCCGTTTCGATCGCATGTGAACAATACTAGCTATATAGACGTAGCGTCATGCCACGTTAGATATCGTAAGGAACAAAATAAAAGAGACGAAAATTCTTAAGATATGTTTTTCGTTTTAAAAACGAGGACTCGTGCACATTTTCAAAGGAAGCGAATTTTTTCTGCATAAAAAGGACTCGTGCATAATTTTGGAGAAACCGCGGCGTGTCATCACGCAAAAGGAGGGACCTCCACGAAAAAACTAAGGTTTTCAAATAAAGCGAAGGGTTTTTTGCAAAAAAAGACCCGCATGTAATTTAAAAAAAATCGTAAAAATGACATGTGCGTAATTTCAAAGAAACCGCGGGGCATTATCTAGGAAAGGGAGGGGCCTCCATGAAAAAACCAATAGCCCGGACATAATTTCGGAGGAGTAGAAGGTTCTTTCCGCAAAAAAAGAGGTGGCAGGGATGTTATTGTAAGAACAAAGAGCCTGTACGTAATTAAAAAAATACGGAGGGTTTTTGCAAGATTGACACATGGCATGGCTGTCTGGCCGGACATCCCCCAATCTTAATATACGAAGTATGTGATGCCAACGTACAATCAAGAGAGCTGAAAAAGGGCCTTGTAGGAGTGAACATTCTTTGTAGGTTGAACCATATATAGGCCGAGCTCATGGTTTTAGAAACTGGTGTTAGCTTTTTTTTTACTATTTTTATTTTTTTATTATTTTTTGGTTTTTTCTTTTTTATATACTTTTGTATTGTTCGTGATGAGTTAATATATTTTTTTCTATTTTTAATTTTTTTAAAATTTAATTATGTCAAATAAGCCAACTCAAATATAGTAATAAATAAGTTGATTACAATAAGAAAAGACATAAACCGATATCATTCTGAACGCTCTCATAAACCCACGTACGCATGCGAGTTATATAAAAAAACGTGTATTTGTACTATGTGAGGCTTGTGATGTCTCCAATAATTTTATAGCATATGTAGAGAACGTGTGTGTGTGTGTATGTATGGGTGATATAAGTGTCGCATATATTGAGTGTGTGCATCTCGTGTACTTCAAAAAACAAAAGGGTAGCTAACTTTCATACAGAGTATTTTTTCAGTTTTTGGTTTCTGCTACAGTACCTAACTTTCAAATGGAGTATTTTTTTTAAAATAGGGTCTACAAGTTAATTGTAGTACACGTTAAAAATCTAATATCTGTACCATCAAAAATCGCAAGAAAGAAAAGAAAACAAGAGATATATCGGTCTTAAGGTAGCTACCATAAAAATGAGGTGACCTGAAGAGGAAGCTAAGAATATTACACCTTCATTTGTTGGCTCTTGTTTTTGATGCGATGTGTGCATATGTAGCTGCTTTACTTGGAACAAATTGAGGTTCAGTTGGAACTCGATTTTGGGACGCAGGTATCGGATTCTACCTCCGTCTGGTCCGTGCACGTCGGTCCAATGGTCCGTGCGTGCATACGCTTGGTGTGAACGCGACTGACGGATCGTTGGAACTGACGGATCACCGGATCAACCAACGACTTGTGTCAGTTAGTACACATCAGTCGGTCTTCGATCGGTAGCTAGTACTGCATGTTCCCACGGCCACATCGACGTGTAGAATCCGATGTACGTACGTGTGCAATGGCAGCGCAGGAAGAACTGTTTATCTATCTAGCACACTATGCAACGTTTTTTTTCTTCAATTTTGATCTCCCAACATATATTTTTGTAAAAATAATCCTCTTCTGAGTTCGAAAGGTACGACAGATGACATATGTTACCTTACCACGCCACCGTAGCTCGGCAGGAGAGAAGCCAAGTGGCAACATGAACTGGCGCGGTGTGGCAAGCAAGGTGCCTGCTGAGCGCCCCTGGCTCAGCAAGCAAGTGCATAGGCGAGCAAGCAAGCGGATAGGCGCACGTGTGAGCAAGGGGGGCCAATTCCTCACAGGACAGCGCGCGCTAGAGAATCGTGTTAATGACATGATATTAGATTCTCATTTTATTTACATGTTAATTGCGCTAGCTTCTCGTACACGTGTATAAAACGTAACCCACGATCCCATTGCTGCTGAGTGAGAGAGAGCACAAGCATGAAGGGGAAGAAAATAAAAGAGATATTTCCTGCCGAGCGAGCACACAAGGAAGTAGCACGACTGTGATTTACCATCATTCGCAATTAGAAGCATTATGGTGCTGGTGATTACCTTCAGAAAAAGGTATACTTCATTCGCATTCGAGCAACATGCTTACTATATATTTAACGTAATATTAGCATAACTATGATTTTATATTATGGAAAGTGCTAGATAGCTATATTTAGTTGACATATGTGTTTGTATAAGTAGCCATATTTATTTACTGTAAATAGCTGTAGAAATGCGAATCGAAAAAATAGATAAAATATTTTTTATATATATTTGCACATATATATATATTTATCACTCTCGCGCGATTATAGAATGAACATTATCCACGAATGTGATCTTATTTTCCTAAACTATAAAGCAGAAGCTTCGCAAAATATATAGTGTGCTACTGCCTTTACTAACAACTCTTAGTTGTTAACTCACATCCCTTTGTTATATCTTTAAACTATTACTAATATCCTCCTGTTCAATTGTAGATGGTCGAATTAGATTAATTTCGCCATGAGACTACTTCATCCATGGAGAGGACGAAGGAGAGTTTGCCGACATACTACACAAACTAATGTAGTACTTGCGATATTAGCACTGTCCCATCTCCGGGGGACGAAAGACCAGGATGGAGACAAGGAGACCTAGATGATAGAAGTCTTTCTGTATACAAGGGAAGACGAGTACACCTCCCACACCTTCTGCACAGAGCACCCGAGGAGCACTTCCACTGATGTCCTACAAGATCCACAAGGCCGCCATGCTGCCCTCCCCATTTTGCTACTATCCATCCCTTCAGGAAGGAGCACGCTACAGCGAGACGTTCGTTCCCAGCTCTGAGGACAATCCACTCCTAACCCACCAAGTCCAGCTCACTCGAGCTATAGGTGCCATCTACAATGAGGGTCTAGAGGAGATATTGAACCTCCACTAGCTCCTCACCGCCAGCTACAGCTAGGCCGAGACTTTCTGTGCTTAGCTGACTAGTACGAGAAGGCCCCAGCTACAGTAGAGCGTGAGAGGGATGATGTAGTCACCGAGCTCAAGCGGACTACAATAGATGCAGCGGTCCACGCTCTAGCTCCCCCCAGATCCCTTATCATCCACACCAATCCTGCTCTGACTTAGCCACTCACTAGAGGACTACACCTAATGAGCAGTGCACATAAGAGTATGTGGCCCCCAGCCCACCGATCATCCTCAACATTAGAGAAACCAGCTAAGGTCGCAGTCACTCCCGCTCCCGTTCTAGCTCAACCAGTTACAGTCTCTCCCGTTCTTGCTCCAGTTTACCTATGTACTAAAAAGTAGACGTGTAATGTGTAATATATTGTATCCACATGACAGAGCACAGCTTAAGTGCCATGTGTAACTTGACAAAAAAATTATAAATGTCATGTAGCCATCTTAGGCCTTATGGTTTATTTTTTATTTTTCTTATTCGTGTGGTTCTTCAAATCTTTTTGTGAGATATCAGTGTGTGGACAACACACACCATCTTTTTCAGTGATTTGATAATACGTACTAGCATTTTCAGTTATTTGACAACACATACCAGCTTTCACAGTGATTTGATAACACGTACCAGCTTTCCACGGTCTGTGGACAGCACACACTAGTTTTTTAGTGATTTGATAACACGTACCAGCTTTCCACAGCCTATGGATAGCATGCACTGATTTTTCTAGTGATTTAAAAATATGTACCAGCTTTCTGCAGCCTGTGGACAACATACACTGACTTTTTCAGTGATTTGACAACACGTACTAGCTTTCCACAGCGAGTGGACATCACATACCAGCTTTTTCAGTGATTTGACAACACGTACTAGTTTTTTTTGTAGTGAGTGCACAGCACGCACCGGCATTCCTAGTGATTTCACAATACGTACCAGCTTTCTCTAGTGAAATAACAATGCATTTAAGATTTATTCCTGAGCAGTGCACACTCTATAAAATCTACGTAACCCTCAAGACTAGACCCAACAATCCGATCGCGCTGATCTCAAAACTAGGATAAAAGGAGAGTGAGAAGAGAGGAGAGATACAGAACGTCATTGTGCCGCTGGTGGGGATATCAAACTATAGAGAGATGCCTTGTAAATAGAAGTGGGTGGTTAGGAAGAAGGGATCGTACCCTGATAATTCTTGCAACGATGCACCTATGTCACCAGAGTTTTCGCGGTCGTAGTGTGACTAGGGCAATCCAGCAAATATCATTCAGTCCACACACCCAACAACAACCATCCAGGTGCACTACACATGCACTGAAGTTCTTGTAAGCATGCATGTGCTTTTTTACATTGCATGTTCTATTTCGCACTTCTCTAACCCACTCCATCCATCCTGGCAGACCACGAAGCATTGTTACTTCTTCCAATGGATAGATGGCCCAGATATGTACGACAGGTGGTGCCTGAGAGATTCACATGCTAGAAATCTTACACCTCGGATGATAGTAAAAAGGATAAGGGTAAGACGCTGGTGGTCCCTAAATTTCCCATTGAACGCCAGGTTTTCTCCAACTGAGACAAAACTACATAAGTTGCAGAAGCTGAGTATTGGACTTGGGTCGCAAGGGCTAAAGCCTGTGCGAAAGAGAAGGAAAAGGCACCGATGGACCTAAATGTGTGCGACTACTGATTGGAACCATGGCTTCTAAAAGATGCACATGTATCTTAGCTGTAGTTTAGATTAACAATTCGCGTATGTTGTCACTTGTATCATGTGACTAGAGAGGAAAACATACACATCTAACCAAACCCTACGCACCATGTAATTCGCACATTTATTGCGAACTGCTTTATCGTCCTACATATGGTTCATTGTGACAACTGTTTGCAACAACGTATCTTTACTATTTAACACAGAGAGTTTATGGTGGTGGTTCATCTGCCTCCTTAAACTCCCTTGCACATTCCTAAAAAATTTCTACGCACACACAAACAAAATAGAATTTCTTAATGTGTATCAAAGCACGTGTTTTCAACTAATTTGATTGGGATTCACCTAGTTACAAAACATACTAATTTTACCATGTGGCATTTCCGAGCCAGTGCTGCAACCAAGCTCCTTGGACCTTGAGCTCCCCCTGGCTAGGGTGTATATTGAGCTAAGTTCTTGTCTTATCGAGATTTTTTCAAAATTGGCATAGTTTTACTTGATATTATTTTACATGTAGTTTGGAAGTATTTTTAGAAACAAGCTAATGAGTTGAGCTAGAGTAAAATCTAAATTAACAAATATAATTGAAGTAATTCCAAACTGAGTCAATGAGTTTTTTTGCCACCCATGCCTTGCCCGCTAGCCAAGCCACCTGTCGAGTAGGGGCAACTCAGTAGGCACCTGCTGAGCTGTGCCAGCTCGGTAGCACCTGGCTTGTCGTGCCACGCCAGCGCGCCTTGCCACATACCTCCTCTCCTGCCAAGGTATGGTGGCACGATAGGTGACATGTGTCACCTACCGCGTCTTCTGAGCTCAGGAAGGGGGGCTATTTTTACAAAAATAGGTGCTAATGGGCCAAAATTTAAAAAAATATATATTATAATAGTGCTAGATATATGAATAATTCGAGGAAGAAGAAGAGATGTATGTACATAACACAAGCTCATTAGCATCTAATA
Organism: Melocanna baccifera; assembly: GCA_036346265.1. NCBI lineage: Eukaryota > Viridiplantae > Streptophyta > Magnoliopsida > Poales > Poaceae > Melocanna > Melocanna baccifera. Next base: position 738,354 of record CM070695.1, on the reverse strand, counting down.
TAGCCCAGACATCGCAAACACATGTACATTGGAGAATAACATCTAATATAGCCCAGACATACGCCCTAGTTAGGCTTTCAATCTCTTTATGTTTTAAGCATTTTGCACCAATATGATTATGTGTTCCATGCGTAGAGTTGATCCAAATAATGGTCACACTAACATGCCCTGAGTAACCTACATTTGACGGCATTGCCATATGTTAGCACCTAGTCGTTTGTATACAAAGATGTACATTACACCTTCTCCTAGAATTGAATCCTAAAACACACTTCTTTATAAATATAGTCTTATGATCTATAAACCCTAATACCGATGTGTGTATGAACAATCCGTTGTACGAATTTTAGTAGTATTTCCACAATGTCACGAATCTAATGTGCGTATAACATAAGCAATGGCAAAGTGAAGAGGCACACATCTACGTCACCACATGTCACATCTAGAAGTGGAATCTTGGAAAGATGTGTTTGTTTGGTTCGTGGCCAACTCTGATATATCTTAATTATAAGAGGAATGCTGTAAATAAAGTGGACACCACAATTATGGCAAAGTTAATTAAGAAACTAAATATTTGTTTAGATGGATATCACACTACCACACCCAAACTTCAGGGGAAAATGTGGCAATTACACTTCATGACCAATCGCCTCAAGTTAGACAAATTTGTCTATGTGTCTACAACAATTGGATTCAATTACTTTAAAAAGTGTGACATTCCATAATTGTATCTAGAGAAAAAGCCAAGCTAGACTATCATTACGTTATGAATGCAAAGGCATGTGTCATTGATCCAACCTATCTAAAGAGAATCCAAAGAAACTCCTTGTGCAAGCCAACCAGTGGCTATTTATGCGCATGCAACTGTGATTTTCTCTCACAAATAGAATCCTAGAAAAGATTCACTTCATATATACTCTATCTCTAATCCTAAATGCATCGGTGTGTGTGCAAACCGCTTGTTCAATGAGTCCACCCCGGACAAGCAGCCGCCGACATGTGGGGTCCAAAGTAAACTCCACATGCCAAATGACTAGCGACTATTCATACATATGCCACAACGATGTATACACATTTATTTAGATAATGAACACAATCTAAGGGTTGAGGAGACCTTGCTAATATTTGCTTTAAATATGAACAAAAATTGCAACCAGATCTCCCTCGTTAAAAACCGCTTATTGAATTTTAGTTGTATTAGCATGATACAATAAGAAGCTTTGTTTTTATATACAACCAATGGGTCATCCCAATATTGGGTTCCATTCATTTGGATAACAAACATAACCTAAAGATTGAGGATGCCTCTTTAAAATTTGGTTAAACCTAAACTAAATCACAACTAAAACTCCATCATCAAAACATACCATAAAATTAAGCTATATTAGTTTCGATACAATAATAGGCTCCTTTTGTGTATAATTAAACATGATATCCAAATCTTGGTTCCATTCATTAGGTACTCTATCTCTAATCCAAAATACACTCATGTGTGTGCAAATCAGTCCCTCAGCTAGTCCACTACGAACAAACAACTGCCAACATGTGGGGTCCCAAGTAAACTCCATATGCCAAGCGACTAGTACATGTTCATATGTATGCAATGGCGACACACACCAGATTTTCTCCCATAAATAGAATCCTAGAAAAGATTTACTTCATAGGTACTCTACCTCTAATCCTAAATGCATCGACGTGTGTGTGAACCTCTTGTTCAACGAGTCTACCCCGAATAAACAACCGCCGATATGTAGGGTCCAAAGTAAACTCCATGTACTAAATGAGTCATCCGAATGTTGGGTTCCATTCACTTGGATAACAAACACAATTTAAAGATTGGGGAGACCTCGCTAAGATTTGGCTTAAACATAAACTGAATCGCAACTAAAACTCCATCATCAAAATATACTGTGAAATACATCTATTTTAATTTGGATACCATAACGGGCTCCTTCTTTTCTGTATAGCCGAACAAGATATCCAAATCTTGGGTTCCATTCATTAGGTACTCAACCTCTAATGCTAAATGCGCTTACATGTGTGTGAACTAGTCATTCAACGAGTCAACCATGAACAAACAACCACCAACATGTGGGCTACAAAGTAAACTACACATGCCAAACGACCAGCGCCTGTTCATATGTATGCACTAATGACATACACCAAATTTTCTCCCATAAATAGAATACTAGAACATATTCACTTCATATGTATTCTACCTCTAATCCTAAATGCGTTGATGTGTGTGTGAACCGCTTGGTCAACGAGTCCACCCCGAACAAACAGCCACCGATGTGTGGGGGTCCAAAGTAAACTACACATGCCAAATGACTAGCAACTGTTCATACATACGCAATAATGATGTACACCACATTTATTTAGATAATGAACACAATCTAAGGGCTAAGGAGACCTCGCTGAGATTTGCTTTAAATATGAACAAAAATTGCAAGTGGATCTTCCTCATTAAAAAGTGCTTAGTGAATTTGCTATGTAGCTTAATACAATTAGGAGCTTTGTTTTTATGTACAACCAATAGGTCATCCCAATGTTGGGTTCCATTCGTTTGGATAACAAACATAATTTAAAGACTGAGGAGACCTCGCTAAGATTTGGTTAAACTTGAACTGAATCGCAACTAAAACTCTATCATCAAAACATACCATCAAAATTAAACTATATTAGTTTCGATACATAACAGGCTCCTTCTGTGTATAGCTAAACAGGATATCCAAATCTTGGCTCCATTCATTAGGTACTCTATCTCCAATCCTAAATGCACTCACGTGTGTGTGAACTGGTCCTTCAACGAGTACACCATGTACAAACAACCACTGATATGTGGGGTCCAAAGTAAACACCATGTGCTAAACGACTATCGCCTATTCATATGTATGCAATAGTGACATACACCAAATTTTCTCCCATAAATAGAATCCTAGAAAAGATTTACTTCACAGGTACTATTCCTCTAATCCTAAATGTGCCGACGTGTGTACGAACCACTTGCTCAATAAATCCATCCCGAACAAGCAGCGGCCAACATGTAGGGTCCAAAGTAAACTCCATGTGCCAAATGACCAACGACTATTCATACATATGTAACAATGACGTACACCACATTTATTTAGATAATGAGCACAATCTAATGGCCTAGGAAACCTCGCTGAGATTTATTTTTAAATATGAACAAAAATCACAACCAAATCCTCTCATTAAAAACTGCTTAGTGAATTTCCATTGTATTAGCTTGATACAATGTTGAGCTTTGTTTTTATGTACAACCAACAGGTCATCCGAATGTTGGGTTCCATTCACTTGGATAACAAATACAATCTAAAGATTGAGGAGACCTCACCAAGATTTGGGTTAAACCTAAACTGAATCACAACTAAAACTCCATCATCAAAACGTATCGTAAAATTCAGCTGTTTTAGTTTGGATACAATAACATGCTCCTTTTTATCTGTATAGCTGAATAGGATATACGAATCTTATGTTCCATTCATTAGGTTCTCTACCTCTAATCCTAAATGCACTCACATGTATGCGAACCAGTCCTTCAACGATTCCACCGTGAACAAACAAACACCGACATATAGGGTCCAAAGTAAACTCCATATGCCAAATAAGTATGTAACAACGACGTACACCATATTCCCTCCCATAAATAAAATTATAGGAAAGATTTACTTCGTAAATGCGCCGGCACGTGTGTGAACCGCGCTTGTTCAAACCCCAAACAGATGGTCGCTAGCAAAAGGGGGCTAAGCACCATGCCACGCTCATGACAGGGCCCACTTGTCAGTTGCGCAGAGGCGGAGCAGGACCGGTCCATGCACGGGGCGGTGCTCCTGTGCGGAGACGTGTGACGTGCACGACGCCTGCAACGGCTCGTCAACAAGTCAGGCCGGACCCACCCCACGGGACACGTACAGACCACCTCCGCCCCGCGCTTTCCTCGATCAATTTCGTCGGGCTCTTGCTTTTCATTTCATCGTAACTAGTTTTTAATCGGTATTTTTAGATGAAATTTATAAATTAATTATTATAAATATTATATCAAATTTAGTTATATCAGTTAAAATTATATGCAACTTTTTATCTCTTTGTAACAATTATAATTCAAAAAGTATAAGACAAAAAAAAACACAATCACAGTCAAAAGAATCCACCGGAAACTCCTCTCCGGCTCTCCTCGGCTTTAAATACCGGCCCTCTTCTAGCCCACCACCTCCGCTTCACTCCCAAAACCAGCACAAATAATCCAAGGAGGTAGGCATCATCCATGGCGAGGGCGACGACTCTGGTGCTCGTGGCGGCGCTCGTCGTCCTCCTCGCCTCCGCGTCCGTGGCCAGGGCCAACCGGACCGAGCCGACGCCGGCGGCGGCAGAAGCAGCAAAGGTCTCCCCTGACGAGGCACGTATCTATCTGTTGATCTGTTCCACAGTGTTTGCAGGGACGTTCTGAAGCTTGTAATCCTTCGCTGATCACTTCAGTGATCTCTGATCTCTTGATTGGTACCACCGTGCTGTTGGTTGATGTTTTTTTTTCTCCAGAAGGGAGCAGCGGAAGATCACCAGTGCGAGGGGGCAGGCGACCAGGACGAGTGCATGGCGAGGCGGACGCTGGCGGCGCACACAGACTACATCTACACCCAGGAGCATCACAATTAGTTCTAGCTATCAGTAACTTGCTACACGCATGCATGGCTACTAGCTGCATGCGTCGTGTGTGTGTGTGTGTGTGTGTGTGTTCTGCTCTTCACTGTACCGCTGAGAATATAACCATGCATGATGCGTATGTATTGCCGCCTAGCTTAATTTGGGTGTTTGTTAATCAGTCTATGGGAGGAGTATGATTTGATCACTTCCTTTAGGAAATCAGAGCTCCATACCTCCTGGTTGGTATCTTCCAGGTTCAGAGTCACCATGTTCGTGTTCTATGCACGTTGTTTCCCAGCCTGCAGAAGGAACAAAACTGGTTACAAGTAAACAACTCCTCATATGGACCATGACATCGTACGATCCACATCTGACTACAAGTAAACAAACCTCGCAGTACTGCCTGCTGATGCAGAACGGTCATCGGCAGTGTTCTGGACGCCTGAAGGGGTAGGTCCGGCAGCGACGACTTCCTGACAGATGCCACTAAGTGCGTGCCGTGGCCGCATGGAAGATTGATCACGACCTGCATCTTCCTTCCCCTCCTCTGACCAATACATTTACTGATGTGTAAGTAGATCACGACAGCAGCAATAATACGTCCAAGGGCTGTGTGCGCAGATTTAAACCTGAGCTTGAGAAAATTCAGAGGCACTCCAAATTTGAGATAAGGTGCCAATGTACGATAGGTTCCAACCCTCGCTCTGAAAGTTCTTAACAAACCTGCAGGTACTGAGATTTTCGAAGCATCGATTTCACAGCAATGGAGTTTTAATGTAGCTGGACAAAACAATTTGAAAACATCACAGGTTTGCCAACCTTCAGGCTGCTGGTCCGGACAGACCCAGCAGCAAAATGAGAAATACGATATGAATAACTGAGAAGATTTCAAAACATGACTCGGATGCAACTCGGACAGAAGATACTAAAGAATGCAATCTTGTAGAACTTTTGAATTGGCAAACAGCAGGTTATGTATGCTTAGCAACAATAGGAGACCCAACCCAAGGGATAATCTATTACTAACCAATAGCCATACATCAGTGGGATACTGGGATCACCGTGCATGAAGCAGATAATCTAAGTTATATTCATTTCATATAAAGAATTTTACTCTGGCATTACACGTTATCAATAATCAATGCCTTCAAGAAAAATGCACTAGTCTGTGATCCCAGATGGCTGGACATTTCATAATGAAAATCTTGTATTCAGTACAGAATCAGATCGGGTACAACACCATTCTTGAACTCCCAACTACGGCTCACCTTTTACAGAAATATGAAAATAGACCACGGATCAGCAGACAAGTTTGTTGTACATCAGTCATATAAACTGTATGCTCGTATGGACAAGGAGAAAGCCCGAAGGGGCCTCGAGCAACAAGCATGGCAAAAAATGCAGTTATTGATACCTATTCTTATCCGTTATTATTTAGGTACGAAGGTAAGGGGATAAATGCAAAACTATGTTACTATGACTTAAATCAATCTGCTGACAGGCAAAGCTATGAAAACACTGAATGTCAGCGCGAACACAAACGGCAATATTATGTCGAAAAGATACAAAGGAGATGATACAAGCTCCAGTAGGCTATTTGGTTTCTGCAATCCACATTGGCAGAACAAGCAATCAAATAGAACAGATGACATACCGAATGAGGTGTGATTATATAAACAAATCGACATCACCTCAACCTTCATGGCAGATGGCACTCTTGAATAGCTTGCTGATCAGAGCATATTGTATAAAACTACAGATGAGAAGCTGAAACAATGGCAACAAAATGCCTAGAGGATTGATAGTAGAAGGTAACATCCGTTCAACATGATAATACAACAATTAACGGTCATACATAGTCGAACTTTTTTCAAAAGAAAAGAACAAAATAAATTATATTACCAAGGTACAAGCCAAATTAAATAGAAAGAAATTTCTTTGACTGTATCCATCAATCCTGCAGGCTCACGCTGTATGTAAGGTCAGAATTGTCATGCTACAAAAGCTAGCAACTGATTGCCAAACTAATTCCTTTTCATTTCCCCTTCTTGAATTTACAGTTTCAGCATACTCTGTACGTATATTATTGTATACAATAATACACACAATGTGGCAAGATATAAAAATTGTACAGTCATCAAAATTGAAAAGTACCCGAAGGCTCAAGCCTGCACCAAGAGCCATGTGCCGTTCAACACATGCAAGCACAATGCTATGCAGATGGTAGTGATAACCATGGACCTTTCACTCATATACCTCAAGGAACGCAATCCAGCCCCGACCGTGGCATCACCTCCAGCCCTCGCACCTTCATGTAGCCTCCACAGCACAAACTCAAGGAACGACCGCACTGCCTCGAATGTTGCCCTGCCCGTCATATCGAGCACGAGCTTCCGGTTGCTAGGCACCACCAGTGCGCTTGACACGTTCTCTACCCACCCTTCCGCAACCCCACCATTGCCGCTGCCACTGCCATTGCCATTTCCATTGGCATTGGACAATACTGTATGGGAGGTCTTTACCAATGTCTCGACGGAGGCGTTGCAGAGTGCAACGAAAAGCCCTCGTAGCCTGGCTTCATAGGCGGGGTTTGTGGCGGCGGCGAACAGCTGGTCGTAGGTGTTGATGTGGATGGTCTTGTCTATAAAGACGCCCACGGCGGTGGCCGTGAAGACCTCGGCCCAGCTGCGAATCGCCCTCCGGCACCTCCCGGTGGTGACCACGTCGACCCAACTCGCCGTCGAGGAGCCCGCCGTAGGATCCGACGGGGCGGAGTAGAAGGCGAGCACGAGGTGGCGCCCGAAGCTGCCGGCTACAGCGGACGCGAGGCGCTCGCCGGAGGGGGAGAGTAGCTTCTCGAGGAGGCGGTCCGAGAAGGACACGTCGCCTCCGGAGGAGGGACCGGAGGAGGCGGCGTAGCCGCGGAGCACCCCAGCGGTGAGGGCCCCGGAGAGCGCGGAGGCGGAGGCGAACGCTTCGGGGGAGGAAGCGAGCTTGGAGAGCTGCTTGAGCGTGGGGGGCAGCGCGTCGGAGTCGGATCGAAGGAAGGCGGCGAGGTCGGAGGCGACCGCGGCAAGGGCGTCGGCGAGGGACACGAACGCGGAGGCGAGGCGGGCGAGGCGGCAGCGGCGGGCAGCGACGGCAGGGTGGTGGTAGAGCAGGTAGGCTCCTGCGGCGGCCCCGGCGCACAGGAGGAGGCGGCGGCGGCGGCGGGAGAAGGCGAGGAAGCGGTCCATGGTGGCCGGAGCTGGGGTTCGGATTGGGAATTCGCGGGGTGGGAGTGGACCAGACCAGTGGTCGGTATCACTGGATGGTCGGTACAATTAGGCCGTCCTGATTTGGGCCACAATAATTCGGATTGCATATAATGGGCACGGTCCAATTCGGCCAATAGCAATTTGTTTTAGTAGGCTTCCGTGGACTTCTCTTAAAGCCCATGTCGTTGCTTATGGGTCCAGAAAGCGTAAATTATGGAACTGTTCATACACTTATGATGTACTAGTACAATACCTGTGCGTTGCAACGAATTCTCAAAAAAAGTGATATATGATATCAGTACGATTCTAAAATTTACAATAAATATAAATTTTGTTTCACCTGTGTCAAGCCATGGATTATTGAAGAAATATAAAAATAAATATAAATATAGAACTGGTAAGCCATGGATTATTGAAGAAATAGCACAATCAGTTGGTAATAAATTAGGATGGAAATATTTCAAGCAAGAGCAGTCAGCATAGCAACCTCTATTCAGAAACCAAGAACATCAATATGTACAACAATGCAAAACTACAAGTAATCCACTCCCCAAAACTCATGCTCTCATGCCTACTTTCATAAAAAGAAGAAATCATTTAAATCTTGTCACATGAACCAAATGCTGTGTAAATGTTCCAGCATTCAAAGGAGCACATAATCATGTGCAACTTATGCAATACTAATTTACTACTATCCTTATTACTTTGATATTAGATATGTGAATTTGGGCAATGTATCTAGGTATAGTACCCCTATCAATCCACAACAAAGACATTTTCATTTGACAATCCAATGTGTACAATATGAGGCCAAAACTTCCTTAAAAATAACAAAGAATTACAAGACAAGGAAAAATTGAAATAGCTTCTTTCTTGCTCGTGTACCATTTTATCTGAAAGTATATGGGCATAAGTGGGTTAACAAATCAATAATATAAAAAGTGTAGTAAAATGTGCAAAAAGAACTCAATGAAGACTACTGAAAGATATGATCATACAACTACCCCGATGTGCATATATGTTGTGCTTTTGTTTAATGTCCCCAAAATTTTATCTTGAATGCAAAAGTTAGATTTTTATAAAAATAGCCACCGCATGATTCAGTAATTTGTTCTTAAAAGGAAATATGATTGGTAATGATTATGTTTATTAAGCCCTCTAGCAAAAGTAACCAAGTTGATACGTAGGACAAACAAACTTGAATATCAGATTTTTTTTGTTTGGATGAGATATTTTAGACCAAATACCCTAACAAAACCATACTAAAAATGTGCTCAATAGTGCAAAACATACAGCAATTTTAGTTAGGTAGTAGTAAAGAACCAAATTTATTTCAAAGTTTGAATACATCAACCAATATACAGTTGAATTTTTACAACCAGTATATCCCAGACATAATCTTGTTCTCATTAGAAGTTAAAAATCACACAATACTGATAAAAAAATGGATGCACAGTTGCACACATGCCATCCTTACCCATTATAGCAGTAATTCATGCAACCTACAAAATTATCGCACTTACAAGCAGAAACAATCACAGAAAACATGAATAAGATCAATCTATCTTATCCAAAATCATGAAACAACACAATATGACTTGCTCACTTCTGGATGCCTTAACATTTATTTACAGTCAAAAAGTCATATAAATTGTTACAACAGTGGATTCAACAAAACACTACTTTTCACACTGTATAAAATGCCATATATTATATCCTGCCTATGTTGGACCTACTGCTATGCTAATATTATGGCATGTTTCCACCAATCAGGAAACAAAAACAAAACTCTACCTTAAGCGCATCTACCTGTATCAGCTAGATGTTAATGTTATAAAACAAAATTCTACCTTAATTTTATGCTAATGTTATAAAATCAAGTACCATTCCATTAGATCTATATTCGGATGAAGTTAATCCATCTGTACAAACGTCTAATGAAGGAACAAAAACAAAATCAAATGAACAGATAACAGTCATCACCGTGCAAATAAAAGAGCAAAACATCTCGCAAGGAAAAGATCTACCTTAACACGATCCAGTCTTTGAGTCGTTTCAAGAGAATATCCCATATATAAACATGAGAGCATGTCATTGCTGAGCCAAAAGCATCTGAACCCCAAAGGTGTCTAAATCAGCAGGTAAAAAGTAACTGCACCAATCATAGCTAACATACATGTAAGTTGAGAAATTCTCCCAGAAAGATCTGTACCTAGTACGCCAAGAGGCAAAGAACTCCATCAATAAGTAGAACTAAATCAGATTCATGTACCCATAAAAACTCGAACAGAAAAGATATAACAGCTTTTCCAATCTCTTTAGCTTTTCCCTGTGACTAACATAATTCTAAAGATAGGAAGTTTACCTGCACATAATAAGGTCCCTACAAGCACAGAAGAGATTTAATATAATTAGAAATGAACTAACATGCTAATCTAAAGAACAATGTATAAAAAGGTGAATGTTTAGATCTGGGAAATGTGAGTTTATAAATAATGCGTAAGCAAATTCAAGTTATAAACTATGGTTCCTTCCAGCCATATCAATAACTCAGATCGCTATCCTCAGAGGTGAAGGATAAAAGGCAGAAAAAATGTCATGCCTAAAACATTAGGACGAATCACATATGATATTTAGGATAGTGTCATATCAGAGTTAGGAAACGGAGCAGGCGTGAACCGCAACAATAATCCAGGGAAAATTATGCAGTCCTACAAAGTAATTGTGGGAAATGTACAATTTGGGCGATGGAAAAGTAATTGTTGTGAGCAGTAAAAAATGATAGAAAAGAATAGTAAGATTGAGCATTCATTCAGATGGCAATCAAACAAATGTTAGTATGCTGGAACATTAATTCGTGCAGCAACAAATAAAATATTAGACCAATGTACCGGTATAGGTTGGACGAAAGGATCAATCATTTTAGAAGCAAAAACCTGAAGGTGAAGTATTAAAACATAAAGCAGAGAAGGTTTAGGGATAGGAAATCAGATCGGAAATCAGGTCGAGGCTGCGATCGGGGTCGATGAGGTGAAGCTGCATACCCGAGACGGCGACGAGGGTCTCCTCGATGGTGAGCGGGGGCGGGGCGGCATCATCGGCGGCGTCGGGGAAGAGGTTCTCGGCGAGCTCGCGGGGGGAGGGCGAGGAAGGCGGGGGCGGGGAGGCAAGGGGAGGCGGGGAGAGCGAGGGGAGGTGGATCGGGCGGCGGGGAGAGCGAGGGGAGGTGGATCGGGCGGCGGGGAGAGCGACGGGGAGGCGGGCGGCGCGGGATGGGGAGGAGGATGCGGGGGAGCGAGGGGCGAGCGAGGGGGGGAGAGAACGAAGGGAAGCGGGGGAGGGAGGAGGATGGCGGGGCGGGTGGGGAGGGGAGAAGGTAGCGGTGGAGGGGAGGAGGGGAGGCGGAGAGGGAGGAGGCGACGGCGGGTAGAGGGGGAGGGGGAGGAGGGGTGCGGCGGGGGAGAGCGAGGGGGGCGGGGGGAGGGGGCGGCAGGGGGAGAGGGAGGAGGACGGCAGGGGGAGAGCGAGGGGGAAGGGGAGGAGGGCAGCGCCGGGGGCGGGGGAATAGGGGAGGCCGAGAGGGGGAGGGGAGAAGGGGGGCGGCGGTTGAAGGGTTTTAGGGTTGGCTGGGAGGGGGATGGGAGGGAAGATTGGACGGTTTACATTGGATGGAGGCTTCGGCAACCACCAACTCCTTCTTTTAAGTAGTAAAGATATTATGTTGTCAAAATATAATACTCTTGATCAGATCAAAACATATTGTATTAACACAAAACTTAAAGTTTGAGTAATCCAAATTTTAAATCATAAGTGTGGGTAATTGGATCATAATATTGGGTAATATATAAGAAGCTAAAATATTTATGTTGTCACAGATTAATAACCTACTAGATGTTGGGATAATCCACCAGAAGTAGAGATGTGTAGTTTTTATGCCACTATATTAATAAATATCTTGTTCACTGCATTAAGAAAAGAATCCACAATCAAGGATTAGTGTGTATTATGAGAACCAATCATTTCTCATATGATATCATCACCATAGCATACTGAGGGGATTTTTGAAGTATGCTATTAAGTAAGATCAAATCCGGGCATTAGGGGGAGAAATACCCAAAAATCTCTAAATGCCGTGATATTTTCCTAAAAAAATCTATAGTATAAAATTTATGTACTAAACAAGCTAAATTTAAGTTTAGCTGATACTCTTGTACGCTAGAAGCAAAGAGACTGCCAGATTTCTTTTCTCATTGTATGAATGAGTTACATACTATTTACCTGAAGTAAATATGTCGCTAAGTTTGGAATACCTCGAGTTAAATAGTATTTCCATCTTTGCGAAACTGACTTATTGGTCAGTAACCTAAACTCTACGAGGACACATGTGGATCTAATGTCTAGTGACAATAGTCAAAATAATCAGTAAACACTCCTTTAATACTCCAGAAGAGAACTTATCCTGAAGGTAAAATACCTCATGAAGAGGCTTATCCTGAAGATGAAAACCCTAATAATTAGGCGTGCATATTACAATTCTGGGAATACGGAACAACCAATAAGCTTTTGTTTGAGAAATGATGGAGTTTTGGTTAATACTAAAAAACACTCAATTATAAAGATATTTAGAGAAAATTTGTCGACAACCAGTTTACCTCTAAAATTGCTAAAGCTTTTCGCATGAGGACATAAATCTGGAATCAAAGTTTATAGCCGAGCACCTGAAGTGTTCATACTGAGTCAAAAATGAAAGGAAGCAATTGAGGCTGAACATAATCACAGATGAAATTATTGGAACCTGTTCGTTCAGACTTGATAGGTCCTTATGAAAAATGAGGTGGTGAAAATGATGGTTCAAGAATCCCTGAAGATATCAATATTCTCCTGTTATAAATGAAATAATGTTCCATTATATAATGTTTTAAAAGTCATGTGGCATAAATATTGTTGATGACCCCACTATTATCTATGAAGATAATGTAGCTTGTGTGTCATAGATGTGAATAAGCTATATTAAGAGTAATATCACAAAGTATATTGCTCTTAAATTCTCTTATCCTCATAAGCTCCAAAAGAATGGAGAGATAAAGGTGTTAAAGGATATGTCTTATGATAACCTAGCAGATTTATTCATGAAATCTCTATCAGCCTTTAGTTTCATAAATATGTTTAAGACAAGAGATGAGATGATTTAAAGAATTACAAGGTTCAAGATGAGTAAATCCCTAACCATAGCTCTTATGTAAGATCAGAAGATTTACATGATCTTAAAGATCTAAATATTGCACTCTTGTTCCTTTTGTGAGTTTTTTTTGAAAATTTTCTCATATAAAGATTTTTAATGAAGCAACAAGTGCTTCATAAGAAACTGATGCAATATACTCTTTTCTCCATTTCTTTTTCCCACTGGGGTTTTGGGAAGAGTTTTTAATAAGACATATACATGCTGTGATATTCGTCCAAGAGGGAGTGCTACGAAACCTAGAAGAGGTTTCGATGTGGGCAAATACCACAATTATGTTTGGTGGGTTTAGACTATAAATAAAGAAACATTATACCATACAAATATATCTAAGATCCGAGAATCAATAAAGACTATACTCTGATGTTTTCTCTCAATTAATGTCTCTATGATTAATCTATTATGTCTCTTGGAGGTTGATTACGTGGATTATATTATTATTTATCTATTCTCTATCGATCTTTTAATAATGTGTACATGTGGCGGCAGAGGATTCGTCTGCCTACCGCATCGATCATCCATCCTGTCGGTCGCCGCCAGTATGCCTACTTATCCACTTGTGCCACCCATCTTAAGAACCCTTTTGTATGAACGGAACAACGCATTGCTACTCGTATGGTCAACGTCAGCTCAGCTCCATCGAGACATGCATGCAAGCTGTCCAGCCTACGGTTTCTTCGAATACATATCCTGTTCTTTTTTTTTCTAAAACCTTTTTTAGGCCCCGCTCAATTTAGCTTTTATCATCGTAAGCGTTAGGCGGTGGTGATGATTTTACTTAGCGCATACTATGCGTGCTACAGTAAAAATTTTTTTCCATTTTTTTATTTTTTTTCTGTATTTCTTTGTATCGTCCGCTCTAGATTAACGTGTTATTTTTATTTTTATATTTTTTAAATTTAATTATACTTAATAAACCAATTCAACTATAGTGTTTTTCAATCAATTATAATATTTTTTTAATAAAAAAAATATCGCTATTCTGAGCGTCCTCACATAGTACGTGTGCGCTGCTGACCACCTGTGTTCTGCAGGCAGGGCTTGACTTTCTGATCATTTTTCCGTCCAAAAAGAATAGGACGAGTTTTGTAGTACGCCGTCTGTGTACGAGCTTTGTAGTACGCCTACATGTCTTCTTGTATTATTTCTTTCCAGTGTCTTGTAGTGCTACTACTGGCCAGTGCGTGCTAGCTAGCTAGCACTGCTGACATTTCTGCGTACGTACCTCGGCTCCCAGATTGCTACCGTGACCGGCCCTAGAGTTTGACAAAACCGAAAGAAAAAGGGTAGGATGAAATGAAAAGGCAAGTCGCTAGTCGTTACACCCGCTAATTAGCCAATGACTTCTGGTTTATATTTTTTTTACCATTTTTTAATTTTATTTTATTTTTTGATTTTGTATTTTTATATTGTCTGTTATAGATAACTATATTTTTCTTACTATTAAAATTTTTAAATTCAATTACGTTAAATAAGTCATCTTAGTTATAATAAAAAAAGTCATCGTTATTCTGAATGCCGTCAAGGCTTTACTCACGCTTCTGGCTTCTATCTCTTATTTTTATCTTTTTTTATGGTATAACTTTTTAAGCTTTTTTATCTTTTATAATTTCTTTTTTATTATCATGATGGTATTGTTTATTTTTTTTCCGGATGGAGAGGTTTCAGATCAGCTAAAACGCGACGGAGAACTGGAAATTCAGGTCCGGTGGATCCCCAAAACAAGTGGTGGGACAGCGGAGAATCGGCCGTCGGGGCAGCGCCGCGGCGTGCGGCGGTGCCGTCAACGTCGGAACCGGCTCACGAGCAGAGCCAGACAGAGCCAGCAGCTACTTGTTTTGGACTCCCGAGCCAAGCAGCAGCTGGTGGTCGGCAGGTCAAAAGTCGCCGCAGCCCGATCGCTAGCTACGAGCTTTCTGGGGTATTACAATTTGCCTCGAACTCCATGACCACAGTGAAATTAAGCAGCTAGCTCCTCGATCCCCGATCGAGAAACGCCGATATAAACAGGTAGCTTTTATTTATAAACTTTTCTATTTATAAATTTTTTTATTTATAAATGCCGATATAAACAAGTATCTTTCTATAAATTTTTCTATAAATTGTTTCTTTTTATAGGTCAAAGCAAAATCCGATATAAACAGGTAGCTTGTACTGATAATAATCACCCTATATATTTAGTAATAATCACGGGAGTGACATGTTTAGATGAACCCTAAGTGCCCCCTCTATTACCTTAACAGAAGGCTGATGAGATATTATGGCCTTGGTATCTATTGCTTAGCCCGAGAACGCCCTTCTCTCCCCCGTCCGAACGGGATTTTTATAGCTCAGCGCCACGAACAAGAAAAGCTAGGCCACATCTTGGAACGCACTCACTCACCGAGCCAACCGCATGGAATCGCCACGCAGCACCGCACCGCCCCCCGCCCTTCGCTTCCCACTCCCACCTGCCGCTCGCTCGAGTCAGAGTCATAAGTAGCCACCTCCGCTGCATCCAACAACAATTTCCGATTCCTCCCCTCTTCCGGAGCCCCAAGAAAGGGATCCTCAGCTAGGCTAGCCATGGCGCCGGCCAAGCCCACCTCTCTCCTCCTGATCCTGGCCCTGCTCCTTTCCGTCCTCCTCGCCTCCACCGCCGCGCGCCACGAGCAACACGACGGCGAGGGAGGCGGCGGCGGGGCCTTCCTCGGGATGCCGTGGTTCGGCCCGCCCGGAGGGGGCGGGTGGGGAGCCTGGGGCGCCGGGTACGGCGGCGGCGGCGGCGGCCCCGGTCCGGGCGGGTTCGCGCGGCACGGGGTGGAGCCCCCCTCGACGGTGTGCATGGAGAAGGGGCCCTGCTACAAGAAGAGGCTCACCTGCCCCGCCAAGTGCTTCAAGTCCTTCAGCTTCCAGAACAAGCACGGCGGCGGCGGCGGCGGGGGCGGCGGCTGCAGCTTCGACTGCAAGAAGCGCTGCGAGGGCTACTGCTGAATCAACCGTTGGTCGCTACGAACGATGGTCTCCGCGCGTCCTCACGGTGGATCGACGTAGGTGTCTTCGTGTGGGTGTTTAATCAATTAACCGGAGTGATCAGCGGTAGCTAGTAATTAATGGTTGCGCAATACTCTGTGTTGCTGTGTGCATGGTTTGCTTACTACTAGCAGTAGTACGATGGGGGGCATGCATGGCGTGCCTGGTATGGATGACGAATAAAACATATGAATAAAACGAGGATTTTTATTTGATCGTGTTGCAATTGATGGTTTTGGCTTCAGATCAACCATGGTCTCTGCTCTGCTCTGCTCAGCTCAGCTCAGCTGGTTGTTGCTGTAATCTTTTTCCTGTGCAGTATCGACTGACATGGAGATCAGACGATGGGGCTCTCTCTGTATATCGACTGACAGGGGAACGGCCGAGCTGCCTTTCCAGGAACCGGATTCGTCTCGTTTCTTTGGCACTGGCAATCGATTCTCCAGCAGATGAGAGTCTTCTGAGGGGGAGGACGGGCTGACCGGCTGATTGCCATGTTCTGAGAGGGTTTGTTTAGCTCGCAGGAGTGGCGACTGGCCAACGGCCCTGTTTTTCTGCTGATTCTAAAAGTTTTTTTTCCTAGAAGTCGCTTTTAACTTTTACTACAGTAATTAACTTTTAAACAGAATATTTTTTTAAGATAGGGTCTACAAATTAATTGTAGTACACGTTAAAAAACTAATATCTGTACTATCAAAAATCGTAAGCGAATATCTCTCTTTCCGTAATCTCTGTCGCAAACAGTCAAAAAGTTATTAGTTACAGCCAAAAACCATCAACCGCAGCTAAAAAAACAAGCTGACGACCTGATTGATACAACTCGAGACAGAAACACTGTCTCGAAAGTTGGATGGGCCTGAACGCTGCGGCCCATCCAAACCCAGCATTTACTCTCCACAAATGCTCGGGCTAGGCCATCAGGCTGACATGGCGTGAATTCGCAACCCTCAGCTGGGGTGCGGTTGCCTAACTGGATCAGACTTAGATCCCACTCATTTCAGTTTTTTTCCAGCTTCAGCTTTTTTTTCACTATTCAGTAATTCGTCTCTTTCTGAATTTTTTTTAGATTTTTTGGGTTTTTTTAAAATTTTTTTTTTCCCGTGTTCCTTTGCATTATCCGTGATAGGCTAACATATTTTTTCTATTTTTAATTTTTTTTAAATTTAATTATACTTAAAAAGCCAAATCAGCTACAGTAAAAAAAAGCTAACTACAGTGAAATTTCAGCCAGAAGTCAGAAGCTATCGCTAAAACGATCACCCCTTAGTTGAGCAGGAATCAATCGATCTAGCCTTAAACTCTCTCCCTCTCTCTCTCTAGATTTTTTAGGGCAATACGTAAGAGCTTTAATTCATTAATCATCTTAAACAGGCATGCTACAATCTTTGGGTCGAGAAAAAAAATAACTAAACGTTTTTGTTGCCACCAGATTTTAACAGAAAAATAGTTGATAAAAGTGTTTTTAGTATTTGACGTAATTATAAAAAAGATCAGAAATTGATATAAATCAAAATCAATGTGCATCGGTCGTGTAAAGAAGTCTCTAGAAGATACCAACTAAGAAAAAATAGATGCAAGAAATAAAATCATGAACATGAGATTGCAAGTAAGAAAATTTGAAGACAACTAGGGATTCTATCTAAGAAACTTAAAGCATAATTCAAGATCGAGTCGATTATTTTAGGCTATAAATACCTTATATCGGTTGACGGAAAACACACACTCACCATCCTTTATTATCTTTTTGCATTTACATTTTCTGTACTTTAGGAGTAGGTTGTAGTTAGTAGAATCTTATCTTTGTAATTCAACTTTAATCATATTGATTTGTATGGACATGTTGATTAATATGTGAGTTATACCTATCCTTTGTTTTGAGATTCATTATTGTTAATTGTTGCTTTGCATCGATATTTCGTTTAGGATTAGCTTCGTCCAGATTTACTTATCGTTAACTTGGACGATTTGCTAGCAAATCAACTAGCACGTCGTGTACGCTGCTAGAGGCATCCTCCATAGTGACATGATGCTAATGTTAAGAATTTTCTAGCGGCAATAGTATTTTTGCTCTTTGCTACTTGTTGTGAATTGTGTACTGCGGACTTCAAGCACTTCTTCAACTTGCTTATTGGCCCCTGCGCAACCAGCTAGTAGTATACTTCTACATTGCTTCATTGTTGAATGTCGATAGGATTATATGAGGTCTAAGATTTTATTATATTAAATCATTGTTATTTTGGAGGATTAAAATTTAGAATTTACATATTTTTCTACACAGTTTGGAGAAATTGATGATTTAAAAAATTTTGAGTTATAGGATGATTTGATTTGACTTAGATCAGTGTATATATATTACATGATACATGTTACAGCTAATATATATCAAGTTATGCATAAATTATGTCTAAAAATAATTTCTTGGCCTTTCAATGTGCATGGTCACTTACTGTCAACCATAGTCAATAGTGAGGATCGAGTGCTACGCTCATGGAAAAATCGAGACCTAGAACGATCAAGAATGTCATGTGAGATGGCTGAGCTCAAGCATGACATAAAAAAGAAGGAAAATATTGAAGAAAAGTTTGAGCGATGGATTGCACCATGTGACTTAATTGGTCCAAGTGAGACATGATCTAGTGGAACCGAAAAAAGGAGACTTGCTAACAGGTTTCACGAATCAAAAGATCTCAATTCTCCTAAGTTCTTTCAAGATTTTTAATTAGGATAATTTCTTAAAGTCATAATCTAGTCTTGGTTTAAGTATTAGGTCTTTTAGATCTACGGATTAAAAGTTTCATACATTTTGGGATTTAAAATAGTGCTGTTTTGCATGGTTTACAGGCTGAAATTACTGTTGCATTGAATTTTTTTTGGAAATTTGGGTTATTAATCTTCATAGCTTCTCATAAACATTAAAGTAAAGAATTCAAGTCTCAGTAATTACATGCTAGATGTGTTACAGCCAGGAGATCTCATCTCGGGTCCCATGACTTTTTTCACCAGCTGCCGTAACCAAGTGTCCCTGCCCTCCTCAAGTCAGCCTCCGGACTAGAATAAACCCAAAAAAAAAAATCATACAAAAGCTCTTTAAAGTCTAAAGTCAAAAACGAAAATTGGACTAGAAATGCTCCGGAGAAAAAGACTACGTACTAATCAAGGGACGGGGACGGATAAGCTAGCCGGCCTCCGAATTTCTCCGGCTCGTGCGTGCTAACCGGTGAAACATTTTCCCACGTAAAAATAAAACCGTCAATTCTCACAGCGACTGCAGGGGACTTCTCTTTCCAGCTCCTAGTTCACGAACGGCAGCGGCCTGTGGCGTTGTTATCAACCTAACGACTAGCACCTTGTTTTTAGGCCATATTTCAAATAGTTTTTATTTAAACTTTTAAAAGCGGGTTTTTAAACGAAGTGAATTTTAAGGTGATTTTTATAAGTTGTTTGTAGGAATTATTACAGAAACCACTTTGAAGAAAGTGGCTTTTCAACATAAACGTCCTTTACTCTCTCAGTCTCTCTCGTAATCAACCAAAAGCCATAAGTAAAAGACAAAAGCCATAGACAAAGGACAAAATAGCCGACGAGTTCAATTCAAGGTGACAAAAAACAACGATACATACAACGGTCCAATAAGTCGAGCACGTACCAAGAAACTCAATGTACATGTGAATTTGCTCCCAAACGAATATAACTTTGATTTATATGCTTGTGAATTTGCACCTAAACGAATATAACTCTGATTTATATGAGAATGGATTTCTACCTAATGCCCAAAATTTATGTGTTATTGGATTTGACAAAGGAGTTTGCTTTGGGAGCTGAGGAGGATTTCCATGCTACTGTCCAAGTTCCATGTTTAATGGCGCACCTATGAGTGAGGAGGGAGGTAGTGGTGCATGGAGGAGAGATCGATGGTGTGTCATTCTGTCCATGAAATTCACAATGAAATCTGCAGCAACTCAAACATTCACAGTGCACACAATATATGAAAGGCTTACGAAGTCTATTTTTCAATGCATCAAACGACACGTGATTTGGAGCTTTGTATAAAAAAATATGGCAATTGGAGTGCATGCTGCGCAGGCATATTGGACCGTGCATGAGAGTTCACAAAGGTGATGAATCCATGACTTGTATGGCATGTATAAATAGTTTCCTTCTATTCCATACCTTTTGCATGGTTTGGAAGGGTTCCTTTACTTGTCCTCACGGATTAGAAAGCAAAGAAACAAGGAAAGGAAAGATATGAAAGAATGTTTCCAATTCGGATTTGGTTCAGAGCAGCTAGCAGGGGCTTGATTAAAACGTCTATAACTTTGAAAAATGAAGTCCATTTTCGATGCTTGAATACTTGTTGGAAAGCTTATTCCGAGGACATCCGATGGATATAGTGCTGGCTCAGTATTTCATGTGTGTGCGCTTCCATCTCCGAAACAAATTCATGGTCGTTGTAACTCTAGAGTTTTCTTTTTGTTCGTATTGGATTCCAAGCTTGTTTTCTAAGCTGTAAGAAGCTTTATAAACCAATGTATATGTCCTAGGAACCTTAGCAATGAATTTTATTGATATTTTTTAGAGAGACTATTTGCTATTGTTTTTAGGGTTTTGTTCAAAGCCGTCGGCTATCCCTTGGGAATTGAGAGTATATATGAGTTTATCCCTTTTCCGATGTTGTTCTTGTGATTTCTTTAGTGATTGCATGTCTACCTCAATGTGATTCGGTAGATATTGATCAAAGCATGTGGTTGGACTAATCCTTTTATCGTAGATTGTTGTATCGAGACAGTGGTTGATGCTATTATATTATCCGGTTGCACGGATCAGCAATTATGCTTGATCCTATGTTCTAAAGATCAGACATTCCGTATCAGTAACATCACTGGGTAATACGACGGTAGTCGAATCCTATTATCATTGCACTCCCCAACCTGTGTATTGAAGATTAGGGCCCCTTTTGGAGCACGGGAATTTCCCCCTTTTATTCTAGATTTCTGTGAGAACCGAAGGTTTTCCATGAAATTCTTGTGATGGGGCGAATTGAAGTACAGTTGATGCTGCAAAGTGCAGTTGCAATTGATCTACCTTTCATTTTGAAGCGGGTAGTGAGAAACAAGATATACAAACTAACTTGTATTTTGGCGACCACAATATCGATGTAGTGGTACAACTATCTACCTCTTTATCATCAATACTAACCTCTTGTGGGTTGGCGCCTCAACATGCTTTATGCCTTCTCATGGTGAAAGAACAAAAACCAGAAAGGGTTGCTATGTTGGCAAACATGGGCGTGTAAACGACACTGAGGAGGCGTAAACTTGTCGAATACGCAACCTCACCGGTCACCACTCGAATCCATCACCCAAATATCACTTCAGCCATATCTTAGCTCGGCAGAGATATATAGGCTCTGTTCTTTTACGGTTTCTAAAAGTCGCTTTTGGTTTTTGCTACAGTAATTAACTTTTAAATAGAGTATTTTTTTAAGATAGGATCTACAAGTTAATTGTAGTACACGTTAAAAAACTAATATTTGTACCATTAAAAATCGTAAGCGAGTATCTCTCTTTTCACAATCTCTATCGTAAACAGCTAAAAAACCATCAGTTACAGCTAAAAACCATCAACCGCAGCTGAAAAAACAGACCATAGTAGCTAAAGTGATATTAGATACACTAACCTCCTTACCCCCAACGGCCCACGAAAGAGCCCACATGCCATGCGGCCTGCCTGTCACACGGCCCACTCGCTATAAAAACAGAACGATGCGATCAAGACCAAAGGCAAAAAAAGCGGTTTGCTTCGCAAGTTGGCATCGTGTCAGTCTCGACTCGTCGGCTCCCTTCCCCAATCTCGCCTCCTCCGCTGCGCGCCGTACGACGGCGCCATGGCCGAGTACCACCTCAGCGCCCAGCTCCGCGGCCACGAGGACGACGTAAGCCTTCCTCTCCCTTTCCCCTTACCACTCTTGCTTCGTCTGTCGTCGTCTCCGCTTTGCTTCCCCTGCAAGTCTGCGCGATTCCTCGGTTTCGATCCGGCCGCCCCGAATCCTCCCCGGCGGGGCTCAGTTCGTGTTGCGGCGGGTGTGGTGCTGTTTCGATCTGCTAATTTTGGGCGTTTGCTGGGAGAGGGCGTGAACTTGCGCAATTTGATCTAGTCTGGCTGCGATTGTGGTTTCAGCTTGCTCTCTCTCTGTTCGGTGTGCCTTGCTAGGTGTTGTAGATTTCAAGTCCTCGTGCATTGCTAGGCCCTAGTTTGGTTCCGTCCGGATGCTTACTGTGAGAGCTCTGCATGTTGATTACCTTTGCTTCCCTCGTCTCTCACATGAGAATTAGTATGTTTCAGTGAATTTTTTTTGGGGGGGGGGGGGGGGTTAGTGGAGAATTTAGTTACTGTAGTTTGATTTTCTTTTGATATGTTATTGCTAGTAGATTGGTGAATCTACGGATGATCAGTTACTTGGTTTCAATGTGATATCTCTTCATATGCAAAAAGAACAGTACTTTCTGTGTTTCCTCAAACAATTCCACCATGTTCTGATTGCTGTGCTGATTTAAGGCCAATCCAGAATGTCCTGTTCTGGCACCTAACACTATATGATTTTGATTAGACAGCACACCACTTTATGCATGTGCATGTCTATCAACAAAACACTAAAAGCAGCATGTTGTACTTTTGAAACTTATGTATGTGTAATGATCATCCGTGAAACTGTAGGTAATTGTGATCCCTGTGGACTAACTGATTATTTTGCTCAAAATGTGAAAATGTAGGCAGCAATGGTTTTGCAAATGTAGAATGCGTTTCTGCATGACTTTAAGTTGTCGGAGCCTTGGTTTGCAAAGTCATTAGGTTATTCAACCCGATAAAAATCTCTCTTGTCGCCCTTTTCCGTTTTGTCAAAACATCCTCCCGATTTTACATTTGCTACACACTTATCATGGTTTACTCTTCAACAGGTTCGTGGCATCTGTATCTGTGGTGATGCTGGGATTGCAACATCCTCTAGAGACCGGACCGTGAGGTTCTGGACACAGCACCCAGAAAAGAAGCACGAATATGTTCTCTCTAAGACACTTGTAGGGCACTCCAGTTTTGTGGGTCCGTTGGCTTGGATCCCACCTTCGGATCGCTTTCTTGAAGGAGGAATTGTTTCTGGTGGAATGGATACACTTGTTTTGCTCTGGGATTTGCATAGAGGAGAAGTTGTTGAGACAATGAGGGGTCACAGTTCACAAGTTACTGGACTTGCTGTAGACAACAATGGTGACATCATCTCTTCATCCATGGATTGGTAGGTTTTCTCCGACAGTGTAATTCTTATGCTACTTGCGTGTATGACTTTATCATGTTTCTGCTTGCTTCCATGTGCTAATTTTGGCCTAACGATGTATTTGTTGTGAATGTTGGTCATAACATAACAAGTGCAAAGAATTTTTCACAAGGTCGTTGTAAGGCAAATATCATAATAGCATGATGCAACAATAATCTGTATAACTTCATTACCTTTTCCTTTCTGGGCCATTTATTTTCTTTCATTTGCACCAATGCACATTTCCTACTTCTGTTTTCTTCTCCTTCGAGGCCCTGTTAAAAATGTTGCTAATATTATTTTGTGCTTAAAGCTGCTTTTAGTTACTCGGTATTTTAGGCACACATATTTATGAATTATTTTATGCTTGAATTGTTTGTTCTAATGACAGAATGGCCTAATAAATAGATCAAGTTTCCCTACTATATTTGTTGGCTTCTTGCTGTCCTCCCTGACATATGTATTGTACATACAGTACTTTAAGACGGTGGAGAAATGGCAATGCTGTAGAGGTTTGGGAAGCTCACAAGGTTGCAGTGCAAACTATTCTGAAGCTGCCCTCTGCAGAACTCTTTACTGGTAGAGCTTCTGTTATGTTTGCACATTCTCCATTTTTTACTTGGTTCTTATGCTTATTTTCTCTATTGGTGCACTGGTACTTTGTAATGTGTTAGTGTGATTTATTATTTTTCATTGCTTACTAGCGTTTTCATAACTGATCCAATGCGATTGGTTTAAGCTCTGTATTAAACTTTTGGAGTTGGAATAATGGTTTTCTGGAAGTGTTCTGAAAGCAGTGTTCTAACTTTTGAGCAACTCGGGCTTCATTTAGCACTTTGGTGGGTTTTAAAAAACATTTCTATATTTCTATTTTGGATAGTAAGTAATTGGCGACCTCTATCGTAGAGACAAAGCAGAACAAAATTACTAGAATTGGTAAAGATTCCCTTAACTAGATCCCAAAGCACATTGCAGTGGGTCACAACTCACAACAATGGCAAACTGGCCCTCAATGATTGCCAGAGTTTCCCAGGATGAATTCTAAATTCTTGAATATCTGTGACCAAATTTGTCAAATGATTGATTAATAATTTATTTCATTCCCCTTTTGTATAGGTTCAAGTGATTCCACTATTAAGCTTTGGAAAGGAAGGACTTGTCTACATACATTCTCAGGACATGCAGGTTATTTGTTTATCCCTACCTCAGAGTGCAGAAAACTCTGTTTATATTGTCTGGAGCATAACTGGATATTGGTGCTTTTGCCTTTAGCATTGACCAACTGTGAATATCTATTATGCTGGTGTCTTGGTTCTTGAGCTTACATCTTCTCCTTTATTATTATCTATTATCTATTATATATGACATTCAGACAGATAGCTGGGATTTGTCATTTTCAATCACATCAATTTTATCTCTCTTGACAATTAATTCTGGTTGCACTGATGCAGAATGTTCTATTTTTTTCACACAAAGAGAGTAAATATCATTTATTAGTCAATTATTAAACCCTCCCATTTTCAGTATATAAGCATACGATTTTAAGTTTTTTTTGTGTGATCAGTTTTTGAGGTGTTATTGTTAGCTCTTCCACACATACTTGACCAGTTGACCTAATGTTATGTTACTGCAGATACTGTCCGATGTTTAGCACAGATGCCAGGGTTGGGAATCCTTTCTGCCTCGCATGATGGGTGAGTGAACATACCCACTTAACTAGTTTCACATACAAATAAATTCAATATATGCGCGAAAAGGGGGAAACAGCATGGTAGAAGTTTTTTCTTTTTAAAAAATGGTTACATGGAAGGGTTGTACTTTATTGTTTGATTTTTGATATTTCTGCTACTGCTACAAAAAGCCTACTTTTCGTCAGGAGGCTACCCAGGATTTGCTGAAAATTTTATTCACCTCTTAATCCTTTTCTATTATCTTCTTACATTTTATGTGCATTGATGTATTTTTCTAGTTTATAATTACTGCCTGTTTACATTTTTACACATGATATTTTTGTTGGTCATAGAACTGTCAAGTTATGGGCATTAACCGGCCAGCCCCTGTTGGAGATGATTGGGCACACTTCTCTTGTATATTCTGTGGATGCACATTCATCTGGTCTAGTTGCTAGTGGCAGTGAAGATCGCTCTGTCAAGATATGGAAAGGTGATTTGTTCTGTATGCTTTGTAGATCTCATGTTAAAATGCAGTGATATTTTTTCATTGGATAGGATTTGTTTATACTTATATCTTCTTTACTGGACAACTCTTTAACTCTGACCTTTTTATTGGGAGGTACATTCCATTCTACAAACTGGTTTGTCTAAATGAATGTAAAATTGTTGTTAAATCAATGTCTAAGACTCCCTTTCCTCTGCTCCAGTCCAGTATTTGCTCCAAACAGAAATCAGTCCTAGCCTGTGATAGTACTTGTTTGGATTCATATTTCGTGCTATTGTAGAAAAGGAAATTATCTTGGAGGTGAAAACCAGTGAAGTTTTTTGATTTGGTTGTCAAAGTATGTAGCAAAGTGCAGATTAAGTGCTTCATATACTTGTTTATATGACTTTCAAGTAATATAATGCAGATGGGATCTGTGTTCAAAGCATTGAACACCCAGGATGCATATGGGATGCTAAATTCTTGGAACATGGAGATATTGTAACTGCATGTTCTGATGGAATCGTGAGGATATGGACAACCGACAATAGTAGGTTCTGCAGTGACGACGAACTTGCAGCTTATACAGATCTTATTTCTCAGTACACACTTAGCAGGTTGGTTCCTATTGCTTCCTGAATTTTCCATATTTTCTGTAAAATTTTGATAAGTACTGTAGTCTTTTAACTGTTTAGACAAGATTTTTTTCTCAATAATTGGAACCCTGGGGTTTTTCATACATTGACTAGTTCTAATTTAAGAAAGAATTTGTAATTTTTTATGCCTTTTATTTTGCTTGTACAGAAAGACTGTTGGTGGACTGAAGCTGATGGATCTACCAGGAGTTGAGGCACTGCAAGTTCCAGGTTATATATCTCATTTTCTGATCCATTGCATGCGTGTAGTGTATATTTCCATGATGCTTCAACTTTAAATAGTAAATCTTTTGGCTGGCTGCCTGTTTATCAAATATAATGTGAGCATATTACATAGCTGTGGAGCTGAAAAATTAAAATTAACTTGTAGATGTAGTATTGTACTTCAAAATAATCCCTTGCTTTTGGAAATATTCAGAGCTTTCTGATAAACTGTTGCCATCATCATAGTCCTGTGCATAAGAAATGGAATAACTGTGAAACACAATTTTCTATAAAATCTTTAACGTTGTAGTGTCCTACCTGAAGTAATTGAAATTTTTTGAGTGTTAGTCTGGTAATAATGCATTGGTGTGTTCCACTATATTATCTTGCATAGTAGTTTCTTGTTTGTAACTTTTTTTTGCTTAAGCAGGAAATGCATAAGAAATGGAATAACTGTGAAACACAATTTTCTATAAAATCTTTAACGTTGTAGTGTCCTACCTGAAGTAATTGAAAATTTTTGAGTGTTAGTCTGGTAATAATGCATTGGTGTGTTCCACTATATTATCTTGCATAGTAGTTTCTTGTTTGTAACTTTTTTTTGCTTAAGCAGGAAACTCCGATGGTCAGACACTTATTGTTAGAGAAGGGGATAATGGTGTTGCTTATTCATGGAATTCAAAAGAGCTAAAATGGGACAAAGTAAACACCTATGTGCTTTAGACCTTTCCATTATATTTCCCTTAAGTGATTATGTTGCTATCCCAATCACATGATATAATATGCAAAGTTGAGGATATAGTTTAATGTCTTCTTGTTCTTTGCTGCCTGATGTTGGTATAGTTATTTAAGTATGCAAGCTATTGAGCAATTTGATACGTCTGTCAGGCATTTCTCCATCTCTCTAGCAGTAACGGTCCAGATTCATACATAAAATCCTAATATAGGACAGGATGGGTGGCACTCATTTACTGCACAACAAGTGAAACTTCATGCAGCACTCTGGATAGTTTTGCCATGCTTGATCTGGCAGTGGCATTGTTGTTTTGTTGTATAGCTGTTTACTTTGAGTTTGCCTGAGATGCAATCTTGTTATCAACCAAATTGCTAGATTGGTGAAGTGGTGGATGGGCCTGGGGATGCTGCACAAGGTCAGGTTCTTGATGGTGTTCGCTATGATTTTGGTAAGTTGGCTTCTCTTGGATCTGTTTTAGTGTTAGCCTTTTCTGCTTGCTTATACTCTTTTGAAATTTGTGCAGTTTTTAACGTTGACATTGGAGATGGAGAACCTATTCGAAAGCTACCCTATAACCGATCAGGTATCTCACACATGTGTTTCTAATTTTTTAATGCTTTTCTCTGCTATTGGTTGGTTCTAGAGTAAACTAACTACCGTTAGGATTTGCATGGTTACTTTAGAATAAAAAAAAATTCAGCATTTAAATGTCCATTCAATGTGAAGTCTTTTTCTACTTGCAAGTGCATGCACTTTGAGTCTCTCTCTCTCTTCGACATTATTTTTAAGTACCTCTTACAGAACCTATGAATGCATGCATGCAGATGATCCATATGTAGTTGCAGACAAATGGCTCTTGAAAGAAAATCTTCCTTTGACATATCGGCAACAAGTGGTAGAATTTATACTGCAGAATTCTGGCCAGAACGATTTTGTTCCAGATCCATCTTTTCGGGATCCCTATACTGGGGGTAAGTATGTTCCTTTGTATCTTTTTTGGTAATTGTTAAACTATTGTCATATTTGACAGTTTTGTTGCTGCTGTTGACACTTGAGTTGATTATGTATCAGCTAATGCATATGTTCCTGGGCAACCTTCTTCATCAAATGGTATGTATGCATGCACATGATATTACAGATCTAGCTGATTTCTTTTCTTCCCTTGTATTAAATGGAAATGCCTCTGTTACCTTTCCTTTCTTTGCTTCTCCTGAGTCCTGACATAATGTTCCGTACTTGATTTGCAGGTAGTGGTCCGAAACAAACTTTCAAGCACATACCAAAGGTGCCGCTCAACCTTCCTGATTGTTACATTTATCTGTGAACAGTTGACTGTGATTAAGTAATAATCTAATGACTTGGCATGTTAACATTCTTAACTTAACTACCATCATGTACAATAGTCTTATAAGCACACACAATTTCTTGGAGCGATCTTGGTTGGTGACTAATGGTTTAATTCAATGCTGACTAGAAGAAAGCTGCCATCAGACTTGTATCACTACCTGTTGCAATTTCATCAAAATTTGCTTGTTTGGTTTGCAGAACGGAATGCTGTCATTTGAGACAGCTCAGTTTGAGGGAATCCTAAAGAAACTTTCAGAATTCAATGCAACACTTTCATCTGACTCGGTAATTTCTGAGCTTATGTGTTGGTGTCTTTTGTTGCTTCTGATAATTTAATATCTTCTTCCAGAATCTTGAAATTTTAGTTACATAATTATGTGTGCTATTAGAAGTTTAAAACTTAGAACTATTGCGGTGCTTTAGGTCTTAGGTTACCGATTCCAAGTACACAGGCATGTGTTTGATGCATTTATGTCCATGAGCTAGCAGTTAGTACTATGTATGTTCAAGATAAAGTATGGGTGTGTGATTAGGATGGAAGGTCAATGTGTTATATATGTGATGAAGTATGAATAGTACAACTTGATGTTGCTAGCTAAATTGCTAACCTTTTGCCTTGTGTTGTTGGCACTTTGTGTACCACACTACTTTTTATGAGATGGGTCGAAAACATCTTCAGGGGACAATTAACAATAGTGCTGCTATTTGACTATGGTTCATCTAGCTCAAAGCTATAAAAATCTGGATGTTGTGAATGGACTTCCTCGGACTTGTTCACGGCTAAGTGACAGTCTGGTAGCTCCACATGGGATGTTTAGAATCACAATCCTGTCCAAACAAGTTCATGAGGGGATTTGACTTCTAATTCCTTGCACACTTTCAGGGGATTTCACTCTGTCCGTACAGATCCTTAATGTCTCGTTTAAGCTTAATCCTTAACTTCTCTCTATTCAGGAACAAAAACAATTATCCTTGTCCGAGATAGAGTTGTCAAGATTAGCTGCTATAGTGAAAGTGTTGAAAGGTACATCATTTTATCACACAAGCAAGCTTGCAGATGCTGACATGGCTTTGTTGCTGAAAATATTGCAGTCTTGGCCTTCGCAAATGATGTTTCCAGGTACACCTTTTTTTTCACTTTGGGGGGCTATTGTCGGACCCGGAAAATTAACTCCGAACCCTATGTGTTTATTGTGCTAGTTTTATTATTAGTGGCTAGCACACACATATACAACATTGAATCACATCCATACATGAATGAATAAAACAGTGTGTCACATAATATTAAGAGGTTGAATGTAGGCCATAATGACCAATTTTTACACGATGGGGCCGACTGGCCAAATGCATATACATAAAAGTACTTGCTGCGGAATAAACGATAAATAAGGGATAACGAGCCGTTGTGGTTTGCCTCATTCCCATAGGCTACCGATTGGGTATTAAGCCTCAGAGCACGGTGTCATCATCACTAAAACTTGTAGTGTGAAAGAAACTGATATTCGGGCCCTTCATCTTCAATTAAAAGCGTTAATACAAAATGTACTCCGCAAGACTTACATCAAATGCTACTAGCTACATGCTTGGCTTTGTTAATGAAGGCTACTCTATCTTGTTTTATTGGTCAAAGCAAATTTTGCTTTCACAATATAAATATTAGATTGCAAAAGGCATTGTAAAGCAATAAGTAAAAACAGAATTGTACTAGTTGAAAGTAATCATAATTAATCATATCATAAATTGTATAGTGTAAGTCTCCATTACCTAGACCAAACAACCACTTAAGCATGGATTATATCCTTCCATACCGAGCCAAAGCTTTTCAAGTACAGGTTCCATCCACCTATACAATTTTCCCAAAACCAACAAGTAGCAGCCCTCTGCCACAACATCTCAAGCATGGATTCTATCCATCCATACCGAGCCAAAACTTTTCAAGTAAGGTTTTCATCAAAACACTGTTGGAAGTTGCAGTTCTACCATCTAGTTGCTCCACTTGTACAATAGTAATTTGTGATAATTGGAATTCCAATTATAATGATCTCATTGCAACCATCAAAATCAGTTACTCAGTTGATGACAGAATTGTTTTTGCAGTCATAACTCTTAAGTTTGAATTGAAAAGCTAAAGTTGCATGTCTATTATTTTGCAAACTTGTAAGTTTGTCGCTGCTAGAATCAAGAAAAATCATTGTAACACTAACACCCACTAATGAGGTCCATTTGGCTTCTTGAGCCCTTATTCAGACGAACTACATAAAATTCAACCAACCAAGATGCTAAATCGTCTTGAGATTTCCAATGTTTTAACATAAGACGACCGAAAATAGGAATGTAGGAGCCCCTTTTCTATTATATGCAGCTATGTTATCCACATTTTAGATTCCATTACAGATGCTTTATACAGTAAAAGATTTTTAAATAATTCTTGCCCATGCAACTGCATGGGGTCGACGACTAGTGTATTATGTTATAATATTTGAAGCTGCATTTTGTTGTCATTGATGGAGATAATTTGCAATTGATCTGAAAAGTCTGTCCATCTCTATCTTGCAGTTATTGATTTTCTGAGAATGTTTGTATTGCATCCTGACGGAGCTACTTTACTTCTCAAGGCCATTGAAAGTGAAAATGGTAGAGTTTGGATATGCTCTTTGTCTACTAATGCTTTTCTCAACCTTTCTTGTCTGAGTCATCTTCAAGCTCCGATTGTCTAATTATCTTCGTTCTCTCTATTGATTATTAACACTAACTGGTCTTTTTCTTATCAAGCGATGTTTATCGGTGCTGAACTGAGCTCCTTTCCTCATGTTACTTATCAGATGTACTCGTGGAGACTTTTCGTAAGGCAGTAGCACCACCTGTGCAGCCACCCAATGTGCTTACAATTCTTAAAGCAATTACAAACTTATTTGACAGCTCATGCTTACACCACTGGTTGAGAATCCACTGTGCTGAGGTCAGTTCTCAAACTACATATATTCATTTTTGTTTCAGTCTCTTTATATGTTCTGCATGGAAGAAGCCGATGGTTTAATATATTTGTTTCTATTATTATTACTACAACATCTAGCTGTTGAGCAATATATGGGCCTCCTTTTTTGGTTGATTAGTGCTTAAGACAAAGTTAGCTTTGGAACAAATATTTAGAATGACCAGTAGAGTTTGGTGTCCCAAACTACCTGTTATTCAGTCTTACCTTTTTTTTAAAGACTGACTCATTTTGTTTGCTAATTTCAGATTATTGATTCCGTTTCCAGCTGCAAGCCATCTTTTAGCAAGAATGCACACTTGGCCTATGCCACACTTTTACTTAAGTAAGACTTGAGTTGAACCTAGTTATGCATTACAGTTTTGTTGGTCATTATGTTAGAAAATAATAAGCATGCACAGTTTGCAATGCTGATGTCCCCTACATTGATCTCACTTGTCACTTTTTTTGTTTTGTTTTTGCAGCTATGCTGTTCTTTCAATTGAATCAAAGGATGAACAAAGTCAGGCACAAATTCTTTCTGCTGCCCTTGAAGTGAGTTTCCCTCCCCCTCTGTAGCCATTGCACTCTTCACAGTCCTCCCATGTACACGTTTCTTTTTTGGATCCACAGATTGCTGAAGATGATACCCAAGATGTTGATTCAAAATACAGGGCCCTCGTTGCAATTGGTTCTCTTGTATCCTTTTCAACATTCCATTGTCCAAAATTTAATATTAAATATTTTTTATACTATGGTCGATTTCTCAATAGCTTGCATTGTTGCTTCTAATTATGTCACATCTTTGCATTTGTTGCCCTTAACCTAGCTTAACCCTAGATGTTGAATGGCCTTGTGAAGTCCATTGCTCTCGACCTTGATGTGAAGAGCGTTGCAACCAGCGCAAAAGCTTCCAAGGACTCGAAGATCGCCGAAGTCGGAGCCGATATCGAGCTGCTAACAAGATAAGAGGGTTGCAGACAATTAGAAAAATAGTTCCTCCCTCACCGGAGGTGCCATTGTTCTGGATGCTGCTTATCTAGCATTCTCCATGGGGCTGGGCTTCGCACAGTGTGGTAGCCATGCACCTGGTGGCGCCGGTACTCCAGGAGCTATTCATAGCTTGCCGAAGTGTAGAGTTTGCACCTCCTTGTTGCCGAAGTATGAGTCGAACAATTAGGGGAGAGAGAGAGAGAGTATATTATTCAGAATCTCTAGGCCTGATCAAAAGGTTTATTTATGCGCCTGTATGCTCGATACTGAACGACTGAATATGCTCGATATGTTTAGCACTTAGCATTGTTATCCAGCAGAGCAATCTCAATCCTTCCGTGAAATGCTGGTTCGGATTTTTCTCAAGCGTTGGTGCCATCTGTCTCTCTAAAACATCTGTTTACATTTTCTCTAAATCATGACTGCGTTGTGCTGTACCGTATCGGGACACAGGATTTTCCTCCACTTTTTCTCTGGCTATTACTACTAGTCATTATACTCCGTTGGTACAGTAATTCTATGCTTTACATGCTTATTGCTGCGTTTTTGGCGATGCAGTATCAAAGCAGCTACTGTAATAGCATTCCTCACTCTCGGATTGCGAAGCTGGTTGCTAAGCCCGCGCAAAAAAAGGGGAAAGGGAGATGGCCTTGGGGAGTCGTCTTGAGGCTTGCGATCTGCACAAGCTTGGGCTAGTTTGAAGCTCGACTCAGGATCTATTCTTTTTGGTTGTGATTTATGGTTTTTGGTTAAAATTTTTAAATTTTAGCTGTTTACAACAGAGATTATGAAAAAGAAAGATACCTGTTTACGATTTTAGATAGTGAAGATGTTGAACTTGGCCTTAAGTTCATGAGCCATGACTGCCGAGCTCGGATGGCTCCATTGGACTCATTTTTTATGGCCCGCCCGTAAGTCTCGCTAGTAAGACGAGGGAGCGATGGCGGAGTGTGCCATCCTCCGCCTCTCGTCTTGAGCCTCTCCTCTGCTACTCTGCCTCCAAGGGACGACGCGGCGACGCCCCAGCTCGTCTCTTCCTTGTGATGAGCCACCGACGCCCTTCCTCCGCCGCAGCGAAGCGCTGACCCCGTCTCCTCCACTGCCACCATGACCTCGACCACACCGCGGCTCCCTCACCTACTCCGATGAGCCTGTAACGCTGCTATCTCTCATATCTGAGTATGAACTTTGAAGTTGCCTTGTGCGCTCATCCTATTAATTAAGACATTCTCTTTGACACATCCATGTGTTTGCTATGGTTCAAAATTAGTTTATATAAGTAGTATAAGCAGTATGTGAGAGGCACTGTGAAAATGTTGATCTTTTAAGTCCTGTGTTACCGAGCCTATACAAGTCGAACTTAAGCTCATCTCTAAACTCAATCACCAACTTAGGCTCAGCTTGAGCTCGGCTCGAACACGGTCCAATTTACAAGCGATAAGCGATAGCACATATGAAAAGGTAAAAATACCCCACAGCTGCTAGGATGATATGCCAGTTTTGATTTCTTTGAACTAACCAAAGCAAAGTGTGTACTCCATGGTACCATTTTCACTTGTGAGGCACAGTGTCAGTCTTTTACTGTCTACTGCTGTCATTTCTCTTACGTACCATATGGGCCCTGGCGTTTGCTGCACGTATTATTGTATTTTTGGTGAGTCTGCAAATCATCTTTTAGTCCTGTACGTCTCACTAAATCAACAGGCAACTATGGTCACCTCCATGTGGGTCAGTGATGGTCCACTTGGTCAAAAAAAATCTGGCACTGCATCACCAATGTCCTAAGCAAAGAAAAGCTATTCTGGTACCATTTCGTCAATCAACTTTTCCATAAAGGCAAAAGAAGAGAACTGGAGCCATGAACTTGTCTCTCCCAGTCGGGCTCGAAAGTCTGTTCAAGTCGACAGAAAAAGGGGGTAAAAACAACTTTTCTGGCCAAACCGTCAACGATTCTCGTACTCTGATCAAAGTAATCTCGAGACTTAAATCAAAAGCAAGAAAAACTAAGACTAAGCGATGTATCGTACTTTACTTCTTCGGCTTCTTTAGACAAATGCTTAACCTGATTTACTTGTATTATAAAACGCAGTAGGTACTGACGGCGAAGACATGCTTGTTTCGAACTGAGGTATATACTACGCATAACTGTGCTTAGTCAAAATCATGCTGGTTAGATCAAATCAAATCAATTAAGACGTTTATAAATTATAATCATAGAAGATGGCCAAAGAGCCAAAAGAGAAAAACAAACATGATCTTGGGATCGAACGACATGTTCGTATACCATTTGAGATTCCAAGCGTACGAGTCCAGAAGACGGCAAACGGGTACCTACAAATGCATATGCTTTATACGTATCTGTAGAACATGTGGATTATTTTGTGTGGTTTCCTGCTGTTAATGTTTGGTATTTGTCACTGGGATACGCTCCAACGTTTTCTTTTTTCCATTCTGGTTTCCACACCAAGAAAAAAAAAGTACTTCTCGAAAAACAACAGCACACCGTGACGAGAAAAAAACCAACTCCACTTGTCTAACTCATGTTTACCGAAGAAAACAACCTATGATTTGTTTTGATCACAAAATGTTTATAAGAATTTTACAGAAAACAATATAATTCCAGCAGAATGGGCTAAGGGGTCCCGTTCAAAATAGGTGTAAATTACGAAGGTGTAAAAACAGTCTATCCATGTTACCGTATGTTTTTTTAGCAGTAAAAAGTCCACAGCCAACCACCCGCAAATTCGAGCAACCCTGCACACTGCGACACTGACCACAGTAACACCACCCGGATGTCAGTGGCAGGTAGAAATTTCACAATGACTTGCTGGGCCCACACTGCAGCATTCTCAGTCTACAGTGAAGGCCAATAGGATATTGCACTTACCGTTGTATTCCATAGGCAAATGTATGTATAGTACAAAGTGCAACTGATATGGTTGAGATATGCCAAAACTGCAAATGAAACAGCTATGGAATCTAATCTCCTTGATAGCTATGTTGGCCTTCTTTCCTTGCGCACCTAATCTCCTTCCAAACCAGGCGGGCTGGTGATGGAGGAGGCCATGCACGTACCGTGCATGGCTAACACCCTCCGGAGTTTGAACGGGAGCCGGACGGACATTCAAACTGGAGCAGAAATCCTTAAACAGTGCCATCGGCAAACCTTTAGTGAAGATGTCGGCGTACTAAAAACTCGTAGAAACGTGGAGCACGCAGACATCACCAAAGGTGACATGCTCACGAACAAAGTGCAGAGCAATTTTGATATGCTTTGTTCGCTGATGTTGAATGGGATTGTGGAAAGGTAGACAACACTGATGTTGTCACAGAAGACGACTGTGGTCTGACTCGATGAAGCTCAACAAGGAGTTGGTAGAGCCAACATGACTCGGCACGGCATTGGCGACGGTGCGATACTCTGCTTCCACGCTGGAGCGGGACACTATTTGCTATCGCTTGGAGGACCATGAGACAAGGTTGTCACTGAGGAAGATGCCATACCTCGAGGTGGATTTCCGAGTGTCCAGGCAACCGGGCCGGTCGGCATTTGTGTATGCGGTGAGGGAAGACAACACGGTGTGGTGGAGCTGTAAGCCATAATCAATGGTGCTCTTCAGGTAGTGGAGAATGCGCTTCAGGAGATTAGCATGCGGCTCGCAAGGGTCGTGCATGTAAAGACATGCCTGCTGTACCGCGTACATGATGTCCGGATGAGTGAACATCAGGTACTGTAGGGTGCCAGCGATGTTGCGGTAGTCAGTGGGGTTGTCCATCGGAGCACCAATGGAGGAGAGCTTGGTGCTGGTGTTGATGAGGGTACTGCACGGCTTGCAGTTGCTCATGCCAGCATGAGCGAGGATGTCCTCGATGTACTGGCATTGGAAGAGGAAGAACCCATTGTCGGTTTTCTGCATTGAGACACCGAGGAAGTAGTGCAAGTCGCCGAGGTCCTTGAGAGAGAACTCGCGGTGAAGGGAGTCAATCACCCATCGAAGCAACGTCAACGATGAAGCGGTAGGGATGATGTCATCGACGTACAAGAGGAGGTACACCATTTCCATCTCGCCCTGATAAATGAACAGCGATGGGTCGGCCTTGGAGTCGATGAAGCCCAACGACCACAGGAAGGTGGTGATGCGGCTGAACCAGGCACGTGAAGCCTGCTTGAGGCCATAGAGCGACCGGTTGAGGTGGCAGACGTGCATGGCGTGCGCGGGTGAGACGAATCCGGACGGTTGTTAACAATAGACGATCTCCGCGAGTGTGCCGTTGAGGAATGCATTGTTGACATTGAGCTGATGAACCGACCAGCCGTTGTTAACAACCATGTTTGACTTAGGTGGCCATGGGATGATCATTGACCACAGGAGTGGCTGGCTCGACATTTGGTGGCGGCGGAAACATAGCCACAGCGGGCGTGAGCGCGGGAGGTTGGGAGCAGGCTTGTGAGCTAGTGCAGCTGCGGGAATTGGTGGTCCGGGCGCAGGTGTAGGCACGGGGGGAGCAGGAGTGGGTGGTAGTGTATGTGTGGGATACTCGGGCATGAGGATGGGCACGGGCGCGGGGTGCCCAATGGGCATAGCAGTAGGCATAGGAGCCAGGTCGTGGAGGAAATCAAAGTCAAAGAGGGATGGAGGGTTGGGTTTGTCGGCAAAGGGGAAGGAGTCCTCGTCAAAAATGACATACCGAGAAATAATGATTTTATTTACAGAGAGATCAAGGCACCGATACCATCGGTGATGTTTAGGATACCCCAGAAAAACGCACGCAGTGGAGTGAGGTGCGAGCTTGTGAGGGGCGGTGGTGGCGAGATTGGGATAGCATCGGCATCCAAAGACGCAAAGGTAGGAATAGGAGGGTGGATGGCCAAACAAGGCGTGGTAGGGGGTACTGAACTGTAGATCCTTGTGGGATGGCGGTTGAGGAGGTATGTGGTGGCGTGAAACGCTTCAACCCAAAAAATCAGCCGAAGGGAAGCTTGGAAAAGAAGCGACCAAAGAATGTCATTGGTCGAGCGGATGACATGCTCGGCCTTGTTGTTCTACTGAGAGGTATGAAGACAAGACATTCGAAACACCATGCCCTGAGTGAGAAAGTATGTGCGTGCAGTGATATTATCAAACTCACTACTGTTGTCACACTGTATGGCACGAATAGGGGTGTTGAACTAAGTTTTGGCATAAGCAAAGAAATGAGTGAGTGTTTGGAATACATCGGATTTGAACCAGAGAGGAAATGTCCATAAGTAGTGAGTGAAATCATCAAAGATGATGAGATAATATTTGTAACCGGAGACACTCGAGACAAGGGATGTCTAAATATCATAATGAACTAAATTGAAAACTTTATTTGTATGAGTGGTAAGGACAAAAAGGGCAGGATCACATGACGGCCAAGTTGGTAAGCATGGCACACATATTTAGCCGATGATTTATTACATAAAATGAAATACCCACTAACTAGATGATCTAAAGCTTGATGACCAAGATGTCCAAGATAGCGGTGCCATAGGGTGGAGGACGGGGTGGTGGTGGAGAGGGCGCAAGCAGCGGGAGATGACCACCAGTAGGGGTAGAGATCACCACGGCTATTGCACCTGATGATCACGTTCCTGGTTCAAAGGTCTTTCATAGAAAGGCCGTAGGGGGTCAAACTTAATAGAACAGTGATTATCAATAGTGAATTGGCGAATGAAAATAAGGTTTTTGATGAGGTTAGGTGTGACAAGAACATTATGAAGCCAGAAAGAAAATTTTGGAGCATGAAGAGAAGCGGTGCTAGTGTGGGTGATAGGAAGATGAGACCCATTTTTGACTATGACATAAGAATGTGCAACGAAAGAAAGAGGATGTGATGATGTCATGTTACTATACTCCGATATCATGTGGGTGGAGGCACCGGAGCCATATACCACTCGGACTAGGAGGGCAGCGTGAGTGACATGGTGTTGAAAGCATGCATGAGCTGGTGCTGATCCCATGATGGCGTAGAGAAAGAGGCGGCGCCAGAGGAGGGTGTCGACTTGGGCACGCCTTGCCATTGAGGTGACACCTGGGCCGAGTGGGCGTTGCCATGCAACGAAAGCAACGACTGGGCTGGGAGGGTGGCGACAAACGCACTAGGAGGTCTAGGACCGAGTAGGCCTAGTCCATTGGGCCGTGGTCTCTGGCCCAGCCACATGTGGATCAAGCCGACCCACGAGCCTTGGAGGTATGGCCATGGGGAGGAGACCTTGGCGCAACCCTGGCCACCATTGCCGCTGGAGGAAGTGCCGCCGCTACGTCATCGATGA
The DNA here is from genome assembly GCA_036346265.1 of Melocanna baccifera. Taxonomy (NCBI): domain Eukaryota; kingdom Viridiplantae; phylum Streptophyta; class Magnoliopsida; order Poales; family Poaceae; genus Melocanna; species Melocanna baccifera. Next base: position 699,513 of record CM070695.1, on the reverse strand, counting down.
TTGTTGAAGGTTGTATTGTTGCCGCTATGGCTGCCGCCTTGATAGCGGTTGTTGCCACCTTGGTTGCTACCGAAGCTACCAGTGTTTGAACTGTAGCCCTGACTGGCACGCGAGGAGTTGCCAGACTGTCCACCTGTGGAGGTCTTACTGCCGCCACTGGAGTTGGAGTAGAGGGAGGTAGGAGGTGCATCCTCCTGAGCAGTCATGGTGAGTTCTTCAAGCATGAGAGCAGAGCGAGCCTCGTTGATCAAGGGAAACGGTCGCCGCATGGACAGCAGGGTGTGCATGTGTTGGAAGCGAGGGACGAGACCGTGTAGGGTGTTGTGGACAGGGCTCTTGTCGCTGATGGGTGTACCAACCGCTGCGAGTTCGTCGGCGAGGGCCTTTTGCTTGCAGCAGTAGTCACCGGTGATCATGTTGGCCTGGTGGAGGTCGTAAAACTCTTGCTCGAGGTAGATGGTGCGAGTGTCAACGTTGTCGCGGTAGATGTCCTTGATGATGGTCCAGACAACATGCGTGGTGGTCAAGGAATCCATGACCATGGAGAGCGTGTCGAGGGAGATGTCATCGTAGATCCATTGGCAGATGAGGGTGTCGAGACGCGTCCATTGCACATCGGGTGCAGCCGGAGGAGGCACAGTGACATGGTTATCAAGGGCATACTTGCAACGAGTAACCTCGAAGAGACCACACCATTGGGAGTAGTTGTTGTCTTGTAAATCGAGGGTGATAGGGACTAGGGCTTTGACGCTGGTGACGGTGACAGCCTAAACCCAGAGCGTAGCCTTGGCGGTGTGTTCCTCGGCTGCAGGCGCTACTTGATCAGGTGGAGCCATGGCGGCGCGCTCGTCGGCCGCAGGCATGGCTTGATCAGGCGGAGCCATGGCGGCGCGCTCGTCGGCCGTAGGCGTGGCTTGATCAGGCAGAGCCATGGTGGCGTGCTTGTCGGTTGCAGACACGGCTTGATCAGGCGGAGCCATGGCGGCATGCTTGTCGGCCGTAGGCGTGGCTTGATCAGGCGGAGCCATGGCGATGCGCTTGTCGGCCATAGGCGCAGCTTGATCAGGCGGAGCCATGGGAGTGGGGAGGTTAGAGGTGGAGGGACGGTCTTATGAGCGAAACCGCTCTGATACCATAGAGGCAAATAGGAGATCGCACTTAGCGTTGTATTCCATGGGCAAGTGTATGTATAGTATAAAGGGCAACCGATACGGTTGATATATACCAAAAATACAAACATAACAGTTGTGGAATCTAATCTCCTTGACAGCTATGTTGGCCTCCTTTTCTTGCGCGCTTAATCTCCTTCCAAACTAGGCGGGCCGGTGATGGAGGAGGGCATGCACGTACCGTCCATGGCTAACATGTCGGATAAGAATTAAATGAAGACTGGAATGATAAGTAAAAAGGTTCAATAAAACAGGGCAGGATGATGCAGAGCCGGAGACACAATAATCTTACTTAGCTTAGGACTAGATGTTGATATCGAGTCAGCTCCTCGTTTTACTGAATTTTTTCTAAAATAAATATTATTTAATTTAATATTATTTTATTAATAGTTTGAAAGTATTTTTAGAATCAAACTAATAAGTCCAGCCAAACCAAACCAAAATTTAATGTTATCCAAACTCAAGTCATTCAATGTTAAACGAGCCCCACTAATATTTTTTTTCTACCTCTACTCAGGACAAATGCCGTAGAGACAAATGCCGTAGAAGTAGAGACGAGACTTTGAGAGAGTGATATTGACAGTGGTGTGAGCTGCGCGAGCGCGAGGCATCTGAATCAAAAGAGCAAAACGCCCAAAGCGACACTAAGGACAAATGCCGTAGAAGAAGAGATGAGACTTGACAGTGGTGTACTGCCGCTACAGTGGCAGTGGAGCCGCTAGATTTCGGCTCAGCTCTGCTCTGGCACGCAACAGGGGCAAGCATACACGCAGCGCACAACGGGATAAACTCTCACTGCGAGGGACTACTGAGGGCGGGAGCAAAGGAACAAGCAGAAGAGGTGAGGTGAAAGCACAAGGAGAGCTTAAAAAAAGAGAGAAGATTTTGGGGGAGAGAGGAGGAGGGTTGCCATGACATGCTATGATGGCTGGTGTGGTGTGCTAGAGGGCTAAAGGGAGGACACTACTTATTGGTGAAGGGTAAAAGGAGCTATAGCGCTTAGCTGCCCTGCCTGCCTTTGTGGTGCCCTTTCCTCTGCCTTTTCTTGCTTCTCTCCTTTTGCCAATTCTGGGCCGGGGGAGGAGAGGAATGGTGTGGCAGGAGCTCAGCTGGGGTGTGAGGTATCCCTGTTGGATCTCAGTGCTTGTTATTTTTTGCTTTGTGTACTGTTTTGCTAGTTCTTGTCCTCTTGAGCTGGTGGGGCTGTGGGAATGGGAGTATTCTTGGGTTATTTTGGTTCAATTTTGTCTCAGTTTGATGAAAGATTGGGCCTTTGTGTGTGATGGGAACTGAAGAGTGAGGGAGAGTATGTGTGTGTGTTCTTCTTGGTTCCCATCCTTCTGAGTCCTTGTGGGTTTAGAAATTTTTGTGGTTTTCATGGTGTTTTGCATAAAATTTTGCGGCTTTCTAGGCTCGGATGGTGAGCTCGTTTCTTCAATTTGCTGATAGGTTGGAGATTTTTATAATTGAATGCTAGAAAAGTTGGAAATTGATTCTTGTTCCATTTTGGTTCCAAGGTAGGAATTGTGTTTTGAATATTCATGTGAGTCTGCACGTGATTCTAGGAATGAGATGGCGTTTGATGTTCAAGCTCTATTTAGAACTAGATGAAATTGTCTATATTTTGTTAGGAACAGAAAATGCAGGGGGAAAAGGAACAACAAAACTGTAATGCATCATGCTTTGTGGTTTTCTTACCGAGAATTCCACTAGCTGCTTGTCCTAATTCAGTGGATTAGCCTGAAATTTAACTCATCAATTCATTTTTTGTGCCTCTGTTCAGGTGTCAGGTGTGTGCATGAGCACCATTCATAACTAAACCTCAGAAATAGTTGTTCACAAGAACGTTAAAAGAAGACGGCATACTTATGCTCAAAAACTGTTTGAATCAGACTTCTCTGAAGATACAGGCTTCTTCTTAAGATAAATATGGCAGAATTCAAGGTAGGAAGGCTTGATGGTCAACCGGCAAGGATCAGAAGTGTCCCCATCGCTGTCACCCCGGAAGGATTCTGGTGCTGCCCATTGCAAGCCGTGCTCCAGAAGACAACGAAGAACCAAAATCAGCAAGCTAGAACTAAAGGGGGAGCATCCCCTCCTTTGTCAAAGGCTTCCTTGGTTCAGAGGGCGCCAACCATTTCCTCAGAGAAAAGAATACATTCTACTCCTACTAGGTCTAGAACCAATTCAGATGAGCAGACATGCCCTCCAGCAGATAACGTCACCTCTGATCCACCTAAGGTAGCACCAGCACCCGAGAAGCGACCGAAGCAACATAAGATATCGGTTGGATTTGGTCAGCTTCACATGAGTGATTTGAAGGTTGTGCTGTATGACAGGGAAGGGGTTGCTGTAAAGATGATTGTTCACAAGAACATCCTTGCGGAAAATAGTACTTTCTTTGCTGATAAGCTCTCGAGGCAGTCTCCAGTGTCATGCATTGAGGTACCGGATTGTGAGGATGTGGAGATTTTCGTTGAGACTGTTGGGTTGATGTATTGCAAGGATGTCAAGCAGAGGCTGATCAAGCAAAATGTTCCACGAGTTCTCCGAATCTTGAAGGTTTCTCCTTTGATAGTTCCTTGATTTGCCAAGTTCTTATAGTTGAATGTTGATATGATACACAAATTGATTCTATGCTATTTCAATTAAAATATGTGCAAATGTTAAAGGATCTATGGCTAGATCAAACCAAAGTGCTATTTAAACTGGAATATTATCAACCGCCCATCAAACTAGAGCCCTTTTAAATGCATGCTAATTTATATTTGGATTGTATGAATTATATATAAAGAACACCTGATGACCTAGAACAAATCTGGCATCGCCCTTCTTTACTTTTTTAAAAAAGATGTTTATCATTAGGCAATGTTTCTATAAGGCTGGCATGCCAATAGAGGGGTTGAATGGTGTTTTCAAATTTTTCCCTAAGTAGTCTCCTAATCTTCATTCTAATAGTTATGAGAAGTTATGAAGATCAAGAAACTAAAAGTTTAAAAAAATCTCTGTGCTACAATGATTTTAGCCTGTGAATAGTGAAAAAATATCACTATTTCAAATCGAAAAATCATAAAACTTTAGATCCGTCGTCCAAATGACTTGAATCTTGAATCAAGTATAGTTCATGATCTTAAAAACCTATCCCAATAAAAAAACTTAAAACCTTGAGAGAATTAAGATCTTTTGATCCGTGAAGCTCTGCTGCACCTAAACTGGGCAAAAACCTAAAATTGAGCTAACTCTCAAACCAAAGAGCAAAATAACTTGAAATTTGGTATGCATCTTCTCTAGGGTGTAAGGAACCTATTTCAATCAACGATCAATAAAATTGTTACCAAAATTCTGACCTTTTTTTGTTTGAAGGCAGATTGCGTAAAAAACGGGTCAAAAACCAAAAACTGTGAATATGACTTACTCGTGGATAGATGATGGCCAAGATAACTCTAGATGTATTCTCACATATCACAACAAGCAAGAATACTAATGAAATCGAGGTAGAAACAGCTGGATCAAAAAATCATCCGAAGAGGCCAAAAAGAGCAAAAATAGGTTTCTTCATGAACTTGTCAACCAAGTGTCTAGATGGTAGAGATTACTTTTTAGAGGTTATCTCTATCTCTTGCATGTCCTTGATACAACAAGATCAAGAAGAAGGGAGAGTAGGAAAAACTAACCAAATTAAAAGCAAAACAATCAACATAAGAGATATTCATGGAGATGAATAAAGATTGAAGTATTGCTACTTAAGAATGAAGGTTTTATAGCCACTCCACTTAGAGAATAAGAGAACACACCACAATACTCAACTCCTCTCAAACCCTAACTCTATAACTCATGAACACTTGGTCTCAAGAGAGGATGGTTAGATAGTTAACTATAAGTCTCCATCCCAATTCGTTAAATAGATGAGCTAGTCAGCCCCATCTAACTCTTAGTGGATACTATCCACTTAGCACATATAGGGGGAAATCCGATAGCCTCACACATAGGTTTTAACTTACATATTATACTTATGCACGTTTTTCAAAGTGTATAAGCCCAAATTCGCAAAGTCTTAAGTTTTGTTCAAACTTGATCATACTAGCTTCTTTATGACCTAAACCTCCTTCCCAGCACTGCCGTTTTCTTCAAAAGCAGTTTCTGGTATTTTAGTCAAACTACCAAAATACCCTTCCTTGATCAGTTCACCTCCTTTTATTGCAAACAATCGTCATACTTGCTACGTGTAGGTGTATTACTGGTTTGCCATACGTCGGCAAGTTTCTTCTATTTCAGTTCCACCGGACCACGCCTCACTTGGACTGATCAATCTACATGGTACAACCTGTCACTTAAATTTTTCTTTAATATTTTTTACCTTCCTTGTACCATGGTTGAGTTCATCCATCTCACCCAACATTCTTGATCATTCTGGATCTCAGCTCATCTATGAGCATAGCCCTGATCTTAGCCGTTGACTATGGTTGACTCCAAGCGATCCTTTATATCCAAAGACAAAGAAATCGTTTCTGGACACAAGTTCTTCACAATTTGACCCATATTAGTAATAACATGTCATATGCAACATATAATCATGGACCTAGGCCACCAAATCTTCTCATGACTCAAATTCCCCAAAATCAACTATTTGTGTAAGTTGTTCAGAAAAATATGTAAATTTGCAAATTCTAAATTTTCACTTCTCCAAAATTGCAATGATTTATCACAACAAAACTATAGACCTTCTCACATGGTCCTGCAGTTTCTCTTGTCACCGAGACATTAGTTTGATAATTTAGCTAGCTTAGTCTGTTGCATGTCTATATGGTCAATATACATTTTTTTGGGGAACTTTTTGGTATGTTTCACATTTCATACAAACTATTTGGGTGCATGAGCTAAAAAATGTACTGTTTGTTTTAGTCTTTTAGAGATGCTGTATTATTTGGTATTATTCCAAATTACAATAGTAGCATCCCTTGTGCCCACTGAAAGGTACTAGTGCACACATCTATATATTCTAATTGTTGCAAAAATGTGGCTCCTTATTGGGTGCAGATGATTCTATCTCGATTTCCATTTCATGCAGTTGAAGTGAAGTCATCAATTAGAGCCTGACAAAAACACCACACATAATCAATAGAACCTGACAAAAACTGAATGTTCTACAACTTATTGATATATCATGTAGCAAAGTGGTCAGTTGATAGTTGGACAGTCTCAATTTAGGTAGGCTGTCATTTATGTGTCTTTTGGAACACATAGCATGAAAACAAATCTGCCAATCTGCGCCTTACCTGTTTCGACCTTGCCCATCTCTTACTATGTGGCTGCTTATTGCCAATTGACTGGAGTTTGCAGAGCAAATGTGACTCCCTTTTGTCTACTTGTTTTTTGTTATGAAGTGTGCGATTTATGCATTATTTTTCTGTACAGGTTGCAGAATCACTAGGTTTTCGAGCATGTGTCCTATCATGCTTAGATTACTTGGAAGCAGTCCCTTGGGTTGGTGACGAGGAAGAAAATGTCGTATCATCCATACAACAACTGCACAGTGAGAATTATGGTGTTAACCCCTTACTGAAAAGAGTGACCTCTGAGCTAATAAATCCGCCAAACAAGACGCTTGCGCATATCATTGAATTGGTTCTGAAAAGCAGTGAGGATAGAGGGCGGCGTGAGATGAAATCTTTGGTCTTGAAGCTTTTCAAGGAGAATAACATCTGGACCAATGGTTCAGCAGACTCCTATGTCGTTACACTGTACAGTTCTTGCCGGAATTGCCTGCAATCTTTACTGACATTGTTTCGCCAAGCTTCTGATCCGGAGTTTGCTGAGCAACCTTCAAACAATAAAGAGCTGATCTTTCGACAGATCACTTTAGAGGCTGATAATCTCCTCTGGTTAGCTGAGATTCTAGCTGACAGGAATGCTGCTGATGAACTTGCAGTCATATGGGCCAGCCAAGGAGAACTGGCCGGACTGCACTGCAGGGTACCAGTGATGTACCGCCACCTTGTCAGCTGCGTCACCGCAAGGCTCTTCGTCGCGATTGGGAAAGGCGAGGCGCTACCGTCGAAGGAAACAAGGCAGCTCCTCTTGGATGTCTGGCTGCAGCCTCTCATGGACGACTACAACTGGTTGCAGCATGGCTGCAGGTCGTTCGACCGGAAGGTCGTCGAGGAAGGGATTGGGCAGACAATCCTGACGCTGCCATTGGAGGACCAGCAGACGATACTGCTCACCTGGCTGGGTAGATTCCTGAAGGTTGGAGATAGCTGCCCAAACCTTCAGAGGGCGTTTGAGGTGTGGTGGAGGAGGACCTTCATCAGGCCTTACACCGAGCAGCAAGCGAGTTCGTTGCAATCAGGACGGAGCTGATCAAGTCAAACACCGCTAAGAAAAACAGTGTGTGATGTTCCTTACAATGTAGTAAGTGGTACTTAATAATGGTTATTTACAAGGTAGTAAGATGTAGTATCAGTTTGGAGATCATCAAGAAGAGAGGAGAAATGTGCAGGGTTACTAGTAGTGGTGCTTTTAACTGAGGGGGTATGTTGATTGTGGCTGTGTTCTAATGGTTTGAAATGCACAATTTTTCTGATTTCTCGTTGCAAAAATCAATCTTGTATGATCTACTGCTTGTGAGTAATATCTTGCTTGTGAATTCTGGAGTAGCAGTTTTAAGTTGTGACTAATGTTTCTGCTGAGGTATATATGTCTTACAAGTTTTGATTGGGAAACAATCTCAATCTTCATCTGTGTCTTGAATGAGCAGGTTATCTACTATGAGAAGCCTCTCAATGGCTCATAGGCCTACCTTGGCAAGAAAAGATCAGCTACCAGTACAAGTTTGCACACTTTCGGCTATGAGCCTATGACAATTGACAACTGAACTACTGCAATATGACAAGAAAAGCTACTAACCGGACAATGCCCATCGATTGCATTCACATCTATGCCCATGCTTGATCAATACATCTGCAAGGATCGCATGGGTGCAACCGTACAACTACGCTGTACTTGTGTATTTATGTATGTATAGTTATTGCATTGGCTTGTCTGACTCACTAGTGCACAGATACGCATTCAAGCTAGTATGCACGCATGCATTCACTCCAGTGCATACTGGAGGTTGGTGAAGATGAAATGAATCATATGAATGCCTGCCAGTGCTTGATCTGCAGCAATAAACATCCGGAGATCTCTCTATTCGCCATTACTAGTACTTCTGGCATGCATGGAGATAACATTGAAGCAAGAAATTACATGCTAGCTGTTCATTGAACATTTGAACTCGGGCAGTAAAACCTGAAGCAAGGCACTTGATTTGCATGGTTAGAACATTTTCCTGTTCGATCTCTTGTTTGACATACTGCAGTAAATTAAGCATCACTGCCAAGTTATAAAAATGCAATATTATGAAAGTATTTTTCATAACAAATTCACTTGTACCATTTTTACATATTCAAACCATATGTTTTAAATAATATCTTTGGTTAAAATCAGTAGAGTTTAATTTTACTGCATCTTTTTATTCACTAGCTGCTGCCTCCAGAGCTGGGGGCTACCTCCATGTCCTGCGTCGCTTCCGAGCTTCCTGCAATGGTTGGGGTCCCCTCCAAGCCCCCTTGCCACCTTTAGAGGCTAAAAAACCACCACACTACAGATACTTTTAGTGGTCAAAAGTAGTTATCTCTAGTAATAATTTTCTTTTTCTTTTCAGATAGTACATTATGCATGTTCTCCTTAGTTTTTAGTTTTGACTACTGATGAGGATATAATAATTCTCTTAGTTATTACGTTATCATATTTTTCGAATATACCCTTTAATGATAAATAAGAAATTTCATAAAGTAGTCGTAAATCTCATTGCGACTACTCCGTAAACTCTTGTATGACTATCTAGTCGTAATTTCTGCTACGACTACCTAGTTGTAAACTCTTCTACGATTATGTAGTCGTAAGTTCTGCTACGACTACCTAGTCGTAAGTTCTTTCACGGCTACTTAGTCGTAAGCTCTTCTATGGCTTCTGCTACAATTACTTAGTTGTAAGTTTTGCTACCATAGCCTACTCATAGTTTTTACTACAAGTACTCAGTCATAAGACTTGCTACGACTACTTAGCCAAAAGTCTTATAGCGTTGTCTGAATTAACGACCAACCTACCCCTGCAGTAGGGTAGTCTAACAAGACAGTTAAGCATGCATTTATACTCCATAACCGCACATGTTTTGCTCACGTCCCTCTGACAATAATTGTCCTACGGCACACTGCTTCCCACGTCTCTCTGACATTAACCATCGTTTAGTGGTTAACTCCCGAAGCATCAAGACGCCTCTTGGCAAGGAACAACTGCCACCAATTCACTAGTAATATAAGGGACAGGTTTAGGAAAGAGAGAAGGAGACTAAAGCAAGTGATAGGTCCCGATAAGGACTAATTCATTCTGTAAATAGTGTAATTCCTTGCACTGTCACATTTGTAACTCCATTCATAGCAATAATAGTACATGATGTAGGGTTATTATTCTCTTAAAATAATGCCTGAACCTAGATAAAATCCTCGTGTCTTTACTCTGCATGTTCACATTATAGTTTTAAGTGATTTCTCCCGAATCCAAAAAATCATATGTAAGATCGATATTATAACATCAACAATTGACATCATCTGTAGGAACAGCTTCTTCCAAGGCTCCGGTGAAATCCTCGTCGACGAAATCATACGTAAAATCGATATTAGAACATCTTGCGCTGGTTGCAGAGCGAGGGGCTGGGGTTCTGCTGCTTGTGCTGCGCGGCAATCGAGGTGTTGGTTACTTTATATGATTAGCAAAATTGGGTAGCTTTGACGAATTTGGTCGAATTCGTTTGATTAGCTGGCAAAATTGGTTAAGATCTGATTTGGAATTTATTTGATTTGTTCGTGTCAAAATAATGGTGAAAATATTACTGTTCCTTTTAATTGGTTTTCCATGCAATTGCAATTGTGTAGGTAAAGTAATTCTCCCCAAAACTTGCCCTTAAGTACTGGAAAAAAATCCTATAAGACAGTGTCAGAACTAGAAAACTTTCAACAGGGGTGCACACTTCACACACATAATTCAGAGGTCTTGTACAATGTCTCTATTCCTCTTCATGATTCAACGGTGGTACATTCACAAATCACAAGAATTTCTCAAATTTTCAATCACAATCGTTGAACAAATCCCAAATTGAAATTCCCAAATGCAAAATCAAGAAATCAATGAGACTGTGCCTGTGCCAGCCGCCTACTGCTTCCGCGCCGCCGCCTGTTGCCTGGGATTTAGGGTTTGGTCCTGGGCAAATTGGGGGAGGACTGAGGAGACGCTCTGCAAGTTAGGATGAGCCGTTGAGGACGTGGGCCGGTGAGGTGGGCTGGTTATGTGGGCCGTTGGTCACATGGTCATGGGCTAGGTGCACCAAACAAGAGTTGATCCAGTAGACAGTGGTGCATGAAAAAATATTTGGACAAGACCAGAGCGGTTGTCTGAAAATGGGGGGTTTAGATCATATACCCTCCTTTTAGTTGAGAAATTAAGGATTTACTCTCCCCACTCAATGACATGTGGGGTCATCGTAGGTCACTGATACGTGGGCCAAGAGGGTAAATTCTCAATTTCTATCTAAGTGGAGGGTATATGATCAATAATTCCCTGAAAATGGAATATGCAGCATCTTTGTCAGGCTAAAAAGGTCCAGGGACTACTCTCACAATCTTATGAAACTACTGCAACAACAAAGAGGTTCACATGACAGGTTAATAACACCTTGATTCAACTCAGCCATGTCGCTGCTGCTCGCAATTTTCTCAAAGTTTATTCACTATATGAGCAGCCTAGCGCACTCAAAGTTTGGGACGTGTCCTTCAGATTGGGCACAAAAATGGATCAACAAGTTCCTAGTTATATCTAGCCAATGTCAAGAATTGCCATTAACATGATCAATGAAACAAAAAATTAGGCAGGAGTAAATCGGTGCATATGAGATTGCGATGATGTTCCGATTTCAGAAACTCATTTTTCTTGAGCACATATTACTTATGGTCTATTCGCAAATCACAACTAAGCAAACATATAAAAGATGTACATGGGCCATGGTTGAAGAGATAGGCACGAGGCTAGTACCTGGAGTGTAGAAGCTCATGTAGGGAATGGCTTCGGCGATGCCTCTCCAGCTGGATACCTTCCTGACGCGGCCTGACTTGAGCTCAATCGTGACGACGCCAACACCTGTCCCCATGAAAATGACATCGACGCCGTCCGCGAAGCCAATCACATCAGGTGACCTCGTGAGGGCACCGATGGGGCCGGGGCAGCGCCTCGAGCTCGATGACCCTCTGCTGTGCCCATCCCGCAACTGCGTTAACTCCGTTGGACCGGCTGTATGTTCATCATGTTTGTAGAGTTAGTCGTAGTAACTATGATCAATATGACTGTGATCATAGTTGTAGCGACCGTAGTCGAAATCGTAGAGTTACTGTAACGGTCATAGTGGGTATAGTCGAAAGATCACTGTAGCAGTCGTAGCACGTATGTGTAGTCGTGGAATTACTGTAGCAGTTGCTCAACATATGCCTAGTCTACATAAGAACAAGTCTTTTGGTGCCATTCGATATGGCCTGGATCCGTGAGATCATGTAGGTAGTGCCGTATAATAAGGGTTGCTTAACTACTCAATTTATGTTAGTATTTTTTTAAATAGCATGTTAATACAACAGAAAAAAACTGCCCAATTTACCAAGAGCATAAAACACTTGTATACTTGTTTTGTATTTCCAACTTTATGTGTGTTCGTGTGTGAGCTCAGGCGTGTTGTTCGGTCAAAGTTACTGACACCGGCGGCCTCCCTCGACCACAGGTGGAGTCTGAACCCCTGCACGCCGGCGAATCCCAGCCCACCGCCCTCCGCTGTCACGAGAAGAATGCCCCTCTCGTACGCGGCAGGCCGGTTGATCACCGCCAGGCCCTGCCCTTCCAAGTCATACCGGAGAATTCTGGTGCTTGGCTCACAGGAGAAGTAGAGTGTGTCCCCACGAGGACGTTGTGATACCTCTTGACGCAGGCGTCGGGGTGCTCGACGGAGGTCGGCTCGCTCCACGCAGCAGCCTCCGATGAGTAGACGCAGGCGGACGTGAGCCCCTTGCCGTCGGTGCTCATGAAGACTGCGCGAAAGGGGCCTCCGTCGATGTGGTCAAAGCCACCAGCGGCATAGAGCAGTGCTGCGTTCCAGTAGCGGCAGCCATTCCGGATCCCCGGCATGGGCAGTTCCAACTGGCCGCCCGTCATGGGGTCCCAGACGATGAGGTCCATGGGTTCTTCCTCCGAGAGGAAAGCGTGGAAGAGGACGCGGCCGCGGCGGGCATCAAGCGCGTAACAGTCACGGCGGTCGAGATGGGTCGGGCGGAATGCGGAGGTGGGGACGAAGAGGGAGAGAGTCTTCGTAGTCGTGGCCATAGAGGTTGTCGAGGAGGGAGAGAAAGTCTTCGTAGTCGTGGTCGTAGATGTTGGGAATCCTGTGCATTTTCGTTTCAAGTAGAATAACTTTGTATCCGTTTTCAGTGCGAATGCATGTAGTGTATTTCTATTTCAAGTAGCACTGAGTTATACCATGAATGCATACGTTATATAATGTTTGGAGTTATGGTGATTAGTGCTGCTTGTAGTGCTTCCGTTGTGTAACGCTAGAGTAATAGAGTTTTATAGCATGTATGTAACGGGTCTTACTTTGCAAGTATAAAAGGAAGAAGTTATCACGCTGCAGGATTGTGATAGGCAGTACAAAACATTTTGTCTCCTCTGTATTCGTGTGTGTGCGTTGTTGCCATATCTTTGCCAATGGATTAAACTAATAGTAGACGTTGTTGAGGAGGAAGCCCAGCATGGGAGGTGTTCGGTGGAACGCGCGGTAGTGGCGGAGGAAGGCGGGGTCGACAAGGAGGCGGATCCAGGGCTCGCAAACGAGGGAGAAGCGGACGAGGAGCACGGGGCTCATCTGGCCGGAGGCGCAGGAGGATCTCCGGGATGAGGTCGTCGATCAGCACCGGCGGCGAACGGCGACGGTGTTGCAGCGGAGGTGGATCCATGTCTCTTCTGCTCTTGCTTCGCTTGGTGTCGGGTTTGGTTTGGGTGGATGTGTGTCTCGCATCTAAGCAAGTGAGAGGAGGACGAAGGGATGGAATCACTTGGTACTACTTGGTTCGGTTCAACCAGCTCGAGGGCAGTCACTGCCAGGTGGGGCCCATGAGGCGATCAAAGTGCCACTCGACACAACATGGGCCCGCGATTTTTTACTCTGCAGCTGTATGTATCCACCATTCAGGGCCTCTTTGGAATAAAAGAAAATGAAGAAATTCTGTAGGATTGAAATTTTATGGAAAAATTTTCCGATAAGTCCTTTTGAAACAAAGGAATGGACTTCTAAAATTCCTATAAATTTTCTACGAAAGTGATAGACAACATTCAACTGATTTTTGAGGGGAAATCATGCAAATTTCTAACCTTCTGATCTTTGTGGAGATTCGTGCGCCGTCTTCCCCGTTGGCATCTTCCATCTCTTTGACGACACCATTGTCTTTGCGCGCCACTGTTTTGTGGGATTAGGGTTCGGTTTCATCTTTAGTGTTAGGGTTCACCCAACCCACTCTGAACTTAGATGGAGGCTAGAACGGCGGCAGACCAGCGGTGGGAGGTGAAGGTGGCGGGGCACGAGGTGGCGGTGGTGCCACCTCAGCTGCTAGTGAGGGAGGAGAGCGATGAGCAAGGTCGGCGATGGGGGCAGGGGCAAGGACCAGACGAGCTATTTAGAAGGTGGTGGGTGGTGGCGATGGATTTGGCGGCGGTAGCCATGGGGTCAAGGGTTCTGGAGGCCAATGGGGTGACTGGGAAGAGGATAGCGGCGGGGGAGGAAGATTCGAGGGGAAGGGAGGACAGGGTGGGGGGAGAGGAGGACGGGGCAGGGGAGGTGGTACGCGGTGGGGCTCGCCGACGTCAGAGGTGACGCCAGCGAGGCTGGGTTCTTTCTGTCTTGCATGGCAGCTGCATGCATGTGTATTGGGGTAGATGTCAATTGGTTTGGAACTTGGTAGCAGTTGAATTTTTAGAAGTGTGTTCGCTGTGTGCTTTGCCTGTGTACATGAGCCAGGCCGATTGGTTTTGGGGGAAAGATACGGCGGCTGCGACTAGGACATGGAATCGGATTGGACCAGGCCGATTTTTCGTTGGCTTTGCTGGTTGATCTCACGGGTAGGTTCATCAGGTTTTCAAAATTTTTAATCTATTGCTACAGTAACTTCGATATATATATAGTATTCCTTGTTTTTTGTGTGCTTACTGCTATGTGGCAAGTTATAAATTTAGAAAACATTAAATTTTTTAAAAAAGGTCTTTTACTACGTACTGCAATCATTCATCCTACAAAATCTAATATAAGGAGGACCTCATGGAAATTTTCCTCTGTCTATCTCTCTCCAAAATTATTTCCTTTTTTCTTGTGAAGCATCTAAACAGCACAATTAAACAATTCCTACGTTATAGAGTTCTAAAGAATTCAACTGTATATGCCACTCAATTCCTCTATGCTCTTCTATTCCTGTATTTTTGGATTCCTGCGTTCCTTGAGGCCCGAGCCGGCTCATTGCACATGCTGTTGGTAGAGCCTTGAAACCACACAAGAATGCACAGGAGGAAGAAACTCTCAAACGCACGCAAGGTAGACACACGCAGTGGGGCAAAATCCAAGCACACTGTTAACGCTAATACAAATATGAGATAACAAACAATCCAACTCCTACGCGCTCTTCTGCTTCTGCGATGCCCAAGAAATCACATTTCTGCAGAAATAAAATGCCAACCCACCAATGCTTTTCCTGTCATTGTCTCCGCGGGATTACTATCACTGTACCCGACCGGCTTCTCCTCTCCTCCCTTGGTGTAGCACAGACCAAAGTTGATACTTCCCTTAACATACCTCATAATTTGTTATTTTGTTTAACATACCTCTTAAGCTTCAGTTTGGGCTCCATGGGGTACTTAGTTGGGTTGCACTCACCCATGCCTACAATCTGCACAATTTTCTTGGCATATGACGCCTGATTCAGTGTGATACAACGATTTCGTTGCTCGACTTCGATCCCATGACACTCATCTCAAATTCTCTCATCATCTGCTGTTTAAATCTTCCAAACTCCTGTGCACTAGTGCCAGTACAATTAAGTCATCAACATAAACACCCATCACAAGAGTTTCAGTACCTCTGATCCTCCTACAGACTGCCTGTTCTTGTGGGCACTCCTCAAAACCGAGACCCTTTAGACTTCTGTCCAGCCTCACACTCCATGCTCAGGGAGCTCAACCCGTAGAGTGCTTTGGACAGTTGGTACACCTTATCTTCTTGATTTCTCTTGGTGAATCCCTTGTGTTGGCACACATACATTTCCTCTTCGAGTTCGCCATTTACAAAGACTGATTTGACATCCCAATAGTGAACCTCCCAGCCATGTTGAACTACCAGTGCAAGCAGGAGCCTCACAATTCCCATCCTTGTCACCGGCCAAAGACCTCGAAGTCAATGCCATGTTACTGCACATACTCTTTTGCGATGAGCCTGGCCATGTGGTTCGGTTAAGGTCCAAGTCTTGCTCTTCTCGATAGCATTAATTTCCTACTGCATCACCATCTGGCACTGATAATTGCAGGGAACCGAAGAACAAACAGACATGGATTGATCATGAAAGGAAAAGGACATTTAGAAAAAGCACACATCAGCCACCAGGAACTGTCACACTTAATAAACCTATCACAAATTTAAGCAACTACAAGATAGAGCTCTGGAAGAGTCAAGGGCTCATGCAATTCCTAAACAATTAACAGCTCCCACAAAATGGGCACGCAGCAGTTTACATTAAGACAAAAGCAGACCAAATAGGCAGCTAACAGGTTCCAGCAAGTTACTAACAGGAGGTAGGGCTAACGAAAATGTACTCTACTTTGAAATAGAATCATCGCCATCTTGTGTAGTGGGATGACCATCTGAGTTGCCGCTGCTATCACCTTTCACAGATGGTGAATCCTCTGCAAGTCTCTTAGGAGAAGGTTCAGCTGAGATCGGCTTGATATTAGCTCGTTTGATGCCTCTGCCTACAACCCCTAGGTCGGTTACAGTGCTTCCAGTACTTCCCGTTGTTGCTGCTGTAGAAATAGTTGACGAATCAAAGCTGTTGCTTGATCTAGCCATCTGTGAAGAAGTCAAAGATGCAGCTGTTGGCACGGCATTGGCAACATTCTGCTCACCACTTGCCCTTGAGGCAATCCTCTTCATAATCTCATCTATAGCAGTGCTTGGAGTTGACATTGCTTGCTCCAGGTCTTCATGCTGAATCCAAACAATTCACAGATGTCATTTGATCCTTAAATGCAAGAAAAAATGTCCTCTTTTTTCATATGGTACTAGGTTAATGAAGAAAAACAAGTTGGCAACATGAAGGTGCATTCACAAGAACAATATATAGTTTATTTACCTTCTTCTCGAGTTCAGTCAATATGCCAGCAAGCAACTCTATCTCATCTTCTAGACCAGATTTTTCTGAGCCTCCTTCAACAGCAGATGCATTGTCATCTTTACCAGCCAACAATGCATCCTTCGAATTTTTGAGGTTCTGTATACGTGACTTGCATAATGAAATAGCCTTTGCACAATAAGGGATTGCATCACCAATCTTGGAGACCAGCTCGAAGACCAAACATATGCGGAAGTTTCTAGGACTGAGTTAGGGCAATTAACAAAGAAAAGAGCAACTGAAATATGCAAGATAGCAGCATTATCTAACTGGCTTTTTGTATGGTGACCACAGTTCACCCCCATGTGTACATTAGGATATGCATTTACCTATCCAAGATTTAACACAAATAAAACCAAAATTATATGTAGATAATAAAGTGCAAAGCACAACTTAAGCCACCCAAGTCTTCAGTTTAACCGACTAAAATGTGCCGTCAAATCCCCAGAGATACGCCCCAAGAAGGATGAAGCACCACAGAACTTGGGTCGCAAATATGCTTCTTTATTCTATTACATGGCAGACAATTGAACACTGTAATTACTAAACAAGGAGGATACAGTTCGACAATTCGACGATGGTCAGGTTCAACCAAATGCTCCAAGATGGCTAAAGCTTTGAAATAGTCACCAAGTGAGTTGTCTATGTCCTCTGAAAATCAAATGCAGGGCCATGAATACCAAGACTACCAGTCACAAATTAAAGGCAGGAGAGTAATCAAGATAATTGAGACTACCTCTTTCCATGGAGACTTCAGCCAGAGCAGAAAAGATTTTTACTTTCTCCATAGTGTTATCTGGGCTCTTCTCAACTATTGCCCTTGCAATGTCCAACATTTTCCAGGCCAGATCCAAATCAGAATCATCTTCATCTCCTGCCATCTCATCATCATCATTGTCACTGTCATCGTTACCATCCTCCTGATCTTTGCCATTTGTGTTTTGACCTAATCAATGTGAAGGCCATGTGAGAAGTTTCTGTTTGATGTTATGATGAACCATTGTAAATTTAGTGGAGTGGTTAAGTGATTTGCAAAGATTCTATTTTGTTTGGTCTATTCTCTGGAAGTCCCAAAAAATCCAAAATACCGCATGTATAAATACGGTAGTACCGCAGAATGGTAGTACCACAAGTGTTTATGCGGTAGTACCATTGGATGTGAGCGGTATATTTTTTCCAGAAAGATCCTGTTCGGGTTTGTAAAGAGGGGTAGTACCGGTCAGGAGAGCGGTAGTACCACAGTGCAGTAGTACCGACGTGTTGCGAGCGGTACTTTCGGATTCGGTAGGAAAATATGATTTTTGTGTTTTGAGTTATGGATTGAGTTAGGGTGACTTGAGTCATTGCATTAAGATTACATGATGCATATTTTGGCTAACGTAGATCAAGTTGTGAAGAATTTATAGCTGAAAAAGATTTCTTTGTTTTTGGATGTATAGGGACGTTTGGAGTCACCATAGTCAACGGCGAGGATTGGGGCTATGCTCCGGGAGGAGCCGAGGCTCAGAACAATCAAGGATATCAGATGAGATGGTGAGCTCAAGTATGGCACGAGAAAAGTAGGAAATGTTGAAGGCGAGTTCGAATATCAGGTTAAAACTATATGGTTTGGTCGGTGCAAATGACGCGTGATCCGGTGGAACTAGAGCGAGAGACTTGCCGACGCGTGGCAAGCTAATAATGAACCTACACATGGCAAGCATGGTGGTTGCTTGCAATAGAATGTGAAGACCCGATCAAGAAGGGTATTTTGATAAGTTTGGCTATACCGAAATCTGCCTTGGATCAAAACCACAGCGTATGTGTGACGTTTGGGGAGCGGTTTAGGTCAAGAAGAAACTGGTTTGATCAAGTTGGATCATGCGGAAAGGACTTAGCGGATTTAGGTTTATGCGTTTTAAAAAACGTGCATAAGTGATATGTGTGAGTTAAAATCCGTGTGTGTGGGGTTAATAGCTTTCCCCCATTGTGCTAAGTGGATAATACCCATTAGGGCTAGGTGTGGCTGATTAGCTCACATATATAAAAGGATTGGGATGGAGACCTATGTAATTCATCCAATCCATCTCTCATGTGCTCTCACGTTTAGGGTTAGGGTTTGAGAGTTGAGTGTGTTGTGTACTCTTTATCCTCCAAGGTGGAGTGACTATAAAACATATCTCCTTAAGTAAGCAATATATCAATCTTGATCATCTCGATGGATCCCTTATGTGTTGATTGATTTACTCTTGTTTTGGTTGGTTTTGATCTTTCATATTCTCTCTTCTTGATCTTGTTGTGCCAAGGACATGATTGAGATGAAGACAACCTCGGCAGATCAATCTCCTATCATCTAGACATTTTAATAGCAAGTTCATGAAAAAACCCGATTTTTCATAATTTTGGTATTATCGAGTATTTTTTATTTCAAGGGTTTTTGGGTCATATTTTTCGGTATTCTAACTTGCTATGATATGTGAGAATACATCTAGAGCCATCTTGGTCATCATCTACCTACGGACAAGTTGTATTTACTGTTTGGGGTTTTAGCTCAGTTTAGGTGCAACCTTCCAATAAACTGAAAAAAGCTTCAGCTTTGGTCGTAATTTTCATGATCGCTTGTTGGAATAGGTTTCTGATATCTTAGAGTAGATCCTTGCAAAATTTTATATTATTTGAATCTATAGATCAAAAGTTCTCTCAAGTTTGGTTTTTGAAATCATGCTGAAAATACTATTCACTCTGCTTTACTGTAACAGCGGAAGTACCGCGATTACTATAGCGGTAGTACCGCAGTTACTATAGTAACCGGTAGTACCGCAAGTTTAACTGTGGTAGTTCTGTTTTCACTGATTTTTCTTGGATTTTCAGTGCTTCGAATTGCTGGTTTTTATGGTGGTCTTCCATCCTAATCTTCATAACCCTATAGCTATTGAAGTGAAGAATTAATTAATACTTTGGGAAAATTTGAAAGAAACATTCATCTCCTCTGTTGCCACCTTCAGTTCTACACAATGACTATATCAGTGTTTACCACGGCATAAAGGAAAGCAGACAGAATATGACCATCGATTATTATAGCATTGAACTATTCGTAAAAAAACAGCACTCGCAAACAGAAAGCAATTAGATGCATATAAATGCGTAAATTATCCAACTCAATAAGTATAAGGTGATCATTGAACAACCAGTTGATGAATTTCAAAGAAGATTAGTTACTTGTTAGAATTCTGATGGAGATGTGAGACAACAATTATTTACATCATTGCATAGCTTTTACAGCACATAATTGAAAAAAGAACCATGTATGTTTGCAAAAGCTAGCCCATGCAAGTACACTGGTTAGACAGCTAATTGCAAGGGAAACAAATGAAGCCAGTGCTTCAGAGATGCATATCTGTTTAATCTGGCATTGCCATTACAAATGCACAAGTAAGAATGGCAGGAAAAAATAGAAACCTAGAAGGCAAATTGCTGACATATCACATATGGCACCAGACACCCGTTCAAAATACGTTCAGCCTATAAAAAAACTTTTGTATGAGCAATCAATCCCTTTTTCTGTTGTTCCCAAAATAATCTACTATCTATAGCACAAAATTCCACTTCACTGTAAAAACAATTAACAAGATCACTTTGATGAAATTATATCCTATGGAATGACGTGAGAATTCAATAAATAAGTCTGGACACTTCCAGGTTTCAAACAAGACTACTACTTTGCAACTGCAGGAGTACATTTCTGAATAGCAGTTTATTCTGTATCCTCTTTAGCAGGTGAAGAGAAAAGGTCACAATCCGTGGAATGTTATCAACTATATAGGCTAATAGGAACATCTTTCAGTGAATATGACTGTATGGGTGGGGGTAGAGGGATAACAATATACCTTCTTCAGTATCACCTTTATCCGAAGATGGAGCATGCTCATCATTGCTAACTGAGGCCTTTGAGCTTCCACTATCATATTTGCTGTTTGCACTCTTCACAGATTCTTCCTTTGGTGCACTCTTGGGAACATTGCCCAAAGGATCGGTCTCCTCCTGAGCTTTGTATAGCAAGGCGCATCCATATTTGTAATACGTGCTAGCACACTCTGGAGCAAGTTCTCCATGATGAGCAACCCTAGGTGACATCAAAGGTGTAAATTTGTCAGTGACAATAAAGGCATTAATGTCATAGCTAGGATAAGGCCAATGAGAGGTAATGTAAACAGAGATAGAACATCACATTCAAAACTGACTGCTACACTAGTTACATTAACAGTGTCGGTAACACAAGGTCCTAGCTATGTTCACTGTTGATTTACTTTCATAACAACTCACCAGTGCTTGTACAGATTATGAAGCACAATTTTGAAGTAGCACATAAATAAAATGTACCACGATTAAATATTTACAACTAGCCAGTAGTGGAGAACCGTATACACGTATTTCTCAGATATTGTAACACCTACCCATGATGTAGCTGCACTTTGATTTGACGATTATCGCCATTCACAAATCAAGAAAAAAAGGCAGCCAAGTCCCAATTATTGCTATCGACCAACACCAGGCTAATAGGAAAACTCACTAATCCCTCAATACACCAACCCAGTCCACCGCGCTCGCCACTAAACACGAGAAACCTGAACACCGCACCTGGTAACCACTTCGCTGTAGAACCTCTTAAACCCTCCCTACTAAACTCATATCCCGAAAAACACATGAACACACCCGCAAATTCGAAGTTTACGAGGACTGGACTAAATAGAGGTTTTTTTTGCCCCCCACAATCCATCCGTGTGCGGGTGCGCTTGAACCAGGCGGAGTGGAAGTAGGAGCGGCGGGTGGAAGGGAGCAACCCTAACCTGATCTCGAGGGCCCGGCTGAGGCAGTCGACGGCGTCGACGAAGTCCCCCTCCTCGATGGCCTTGGACCCCTTGTCGAACAGCTCCTGCGCCAGCTCTAGGGTTTTCTCCTCCTCCCCTCCTCCCACCCCCCCGAAGCCCGCCTCCTCCTCGCTAGGGTTCGGCGGCGGCGGGTCGTGGTGCTCGTCTCGGGGCGCCTCGACGTTCTCCGAGGAGGAGGCCATGGGCGGCGGCTCTTAGCGCCGGAAGCCGCAAGTGGAGAGGGGGAGGGAGAAGGGAAGCGAAATGGGGAAATTTTGGGGAAGACGGAGCGCGAATTCTCTCGGGGATATGTAGCCTAGGGGTTCTTGCCGCCGAGGGGTTTCGCGTCTGTGGTTTGGGCCATCTGGGCTTCCAATGGTGGCTTGGGCCCATCTGGGCTTCCAATGGTACGTATTACGCAAACGTCGCGTATACGATTTGAGATTTTTTTTTTTTAGTGTCAGTTCAGAAAACGCAGGGATTTTACAATATACATTTCGATTTTTGTCAGGATTTGGACCCTAAATTACTGATAGATTTGGACCGTAAATTACCGATAGATTTCGTAAGTATGGAGTTGAACAGGATTCAAAGTTGCGGCGAGGCAGATGTGCGACTAAGTCAACGCAAAATGTCTTGCAACAAGAGCTCAATTTGGGAGTCGAGCCAAACAAAAACACGTCAAATAGAGAAAGAGCCAAAACCCATATCTCGTAGCTATTTCTATTGGGATTCTCCAAACTCATACATCTCCTTATCCGTATACCAGCACTAACACATACATGGATCATGGATAGATGTAGCAAAAAATATTACGTCGCGGCCGGAGATGGTGTAGCTAGTGGCCGAAGCAGTCGACGAGGATGGAGAGAGCCGTCTCGGCGTCCAGACCCGGCGAGCCGGAGCCACCGCCGGGCTCCGACTCCGACGACCTCCTCTCCGCAGCCGGCGACATGATGGCGCCCTCGAGCTCGTTGTTCGGTGCCGATCCATCGTCACGCGGCGGCACCGGCGCTGTCCCCCCCGGCGCGGCTGACTTGAGAGCCTCAAGGAGCTTGTTGCTCCGTATCCTCCCGGCCAACCCCGACGACGACCAGATCTCGATCAGACTCGACATGGCGGCGCCGGCGACGGGGAAGGGCAAGGTCGTCGCGATGCAAGTTAAGAGGAGATGGGCGACGATCTTGGAGTCTTGCTCACTCTAAGAGGGGACACGAAGACGTGTGTACATGCTCTCGTTTTATACTCCATAGTTTTGTTACTATTGTCGATGGTGTGGTCGGCACCGGCACCGGCGCGGCGCGGTGGTCAAAAGCAGAGCAGGAGGGAACAGGTCAGTTGGTGGGAAATCTGGGGACATGTCTCTGGTTTCAGCCCATCGAATCGGAGCTTTTGGAGACGACGCGACGACGCGTCGCTTCTCTCTTCCTCAGAAGCCGCGCGCGCGCCCATGGCTTTGCCCGGCCGCCTTCCCGTCGTCTTCGCCACAGCAACGTGGTTTTGCTCAACAGGTTCCGTCCATCGCTTTGTCCCGGGGTACACAGTAATTGGAGATGGTGCGCATTGACTATACATCATCTAGTACTTCCTCGCTTCCTTTTTACTTAACGTTCTTACTTTTTCACGGTCTTTAAAATCTAATTTTGATCATTATTTTTTTTATAACTTTATATTAAAATACTAATAAAATTATAATATTATAAAAATATTTTTAAACGACAAATATGATGATATAATTTTCGTATAGTCCTTTTTACTTAACGTTCTTACTTTTTCACGGTCTTTAAAATCAAATTTTGATCATTATCTTTTTATAACTTTATATTAAAATACTAATAAAATTATAATATTATAAAAATATTTTTAAACGACAAATCTGATGATATAATTTTCGTATAGCTAATCTAGATAGTTTTAATCTGTTAGTGGTCAAACTTTAAAAAATTTATACAAGGTCAAGTAAAAAAGAACAAAGAGAATACTTGAACAATGGCTGGGTTCGAATCAATTTTTAGTGGGTTTATGCTCATACTGTCTACAGTAACTAGCTTTTAAATTATACGTTTTTCGAGGTGGGGTCAATAGAAATATTATAGTAAAAAGTGTACCGAGTTTAACTATACTGGCTAAAATCGTATGCGACTATTTTTCTATACATACTACCTCTCGCAAACAGTTAGAATTCAAATATTTAAATCATAAACCATGGTCCCAAAAAAACCAACCCAATGAACGCCTTGCTACTTGCATCCTTTTTTTGAAAAGTGACCAAGCGGGACTTTTCAGCATAATATCATATGCCTGATTTTGTTAAGTAGGATCTCCTTACTCCAAAGTATAGTTGTGGGCATGTTCTTCTTAGGGGGTGATCGGAATAGCGATGGCTTTTGGTTTTTGCTGAAAAAACACTGTAGCTGGCTGAAAAAACATTGTAGCAGAGTTGGTTTATTGAGTATAAATAAATGTAGAAAAATGTAAAAAAATCGAAAATAAAAAACGAAAAAAAGTATAAGTAAATTTTTTTAAAAAATCGAAAAAATAATTTTCTTTATCAGTCTTGTAGCTCTGATGCACACTTTCTGATGCAAAAATCGCTATCGCCAGCGATGGGAGAAGCCCATCTGATTGGGGCCTTAGGTTCAGCTTATGGCAGTAGCTTATAATTTTTAGGTTGTTCGTAAATGAGAGTACAGAGTAACAGAAACTCGCATACTATTTTGATCAATATAAATGAAGTCGCTACAGTGTATACTACAATCAGCTTATAGATCTTACCTTTAAAAAATACTTTATTTAAAAGCTAGTTAATGTAAAAAAGCTAAAAAAAAATCAGTTTTTAGAAGCTAAAAAAGAAGAGATCGTGTATTTGTTTCGTTTCCTAATCAACTTGCTTATGGTTTATAAGGAAAGAGAGGTCTTTCCCTCTTGTTATGTTTCCTCCGCGGTAAAGACCCACGGAAGAACTGTGGTATATGCCCAGCGCGTGGAGGATCCGTTGAGAGTGTCCCGGCGCGTGGACAAGGGCGGTGGTGCCGGACGGCGAGCGGGGGACGATGCCGGTGGCTTGTGAGATGCTCGGAGGATCTCCGTTCACAGCCAGGCGGCTTTGGCTGCCTGCCTCGTTTGTCGCTGTCCCAAGTGATTGGAAACTGGAAGCTTGCGATTGCTGATGCTACATGATTCTCCCATCGAGCAGAGCGATCACTGATGGAGTGGGAGAATTCGTTCCGGTTCACCTGGGATGGTTCAACCGAGGCTGCGCTCTAGTCGTAGATTATCTCGACGACAGCCGACTGTGCACTGGTTTTTCGCATCTCAAACTCGCAGATTGCCGCATAGTTCATTTGATCTATTCCAGTGGGTTTTGACAGTAGTGACATGTGCAGTATAACTTTATGGATCGAGGCCTATTTTGGCCGCGCTCAGCGACGCATAAGCCAGCGTTCGGCAGCAGCGGTGAGCGATTTTTTCATTGTTCTTTTTTTGTTTTTTTTGTATTTTCTTTTTTTCTATATTCCTTTGTATTGTTCGTGATGAGCTAACATGTTTTTTTTATTTTAAATTTTTTAAAATTTAATTCTGTCAAATAAGCTACCTCAGTTACAGTAAAAAATCAGTCAGCTACAGTGTAAAAACATAAATTATTGTCATTCTGAATGCTACCTTTGACATGTGTCATTTCACGATTTCATCTGTAGGGTATATCTTCAGTAAGACATTATTTTCTCAAGGACACTACAAGATGTGAACCGCCACTAACGATTCTGTATCAACCCAGTGCAAGTATTGTATTCGACAGGAAACAACTCCTGCAGGTTCATTTTGCTTCTCCCGTTTTAAATCCCGTGTTTTTTTTTTGCTTACGTGGTTGCATGTACATTTTGTGACTAAACCTTATCGTGTGCATGTACGGTTTTCAGGGGAAATACGGTTGATGCATTCAGGATGCACATTATGCAAACAAAAAGAACTTGGCACATGCCCTGTTCGGCAAATAGGACGCTGTCCCTTCCTTCACATGAGCAGTCGCAAGTTTTGCCTGTGGACCTTCAAGCGGTCATGTGAGGCACACATGATAATCCATCTAAGCAGCCACATGTGCCATGGCTAGCGCTAGCTCAGCTATTTCTGTTAGCAAATGGAGTAAACCACCTATAGTGCAGACGGAGGCAAGTTTAGGAAACTGAGAAAGCAAAACACAAGTTCAAAAAGTAAAGTAGTATAATCTTACAAGTTTAGAGAGTTACAGTGTAATTTTCTCAAAAAGAGTTTGAACTTGCTTTCCTCTTTCCTAGTAGGCAATGATTGACCTCAGTACAAAGACTAATTCATTCGGATTGATATGAGAACCCAACTCCCTTGCATTGCAGTATACATGTTCCATATTTGAAGTGGGTTGTTGGCGTGTTGTGTAACAAGGGCAAGAGGGGGTGAAAAGTGTTCGCCGACTTTGATAGGCAACACATTGCAAGCAAATACTGAAGTGCCTCTCACATTAGCGAAAAGACCTCCCGGCCGCTAAAAATCAGGCTAGGCTTGCGAGTTGTCTTTTCGGATGATCAGCCACACTGGGACTAAGACATGGCCTGGACTCCCATGGGGGGCAACAGTGGGGAATCTGATCCAGCTGAAATTGAGATATATGATTTGAGAATAGCATTTTTCACCTCTCTCTTCTCATTCTTTCCACTCCTTTTCAAACTGCCTCACGACATTCTAAACCCAACTCACATACCACTTTCATCGTGAACTACTGAACAATAGAAAAGGGTTCTTACTTATTTGTTATAGGAGGGTTGTTCTTATGAACGAACAATTTCCAATGCTTGGCTCAAGTTTCGGGGTTATTTTGTGGTCCATTTATATGGGTGTTGTGTTGGTGTCGGCATTAGTTCGAGAATTTGTGAATTCGTTCATCATTCTATCTAGAGCTTCATGGACTATATATAGTTCATCACATTATCTGCTATTTACAAACAAACAACATGTCTACATCCAAAAAAACACATACTAAACCTTTGTAGAACTAATGCAGCCAATCAAAGACGGGAGAATGATCGTCGAAAACTTTTTCCCTTTTAGTATTCTCAACTCTTTCACCCCTTCAGTTATGTAAGCTAAGAAGATCGGATTACTCCACCTACTTTGATTCCAATAGCTAAGTGAAGCTACGAGTATCAAGGCCTAGGCACTCACAATGAAAACTCCAAGAAAAACCAAACCAAACAAGACTTTACCCCTCCGTGTGGTACTACCGCCATGTGAGGTGCGGTCATACCACTGAGTGGTACTACCGATCAGCACTGAAAATTCAGTCCGAGCGAAACTAAAAATCACATAAATTTTATATGAAAACTCTAAATGATTTGAAACTCTGAACACACCTTATCTAGGATGTTAGAAATCCGATCAAGACAAGAGACACGAGGTTCTTAGACTTGGTTCCATCAATTGAAAGGAAATTGTTCCTAGGCCTCAAGAACACCCCAAAACCTAAATTACTTCTTGTTCATGGGGATCTAAGGTATGATGTTTTTCAGATCGACTCCTACATGTCCTAAAAATATAATTTCAGCTAAGATTCAGGCTAAATCTATCTAGATCACAATTTCAGATTTCTTGCCCAAGAACATGAAACCAAGATAAGAACAAATGAAATACCAAAAAGAAATCAAAGAATTGATCTATTACCAGTAGAGTAGGTGATTCATGAGTACATAAATGGTTGCAAAGTGCTCCCCAGTTACCACCCTTACTCACTCAAGTTTTCTCACATAGGTTTGGAGAGGGAGAGAGGGAATTACTCAAGACTTAGCCCAACATCCCCAACCTTGGCTCTCCCCTCTCATTCCTCATATAACTTGAACCTCTTAGTGAGTCTCAACTCGTTAAGCACATGGAGAAACCCGTCAAATCTACTAACATAGGTTTTACACACTCATATATGCTTCTCAAAATGCTTACATGACTCAACCTGCTAAACTATTAGCGATTGATCCACTTAACCATCTCGGCTCACCTAGACCTAAACCACTTGTTCAAGACTCAAATATGGTATTTTAGTAAACTCCCAAAATACCCCCAGTCTAAACTCGGTGTACCTGGTAGCCAGCATTAGCCCACAAGAAGAAGACTCACATTGGTCCATGAGGCAGCACTCGGCCCAAGAAGGAGGACTGCAGTAGGCCAAGGCGCCCAGTGCTGCCCATGAGTGGCAAGATTGTACGAGTCCATTTGATCGATACCAAAACACTGAGTGCGTAGCAGCCCTCCTCAACACTTGTTTGTCTCGCATGGTCACAGGATCCAGGAGACCCGTGCCACGCCCTATGGCTGCACCTAGCCACACAGCAACCGGTTGCCGGAGAACGAGAGATATCAGCCACCACCGGCCGCCCTTGCTCTCCATCTCACCGAAGGGTTTCCTGGCCCTGGTTCCTGTTGCGTCGTGCCCTCATCGGCCAAAGGAGGTTTAGACCCACCTGATTTGTATGTACTTTACTCAAAATTTCTCTCAATTATTCTGAGTTGCTTCAAGAACAGGGGTTAAATTTGTGAGTTGCGGTTTCGATGTGATGATTTTTGGCGAATTGTAGGGTTAAAACTTAGGGTTTCAATTTGGGTTTTTGGAATACCAGCCTAGTACATTATAAATCGGAGGTAAAATTGTAGTGATATGTGATTGTGATCCAAGATTTAGATTTGATTTAGAGTATTTGATTACAATGTTAAGTAAGTAAACTTCTTTCTGTTATATTATTCTTGAACTGCTGAACATATCACTATCTAATTTAGTTTTCAATTAAACGGTAGGTAAGTTTATGGAATGGTTTTTAAAAAGGAAGGTGCTAGATATTGGTACTAATATTGGTAAGTATTTTGATCGCTATTTTTGTGTAATTATACATTGCCATTGGTTATATTGAATTATTGATGCTAAAATTACCCGACATATTACTATTTAGTGCAATATTATTTGAAAATTATATATGTTGTTATATGTACGATGAAGTGGTGAACCCATATTACTTTTGTTCTAGTTTCGCCCCTACGCAGAAGCAACCATTTCAGCCGTCAGGACTTGCTGATATATTTGTTAGATTCCCCTGCTAGTTGAAAACGGGGAAGAAAAATCAAGTTTACCACTCATGACAAATCTAGAGATGCAGAAGTTAAGGTTATTGTTAGTACAATATATAGGGCATGTTTTTTACGGCTTCTAAAAGCCGCTTTTGATTTTTGTTACAGTAACTAACTTTTAAACGAAGTATTTTTTTAAGATAAGGTCTACAAGTTAATTGTAGTATACGTTAAAAAACTAATATCTGTATTATCAAAAATCGCAAGCGAGTATCTCTTTCCGCAATTTCTGTCGTAAACAGCTAAAAAACCATCAACCGCAGCCAAAAACCATCAGCCGCAGCCAGAAAGAACAAGCCCATACTCACCTCTCTGGTAGTGCTGTTGCGAGGAGAAGAAACCTGCACCTTGCTGAAAATGGTGACCAGCTGACGACAAATCAATTGGAGAACAATCAATTGGAGAGCGATATGACCTAGACATCAAGTTGCTAGACATCAGAACTTCATATAGAATAAATGCGATAGGGAGAACTAAGACAACTTGTGAGTCTTTCAATTGTACGTGTCAGTACTCAGTACACATGTAATTTTGTCTTCTTGTGTGGACGAGTCATCAAGTAAACCATACACTTGGAGAAACTCTTGGAGACTAGTCCATTGGACCAAGTAACACATAAGATGGATTTTTTAGGCTGTGATTTATGGTTTATAGTTAAAATTTTTAGTTTTAGATTATTCACGAGATATAGTATGTAGAGAAAAATAGCCGTATGTGATTTTAGCCGGTATAGCTGAACTCGGTACATTTTGTACTACAATTTTTCTATAGACTCCGCTTTTAAAAAAATACACCGTTTAAAAGCTAGTTACTTTAACAGCAAACTAAAAGGCCAAAGCACAAGTTTTACTGAACCCACCCATAGGATTCTTTCTAGAATAATTTTCATGCTATTCCTATCTTCTTTATGCTTTACAGTTGGAAGCCATCCGAATGGTCCATGGTTTTGTTGTGATGAACCATTGTTGTTTTGAAGATGTGAAAATTTAGAATTCGCTTGTGAGAGAGGTTTAGGTCAAGGAGAAAATGAGAAGATCAAGTTGAATCAAGACTAAGAACTTAGTGGATTCGGATTTATGTGCTTTGAAAAACATGCTTAAGTGTAGATGTGAGTTAAAATCCGTATGTGTAGGTTATTAGGTTTTTCCTATATATGCTAAGTGGATAGTATCTTTAAAGGGTTTGATGGGGCTAGCTAACATATCTATTTAACGGATTGAGATAGAAACTTATAGTTAACCATCTAACCATCCTCTTTTAGGACTAAGTGTTTATGAGTTTTAGGATTAGGGTTTGAGAGAAGTTTAGTGCTGCGATATGCTCTCTTGTCCTCCAAATAGAGTGGTTGTAAAATTTTCAGTCTCTAGTAGTGATACATCAATCTTTGTTTATCTTTATAGACCCATCTTATGTTAATTGATTTGTTCTGGATTTAGTTAGTTTTTGATCTTCTTTATTTCCTTTTTAATCTTGCTATGACAAGGACGTACAAGAGATGAAGATAACCTCTAAAAATCAATATCCACTTATTGAGGCACTTGGTTGACACGTTTAAGAAATCCCGATTTTTGCTTCTTTTTTTTTTGGCATGTCCGAATGATTTCTTGATCCATCTGTTTTTACCTTAATTTATTTGGTGTTCTAATTTGCTGTGACATGTGAGAATGCATCTAAAACCATCTTGAGTGCTACAGTGATATCGCACATGGTAGGTTCGTGGGAGGGGGCTATAGTTGCAAAAATAGATGTCCGAGGGTTAAATTAAAAAAAATTGGTTAGAGTGGTATTTTCAAACTCAATGCTTATAGTAGTTGCTTTTGGCTTAGCGTGTTATCACTACTTCTCTTCTGTGTTCTATACCTGTTTTTGTGTAAGATAACGTAATAGTGTCGTCTCTGGAAATGCCACAATAGCATTAGCTGTACTAGCTGTGTTTTCTTCTTTTTGAAATCATCCTAACAAATAAAGCTCAAACCTAACAGAGGGTATCAAATCGAGAATTCCCAGTCAAATAAAGTGCATTGGACGTAAGTAGTGATAAAGGAGAAGTAAATGGAATAACAGACAATAGGGTGAGATTTTGTGATTTTCTCTTTTGTTTTAACAGTTCATGGTACATAATTACACATTGAAATTTACATAAAAAATGACACACATCAAAGAGCAAGGCTGTACATTGGATTTTGGTGATAATACCTGAAAACCATGCAATTCCCAGCATATGATCAGCTGGTGAGAAACAAACTGTAGGATCGATTCACACTAGGATAGGCAATCAGAGGGGGGGTGAATGATTGCGGAAGCTAAAAACAAATTTTAAGATTCCCCCTAAACAAAAAACCTATTTAAGCCTCTTTTAACGTTCTGGACAAAACACTGAACCCTGACTAAAACTGATCTCAATAAAAAACCGTAGCTTCGATTGACCTCAAACTTTGTCAGAATAAACTAGAGAAAGTTATTGAACTAACCCAACTGGAAGTACGTCAATCGGATGTCTAGAACTCGAGATATAAAATAAACAAACTCGCTGGTATAGATAATAACGAGAATTAATTAAGCCTTAATTAAGTGATTAAGCAAAAAACTAATTAATCAACTTGGAGAAGATTAAGCGAAGCACAACTTCACAGCATGCGTTCACCCAAGTACTATTCTTGCCCACAAAGTATCCAAACATCAAAAGCCAGCCATGCAATCTAATAACTAAACTAAATTAGTACTAACAACCTTGCATGCATGAATGTACGCAACTCCCGTGCAAAATTATCTTTGCTACAATTTGTTTATCCTTTGAACAACTCACGTCTAGTAATCACATAACCAATCTCTCGGCCAAAAAAAAATAAACAATGCATGCAAACCAACTGAACGTACTTTGTTTTACCTGGGATTTCTTCTGCGCCTTTCTTGTCTCGTGTACGTCGTATATGCAGAAATCTTCCAGAACCTTCTCACGGACAGGAACGGACGAGAAGAGGCGCCGCCGTATTCTTCTGAAATCACGACGCAAGAATTCACGGCCAAAAACAGTCGTCGTAGTGCTTCAATTTCTTTTCCGCGCGGAGCGATGCAGCGTGGCCGGCCTGCTGCTTCTTTCTTTTATTCGGAACAAGCCACCATAGTGATTTCTCTAAAAGAAGGTCACGTATGCATGCATGCGAATCACTGTTTTTCTTCTCTTTCCAAAAACTCACGTGTGCACTCTAGCTATCAAAAAGCCTCTAATCATGTAGTCAAGGAATCAACTCAACAAAGACTCACGTATGGAATCCCAAAACAAGATCCTTTTTCATTAATCTCAAGTCTTGGCAAAAACAAGATTACCTGTAGCAGCTAGGCCCTGATAACCATCAAAAAGGTCTCACGTCTCGTATGTTTTTCTTGCCCAGCGCTATTCTTCAAAAGCCACGACCCGGTTCCAGAACAAAACGACGGCTTCCAAATCACGGCTGAAACAAAAGACCGCACACGACTTTCTTTTCTTCCAAAAGCTACGGCAAATCACAGCCGCCAGCCAACCCCTTTTTTTATTCAAAAGCTGTACGTAAACCAGCTGCTATCCCTCTCTATTTATACCCTAAAAATCTCAACCTATTCCAATACATTATCAACCCTAATACAACTCCTCTTGGGCCTTTTTACCTCACCCAGGCTTTTTGGCCCACTACTTTTCCAAGGACCCAAAACCTTCCTAACATGGGTTTTTTAATTCTTTTTACGCTTCCGAATTTTCCAGCCTACCACGTGTCGAAGCCTCCAGGACCACACCTCCTGTATCTTCTCCACGCATCATCTCCACGCGTATTGTTCTCTAGCCCGAACATCCCGCATGACATCCTTGACCGATAGGACCTCAGTTCCTCCCTGAACTTAGTCCCGAAACCTCAGTTCCACCTGAACCTAGTTCCAGTCCCGTCATCGACCATGTTCCGCCTCAAGCAACACCTGCGCATGAATAAACAAACAACCACGTACGAGCACAAGTCCACGACTTGACTCAAATCAATCCGCACAATACCTCACACGAGCGTATCATGCAACATACACCACTCCGTACACACAACACACTATAAGTAAAATCATAACCAACGTTGTCAATTATTCATCATCTCGCCTAGACCTGGTCACATGGTCTAACAATCTCCCCCTTGATGAATACATTGACAACCCATTAAGTTAATATGACTTTCAACAAATTTAAGTGAAGAATTAAAGCCAAACTCTCAAATTCTCCCTCTCAACACAAGAGAACCAAAAAGTCTCTAATCTCTCAAATTTCTCTCCCCCTTTGGCAATGTAATCATCAAGAAATTTCAGTGAATAATAATAAATCTAAGAAAGAGCAATGAGAATAAAAATCTAGAAGCTTTGTAGATTATCCAAGTCACGTTGCATTGGTTTAATAAAATAACCAAGTCATATGTTTGAGTAGAGCTATCTAGATCATATAAAGCCATATATCACATAGCAATGTCAAAACAAGTCCGTCAATATGATTAAGCGATTTATATTAATGACAGGCATCGCAACAACGACTGGACTAATTATAAAGAGCACAATGAGATATCACAACGAAAAGTCAAAGCCTAAAAATGAAGCAAATCTTAACTCTAGATGGGCTAGCAGTCTCATGTAACAACTTATTGCTCCACACTCAAATCTTAGGCATGTGGCATGCTTGTAGCATACTTCTTTTCATAATACTTTATTTCTTTTCATAATACTTTATTTCTTTTCTTTTTCCTTTTTTTTTTGTGATGGTGGCATGCTTGAAGCATACTTCTTTTTATTTACGCACTTTTGTGCTTTCTCTTTTTGTTCACCATGGCATGCTTGAAGCATACATCTTTTCAATTTTCTCTTTTTTTTTATACTCTTTTTTTAAAATAACATGCCAAAATTGAGTGATCATAAAAAAAATTGGAACATGAAACATGCGAGCCTCATAGCCAAGAGTTAAAATAAGATTCACAATCGTGCTAATCCTTTTCAATGGACATCGCAAAGTAATAAATATAATCAATCTAGTCAAAGTATTCCGCCATGTCATACTTTTAATTCAAATGTAGCAAATTAATTATAACCAGTCATGATCAATGCTACACAACATATGAATAAATATGATAAAGAGAGCTCTACTACTCAATTGATTTCAATGACTTGGATTTGATGAATTATTTGACAAGGATAATAAACAAAGCTTCTGAAATTTTAAAAGATAAGCTCCCCCTCAGAATAATCCTATAGGATATAGAGCAACATCACCTTTGCCACATGGTCTCTCAAAAAGTGACATCTCTTAGAAGCCATCAAAGAGAATGAAGAACTATCAAGTGTTCCAATCAAGCAATGATGTAAAAGACCGAAACTCAATCAAGCTCATGTTCTCCATCCTCGTTAACTGTTCTTACATCACCGGAAACATTGATCTCACAGCACCGGGGTTAGTGAAATATGATTTGGGAATCCAGTACTGAGATACACGATGTGGAGGAATAGTAACAAAACTAGAACCAAAATCATGTACATGTGGTCGATCAAAACGCCAAAAAGAACGTGAATTATTTGAATTAAATCCCAAACCAGCATGTGTATCAGATTTAAAGTTATCATAAAAGTTCTCTAAAAACCTAGCTTTCGCATAAGTTCTAGGAACAAAAGATGATACATATTTTTGTCTCATTGTATTCAATCTTTCTCTTCTCTCTTTCTTAGCACGCCTAAAACAAAATTCATGCAAGTGTCCATCTTTACCACAATAACTGCATATGTACTTAACTTTATGTTTAACTTGAGAAGTAGAAACAACATTTGTATTCACTTGATTAGTAGATGACATAATACCAGCAGACTTAAAAATAATTTGCTTTGGTTCAGATTCTACTTCAAATTTTCCAGGTTCAAGAAGCTTAACAACTTTAGGAGGATTATTCTTGGTATGCTCAATGTAATTAAATCCTAGACCACGATTTTTTACACTTATTTTTGACTTGTCTAGAATCATATTTAGATTTTTCTTACCAAAAGAGAATCTCTCTAAAGTATTTTTAAGGTACTCATTTTCTTTAGATAAAGTGGGACAAGTTGAGCACTTAAACGATTCATTCACAACATTCTTAGAAGCACTAGACTGAGCCAATCTTTCTTTTTCAGCAAAATCATTAAGTTGTCTAGTTAAAGCTTTTATTTCTATGTTAAGCTTAGGACAATTAGAACAAAAAGATGTCTCATGGTAAAGCATCTGTTGAATTGTTTCTTGAGATGAACTAAGTCTAGCTTCTAACAATTCACACTTAGAGCAAGTCTTAGATTGAGCATTTGAATTACTTGTCTCTAAACATATAGATGAACTAGACTTGAGTTTTTCAATTTCATCATTTGCAAGTTTTAACTTTTCATTACAAGAGTCATGTGCCAATTTTAATTCATCAAATTTAGCAGTTACATCACTAAGTTGAACCATATTTGACGTATTAATTGTTCTAGCATTTTCTAACTCAGAATGTAAAACTTGACAAGACTCACAAGATTCATCATCAGGAATAGAAGCTCTAAGTCTATTGATTTCAGAATTTAAGCTCTCAACAACAAAATCATGATTTTTAATTTTCTTTTTATACTTTTTGAGCTCCTCTGTTAATCTAAGCACAGCACGAGATAAATCAGCGTAAGAAGGTTTTACCTCATCAGGATCACTGTAAAGATCATCATTGTTGAGCTCCTCACTGTTGGCCATAAAACACATTCCTGTGAAGTCTACCTCTTTTGCCTTCTTGCCATTGTCCTCATCATCGCTTTGAGAATCATCATCACTCAAAACAATCTCATCAAGTGCTGAAATTATCTTATTGACTGCCTTGCGATAATTGCGCTTCTTGTTTGGATCAATCTTGACTTGAGAGCGACGAGTTGGTGTCTTGTCATCCTTGACCTCCTTGCTCCTCAGTTTAGGGCAATTCATCTTGATGTGGTTTTGCTCACCACATTCATAACATCTAATTGGACCTCCTCTTCGTCTTGATCTGACGTTGTAAATTGCCTTGGTCACCCTGTTAGAGATAAGTACAAGCTGCTCTTCTGGAATCTCCTCTAATTGTTCATCTGAAATAGAGCACAATGCAGACAAAGAAACAATAGAAGAACTTGAAGAACTGTCAGCTTGGTTAGTCACTAAGCCCAAAGAATTAGTCTTATTTATTCTGGCCAAAACATCAATCTCATGAGTTTTCATCTTAGAATAAAGATCATTCAAAGTGAGTGTTTCCATATTAACAGAATGATTAATAGTAGTGACTAACACATTCCAAACAGACATATCCAAAGCATTTAAAATTTGACGCGCATTATCAGAATCAGAATATGTGACATCAACAGATTGCAAATCACTAATAATTTTATTAAAGCGGTCAAAAAGTGCATCTACTGATTCCCCGGGTTTCATCTCAAATTTGGAATACTCCTTTTTAAATTGATTCTGGCGAACACCTTTAACAGATTTAGAACCTTCATGATAATCAGCTAGAGTAGTCCAGATTTTATTTGCAGATTTAATATGAGCAATTCTAACAAATTCGTTTCTATTAAGACCTTGCAACAAAATATTTCTAGCCTTAGCATTAGCTTCAACATCAGCAGAATTTTCAGTAGTAACAACAGAAGGCACAAT
The DNA here is from genome assembly GCA_036346265.1 of Melocanna baccifera. Lineage (NCBI taxonomy): Eukaryota > Viridiplantae > Streptophyta > Magnoliopsida > Poales > Poaceae > Melocanna > Melocanna baccifera. Next base: position 663,131 of record CM070695.1, on the reverse strand, counting down.
ATATGGATTTTCAACTTTTTGCCAAATTGCATTACCTTGTGCTTGCAGAAAGACCTCCATGCGAGTTTTCCAATACAGATAATCGGATCCATCGAAAAAAGGTGGTTTACCTGAGAAACGATCCCGATCTGATGCCATTGCAACCTGCTCTGATACCACTTGTAGGATCGATTCACACTAGGATAGGCAATCAGAGGGGGGGTGAATGATTGCGGAAGCTAAAAACAAATTTTAAGATTCCCCCTAAACAAAAAACCTATTTAAGCCTCTTTTAACGTTCTGGACAAAACACTGAACCCTGACTAAAACTGATCTCAATAAAAAACCGTAGCTTCGATTGACCTCAAACTTTGTCGAATAAACTAGAAAGTTATTGAACTAACCCAACTGGAAGTACGTCAATCGGATGTCTAGAACTCGAGATATAAAATAAACAAACTCGCTGGTATAGATAATAACGAGAATTAATTAAGCCTTAATTAAGTGATTAAGCAAAAAACTAATTAATCAACTTGGAGAAGATTAAGCGAAGCACAACTTCACAGCATGCGTTCACCCAAGTACTATTCTTGCCCACAAAGTATCCAAACATCAAAAGCCAGCCATGCAATCTAATAACTAAACTAAATTAGTACTAACAACCTTGCATGCATGAATGTACGCAACTCCCGTGCAAAATTATCTTTGCTACAATTTGTTTATCCTTTGAACAACTCACGTCTAGTAATCACATAACCAATCTCTCGGCCAAAAAAAAATAAACAATGCATGCAAACCAACTGAACGTACTTTGTTTTACCTGGGATTTCTTCTGCGCCTTTCTTGTCTCGTGTACGTCGTATATGCAGAAATCTTCCAGAACCTTCTCACGGACAGGAACGGACGAGAAGAGGCGCCGCCGTATTCTTCTGAAATCACGACGCAAGAATTCACGGCCAAAAACAGTCGTCGTAGTGCTTCAATTTCTTTTCCGCGCGGAGCGATGCAGCGTGGCCGGCCTGCTGCTTCTTTCTTTTATTCGGAACAAGCCACCATAGTGATTTCTCTAAAAGAAGGTCACGTATGCATGCATGCGAATCACTGTTTTTCTTCTCTTTCCAAAAACTCACGTGTGCACTCTAGCTATCAAAAAGCCTCTAATCATGTAGTCAACAACACCATATGTAACAAACATTTCGAACCTAAAAAACAAGCTACGTGCTACATTTACATAAACTCCTAATGTCGAACATGGTTAGATAAGGCTAACAAAACACAAATTGTTGATATGTAGCTCTAGAAACTTCATGCTGTAGCTTTGCTCCTCTTGAGTCTATAATTTGAGCATTCGGCCTAAATTTGAGCTCTGAGCTCTGAGATTATATTTGCTTTTTAATGTATTGGCAGTTTATGTCTCCCTGTTTCCCTAGTCATCCCTATACATGATTTAGAATTTCAGGCGTAGTGGTGGTGGTGCTAACTGTGTTTCCTTTTCTTTCTGAATCCAGTCCACGATTGAGCCCTGCAGCCGAACAGGCGCATGCGCAACACATAAGCTGAAGAGGTCAGAGATCACATGTGTCGGAATCTCCAGCTCCTGGTCCTGTTGTTGCAGCATCTTTCCTCTCCTATCTCCCCGAATGGTTCTCCTCGTGCTCGGCATCTTCATGGCTGCCTTCTCTACCTGAAGGTATACAGTACCATGTCTAGACTTCAGAAGCATCTGATACACTGTCGCTTTCGTATGCTGGCGAAAGCAATCCATGGCCTTTGGCAGCATGATCTCTTCCAGCTGCTCCGAGGTAATGTTTGTATGTAAGCAATGTTGCTCCCCGCAATTAATTATCTCTATCAGAGAACTCTCGTCTGCTGGCAGCAGGTCTTCTGAAGAGCAATGGGGCGTAAAGACGAGGTCTACTTTCAGACGTGGAAGATCCCCAAGAGAGATTCTGCCTTCAGCAATTGTCCTCTCTCTGCTGAACCCAGGCAGTGAGACTTGGCACTGCAAATTCACCTTAATAACTGGTTCTAGAGAAACACCCGGTAATTCTGACGTGCCTACGTTGCTACCACCACAGATCTTGTGCTGACCAAGCTGCTTGCAGCACAGTGGATTTGGGCGATACCACTGAGTGCAAATGCGGTGAATGTTGTCCCAATGTTCTTTATGGCTTGAATCAGCATATGGCACCCAGGAGAAGTCTCGCATAGGTAGTTGAGCAAGTTCTTTCCTAACAGTTTCAGCAGTAGACTTGAAATAAGGGGCAAACAACAGCAAGCACTTAATCACAATGCCAACTATGTCCGTACTCTCCGAAAGCTGTAGCATCATGCTAAGGAAGAAATTATCCTCCGGTGCACTGCCATCTCTGTAATCAAAGATCAACCTAGCCTCTATTCTGCGCTCTGCAATAATGAAGGGCCGTATAATAAACAGATGGTGTTTGTTTGCCCGCGCTGATCTATACTCTACTGTTTCGCCTGCAAGAAGGTGTCTGACGAGAGGAGCGGAGAACATGCAATGGCGTGGCGTCCCTCCATACTCCACGAATCTCACAAACTCGTTAGCGCCATACGCGAACCTCTCAAATCTTCGAACAGCGGATGCACTGGACTCGTTGATGTCGTCGTAAAAGATGGAGGAGACGAATGACTTGGAGGCATGGGCGATTCTTTTAGGAAAGGAGGAGTTCCTTACCTCTTGCTTCATCTCTTCTTCATCCTGGACACGCTGCCTGCATTTGCGCAGCGTGTCGTCGCACTCCTGAGCAGCACGCTTCAGCTTCTTCTGCCAACGTAGCAACGGCGCATCAGTGATGTGCCACTTATCGGATGTCTCGAGTGCAGCCTCCAACTTGATCTGCGCCATTTCCAGCCTCTCCATGTGCTCCTCCGCAGTTGATTTTCCCTCGTACCTGTCGAGCATAACAGATACGATTTTGTCAACTGCCTCATGGACAACCGCAGAACTGACCATCCCTGCCATTTGGTCTCCAAAATCTGAACGACACCCTCACTGCAAGTTCATGAGAGAATGTTATGTGCATCAGCGTCCACGAGAGAATGAATAGAGAGATCAGCGGAATTCCAGATCAGCGATCAGTTGCTGTGATCGTATTGTACGGGGAAGACTGACCTGCTGAGCTGAATTGACAGGAAGGAGCTTTCGGATCACATGTAAATTGGACAGCGTGTGAGGTGATTGTAAGAATCTACCCTTCTGACAGTGTTTGGGTTTCATGAATGGTGAGCATAAATCCGGTATTTGGAGAGGGACACGGAGGAAAATGGTGAGGACTGGGAGCGTAAGGTATCTTGAACAATGGGAGGAAAAAAAAAGAGGATGGACAGTGATGTACTGATGTCTAGGATAATATCATTCCATGGTACAGCTACTCTCCTCATCCTCTCCTCCTCCTCAGTGATGTACTGAACCTCATCCTCTCCTCCTCTCCTCTCCTTTTCTTTCTTTCCTCTCCTCCTCTCCTCTCCTTTTCTTTCTTTCCTCTCCTCTCCTCTTTCTTTCCTCTCCTCTCCTCTTCTTGTGCTCGGCGTCAGTAGAGAACGAGCGAAAATACAGGTATAATTTTGTATTTTCAAATAAAAAATATTATTTCAAAAATTTCTCATTCATGAATGGTGAGAATGGAGGAAAAAATGAGGATGGACAGTGATGTCTAGGACTTTGGGAGGAGAAAATGTAAAACGTCAACAAGGCGGGCGGGCAGTCTGCATCAATTACGTTTGACAGACCGATAAGCGTAAGAAATAAACTTATCCACGAACCAGAAATACGGAGTTAGCTGTGAAGGAAAGTGCTTAGTTAACAAGGAACATTTTCTGGACCAAATAAGCAGCAGCGTGAAAGCCTAGCAAGCGTCCGTATATATAATCTTAAGGCGAAGAAAAATGATGATATAACACGACATGAATTTGTGCTGAGGTGCTTATTCTTTTACCTGCATCAGTCAACCAACTAGTCAGGTAATTCATAATTGCAAGTCTATTTTTTCAACCATTTTGTTATGTAGGTCCTAAAAGTAATATGATAACATATTATAATATAAATCTACAGCTTCCCTTTTTTTTTATCAATAACGAGAGAATTTCTAGCTATCCCATAGAGAGCGAAGGTTACGCCTTCAATTTTCCCTCAGCTAAAATATACCGCATGGAAGACTACAGCTAGAAGACACTGAAATATCCCAGCTTTGTTATGTTAAATCTAACATGCTTGCGGGTGGCCAGAAAAATACCATTGGCCCCCTGCAGCCTCGTGCCATTCGAATGGGATTCGTTGAACAAGTACTGCCTTGCTTAATGTATAGTATATTGTACACATGTACAATGTACCCAAGGAGTCAATATATCAGCCGCTAAACCAAGACTAGGAACAACAAATTAAACTGGTGGTAACTGCTTAGAAAGCCAAACATCAATACAAATATCTGTCTTCTTGAAATGGCTTCTTCACTTCTCTCACTATTGTCTCGTTCTGATCACGGGTGTATTATATACCCCACTCCTTTTGCTCCTATCACATGCACATATCTTTTCCTCATTTTTCTCACTCCTTAGCTCTTCTTAAAGTCATTTTTTTCGGCCACTACTATTTATCTTTAACCAAAAGTCATTAATCATAGCCAAAATTTATCAGTAAAAGACAATACAAATACCCCCTTAATTACTCTCGGCCTTGTCTGATCCATCACATGGTTCATTGATTTGGATGATTGTATCATAGCGCCGAACTAACCAGACAAATTAAAGAATCTACCTTGGTGAAACCCTCTTCTAGGCAAGCTTACACAGCTGCATTGTAATCGCATCGCATCGGCCTTGAGGATCTAAAACGTAATTCGGCTCAATGGCTCAACGCACGCTAGGCCAACTGTCAACGTAGGGATGTATAGAATTAAGCAGAATAGGCAGTGAGATGGGAGTGAATTGGGTGTACCTCGAGTGCCGGTCAGCCCGCAAGGGTGGAGCCAGGAATTGGATATAAGGGGGGCAACATGAACAACAAGTATCATGAAATTTTTAAATTTTAGCTGTTTGCGATAGAGATTACAGAGAGAAATACTCGCTTACGATTTTAGATGGTACAAATGTTAGGTTTTTAACATGTACTACAATTAACTTGTGAGTGTCTTAAAAAAATACTCCGTTTAAAAGTTAGGTACTGTAGCAAAAGCCAAAAGTTGCTTTTAAAAGCTGAAAAGAACAGACCCTTAGCCTTGCGCCCTTGCTTGTGTCTTGTTATAGTTTTTTTCGATTGTGTTTTGTTATAGTGAACATATAATCTTTATGAACGAAACTTTGTAGGTACATATCTTCTAACAAGTTCTAAGTCCATAGTTTTTTTCGTAGTAAGGATTATATATAGTCTCACGAGCAAACTATAACGGTTGCAAGCAAGGTTTTTGTGATCAGGATCTTAGGAAGGGCTGTTTTTGTGTCGGTAGTATTTAGCTTCAAAATTATGATTAATTAGTTTAAATAATTGTACGATCTACACAACTATTTTACATTCCTAACTAGGACCCTACTGATCCATTGAATTGAACTGGGTTGACAGCATCATAGCATCTTCAAATCCAACAATATGGATCAAGATCACGATAACGTTGGATGCAAAGCTAGCACAAGTGCACAGAATTCCATTTTCTAGTATCTTACTCACCTAGTCATCTTGAGACGGGGATATTGCTCCTTGGGGGTTGCCAGGCCCCCCTGTCTCCGCCACTGTCAGCCCGCACCACTGCGGCTTCCCGCCTAATTGTCATCCTCCTCGACGCAGACCACGATGCCACATCGAACCCCGTGGCGGCATTATCGTCTCCCTCCAACCCCTCGTTATCTCACTTATGAACTGTTCACATAAATAATATTATAGCTATTTTTTTTTCAAATTTGATCCTCGAATACTTGTTTTTGCAAATTTAGTCTTCTCCTTAATCTCGGTAGTACCTACCGAGCTGAGAAATCTCAGCAAGAAGCCAACTAGCGTCCCTTTTAATTAGTGTTAATTGTATTAAATTAGTGCTAATCATGTTTAACTAGTGCTAACCCTAATTAGTGCTAGTTACTTGTCGCTTTTTGGGGCTGGTTTAGTAGCACCTGCCGAGCTCCAGTAGCTCGGTAGCACCTGCTGAACTTCTGTAGCGCGATAGGTTGTTGAGCTTCGGGAAAGGGTTAGATTTACAAAAATAAATATTTAATAGGTTGTTGAGCTTCGGGAAAGGGTTAGATTTACAAAAATAAATATTTAAGGGTCAAATTTGAAAAGAAATAGCTACAGTGCCATTTTGTTTGTACAGTTCCCTACTTGTATCTTCTCTCACGCTTCGTGGCACATGATGATGACATGTGGCCCACATGGTGGGGCCCACTATTTGGACCGTATCAAGGTGCTCACGTGCTGAGATGGACTAAGCCAAGTCAATTTCATGTAGGGCTGCGTACGAGAAACTGTTCACATATATAGCCCTGTAAGCAATTTTTTAAAAAAAATGGTCTCCGGACGCCCTTTTTGCAATAATGCCCCTCCCTGATCTCGGTGGGCGCGGTAGGTGATACCTATCACCTACTGTGCCCCCTTGTTCAGCATCGTAATGCCCCTCCTTGATCTCGGTGGGCGCGTTATGATTGCATCGTAACACCGAAGTAACCAGACAAATTAAAGAATCTACCTTGGTGAAACCCTCTTCTAGGTAAGCTTACACAGCCGCCTTGTAATCGCATCGCATCGGCCTTGAGGATCTAAAACGTAATTCGGCTCAATGGCTCAACGCACGCTAGGCCAACTGTCAATGTAGGGATGTATAGAATTAAGCAGAATAGGCATCGAGATAGATGGGAGTGAATTGGGTGTACCTCGAGTGCCCGTCAGCCCACACCACCGCGGCTTCCCGGCCAATTGTCATCCTCCTCGACGCAGACCATGATGCCGCACCTGAACCCCGTGGCGGCACTGTCGTCTCCTTCCAACCCCTCATTATCTCACTTGCGAACTGTTCACATAAATAGTATTATAGCTATTTGTTTTAAATTTGATTCCCGAATACTCATTTTTGCAAATTTAGTCTCCTCCTTAATCTCGGTAGATACTACCGAGCTGAGAAAGCTCAGCAAGAAGCCAACTAGCGCCCATTTTAATTAGTGTTAATTGTATTAAATTAGTGCTAATCGCGTTTAACTAGTGTTAACCCTAATTAGTGCTAGTTACTTGCTGCTCTTTGGGGCTGGCTCAGTAGGTGCTGTCGAGCTCCAGTAGCTCGGTAGCATCTGCCGAGCCACTGTAGCGCGATAGGTTGTTGAGCTTAGGAAGAGATTTAGATTTACAAAAATAGACGTCTAAGGGTCAAATTTGAAAAGAAATAGCTATAGTGCCATTTTGTGCGTACAGTATCTTACTTGTATCTCCTCTCACGCTTCATGGCGCACGACGATGACATGTGGCCCGCATGGTGGGGCCCACTATTTGGACCGTATCAAGGCGCTCACGTGCTGGGCTGGACTGAGCCAAGTAAATTTCATGTAGGGCCGCGTACGAGAAACTATTCACATATATAGCCCTGTAAGCAATTTTTTAAAAAAAATGGTTTCCGGACGCCCGTTTTTGCAATAATGCCCCTCCCCAATCTCGGTAGGCGCGGCAGGTGACACTTATCACCTACCGTCCCCCCTGCTCAGTAGGGCGGGCTAGGCACAGTAGCAGGCGAGGTGGTGCGGCAGGCCAGCTCGGCGAGCACAACAAGCCGACGAAGGTCATGACAAGTAGGGTTGTCGAGACAGGGCAGCTCAGTAGTTCTGCTGCCTGGCCTCAGCTGTTTAGGCTTCCATATTTTACAGGTTTGTGTGTTTGCACTATGAATGGTTACACATAAATTTAAGCCAAATTTGGTGAAAGTTGGACAAAAAATCCAGAGTAAAATATGATTTACTCTAAGTGCAACAAGTAATAAGGGAGAGGAAACTAGGTTGTACAAACAAATATCCAGATGCATTACTAAAAAATTATACGAATGGACCATGTGTAGCCTGACATAACACTTTGCAATAAAGGTACAGATTACAACAGCCCTAGAGTGAAAATGTAGAACCTATGGCACCCGCATGGCATGGCAGTCATCTGGATGGTGTGGATATGGCTGGTTGTCATAGTAGTGGCAGGCGCAATTGCAGCTGAGGTTAGCGTAATAGTAATACAGGTGATAATCGCTGTCGAGGTGCACAACCTCCTCATTGTTCCTCTTCTTGATCCTCTACCTATGGAGTTCATTGTTGTTGATCCTCTCGGTCTAGAGCTCCTCCTGCAACAACTCTAGGTGGATGTGCAGTTTGTGGATGTACACCTAGGTGGGTATTGGATACGATGGATCCACCCACTCAGTGAACTTGCAATCCACTGTCTGCAAACAAGACAAGGTTAGTATAAGCGTTCCATGTATGTAAATATACGTAGGTAACGAACTACTTATCATGAACAGAGAGTAGTGAAAGAATCGATGTTTGCAGATTTTGGTACGGAACCGAGGAATATAAGGTTTGGGTTGAGTATAGAATTTTGAGTTGTAATTCACTTATCTGTCGTTTATCTGTAATCTGCTTGCTTATTTTAAAAGGGCACGACTAGCATTTCCTAAGGCTAGCTAAAAAACAGAATTTTTTTAGCTATACAAATAACTATCACAGATGGTTTCTAACACAAACCGTCTGTGATACGTTGGATATCACAGATGGTTATTTTTGAAAACAGTATATGTTGTAGCTTATCATAGATGATTTTTGTATTAGCTGTCTATGATAATATTCTTCTATATATACAGACACTTAGGACAAAAACCTAACTCACTACTCCTGCGCATACTTAGGTTTTCCTCAACACACCTGCGCCTTCTCAGCTTCCTTCGCCGTCGGATCCAAGCCTGCTCAGCTTCCTCAACCGCCTCCCTCGCCACACGTACTCGACACAGGGAAGGGCGACGCCGACTGGATCTAAGCAACCGTCGCCCCTTCTTCTTCTGATCCCAATCTTCCTCCCCTGCCTCACCTTAGGGTGAAGTTCTTACGGAAATTGAAGGTATGGATTCCAAATTCGACTTCTCTACCTCAAATTGCAGGGTAATATAGTTGATTCGTGTTTGTTGTTGCTAGATCTGGCTGTTGCGTGGTAAATCCCTTTTGTTTTGTTACATAATTTTTGTTGTGCTTGTTGCTAGTAGCCAATGTTCATGCACACTATGGCTGTATAATCTGTCATTTATCTGTAATATGCTTACTTATTTTCAGAGGACATAGTTAGCCGAAAAACAAAAAAAATTTAGCTATAGAAAGAACTATCATATATGGTTTCTAACACAAAATCGTTTATAATACGTAGATCATCATAGACAGTTTTTTTTTGTATTAGCTGTTTGTGGTATGTCGAATATTACAGATAGTTATTTTTAAAAAATATCTATGTTGTGACTTATCATAGACGATTTGGGAGTCGCATATGATAACCACATGTTATCACTAACGCAATAAATCAGATGGTTTAGAAACCGTCTCTAATGAGTTACAAACCTTCTATAATGACCTATGTGAGGTAGTGAAAGCACCAAAACAAAAAAGGCAAACAGGAAAGCATATATATATACTTTAGAAATTGGTAGCCGTAGCTAGGTACAACGAAATAGGGCATGGGCCAAGATAATTAAGATCAAAGATATATAGACAGTAAAGCGGTTATAAGTTTGAATCAAATTCATGATGAAGCAACACTAGGCTGATTGTTCCCGCCTTCGACGACAGCCAGCTAGGACGAAGGATTTGGCCCGTCTACGCAGAGAGGAGCGTGCCTCCTTGTGCTCCCTCCTCTCGTCTTGCACGACGCTGACCGGCCGTGGCTTGCATTTGTGCAGCAGATTGAAGATCCCTCCTCTGCTCTCCCTCCTCTCCTTGAGGAATTTACTGGATAGAAGATAGAAGATCCTCCTGCGACGACGCACTGATCCATCGGTGTGCATCTTGGTCGATGACGCCTTGTCGCACTTGCTGACGACGAAAGATGTGGCTCTGGTCACAGCCTCCTGGATCACAGCAGAAGCGAACATCTGCAGGATAGACATGCTACCACCCATGCTGTTGAAGGGAATTTCCTTGATCTGCAGAGGAAAAAAAGAAAGATATATAGCTTGCAAGTAGCTATATATATGCCTGAGCTAGCGAGCAAGAGAAAGATTATATAAGAGAGATCGAGGCTAACCTACCTTTAGCTACGTATACTGTGCTTGAGCTAGCCAGCAAGAGAAAGATTATATAAGAGAGATCGAGGCTAAGTTGCATGACCTACCTTTAGCTACGTACTGTGCTTGAGCTAGCAAGCAAGGAACTGCATACGCTTTCTTAAGGGAGAAGCACATAGACTCTGCCAAACGCACGCGTTCGTGGAAAAAAAATATGTATGGGCATAGAAATTACGGGCGGCAATTATGTATTTGTCGTGATAGTTACGACATGTAGGAAATCGAAGATTGCAACAGAGGATGGATGAATAGTATTTTAAATTTTTTCCTAAGTATTTTTTAATCTTTACTTAAATAGTTATGAGAAACTATGAAGATCAAGAGTAAAGAATAAACCAATAGAGACTTAGGTGACAGAAAAAAAACAAATGTGGTCGAAAGAACCGGAGTAGTCGAAGATCGCTATGTGGTCGAAGACTAATGAGTAGTCAAAAACCAATGTGGTCGAACTAGGACTAGAGTAGTTGAAAAACAATGTGTGGTCAAAGACCAACGAGTGGTTAAAAACCAATGTGATCCAAAACCAAATTGGTCGAACAAGACAATGTGGTTGAAATAAAACCTTTGTGATCGAATCGGATAATGTAGTCAAAATAAGACATACGTGGTCGAACCATACAATGTGATCGAAATAAGATCACTGTGGTCATACAAGACCAGTGTGGTTGAAATAAAATCAGAGTGGTCTTACATGACCAATGTGTGGAAATAAGATCAGTGTGGTCTTATAAGACCACTAAATCAAGGTAAGAGCATAAACTTCAGTACTGTATTACAAAGGAAAAATTCATATAACTTTTGATTCGTAGATCCAAATAACATAAAAATTTATAGGAATATTCTCTAGGATATTACAAACCTATTCCAATAATAAATCATGAAAAATATGACTAAAGTTGACACATTGTTTTTAGTTTTAAGACAAATTGCACCAAAATCGATCAAAAACCTAAATCGGTGAGTACGACTTGCTCGTGGGTGGATGATGGTCTAGATGGTTCAAAATGTACCCCCACATGTCATAGTAAGTTAGAATACCGACAAAATCAAGTCAAAACCCCCAGATCGAGAAATCACTTGAAAGATCAAAAACGTGCAAAAATAAAGTTTCTTGATGAACTTACTATCAAAGTACCTAGATATATAGAAATAAATTTTTTGAGATTATTTCCATCTCTTATATGTCCTTGGCACGACAATATCAAGAAGAGGGATGGAAAAAAGAGGAAAAACCAACTAAATCAAGAGCAAGTTAATCAAGACATATATATTTATAAAGAAACACAAATATTGATGCATTGCTTATTTAAGATGGAAAATTTTATGACCACTCCACCTTGAAGGACAGAAAGCACACCACACATTCTACTCTCAAACCTTAACCCAAAACATGAAATAATAAAAGAGATGGGTTGGATAGTTAACCACATATCTCCATTCTAACACTTTAAATAGGTGGACAACAAGCCACACCTAGCCTTTAGTGGATCCTATCACTAACACAATGGGAAAACCCGTTAACCTCACATACGGGTTTTACTCATACATATTCACTTATGTATGTTTTTCACAGCACATAAGTCTGTATCTACTAAATCTTTGCCTTGATCCGTTTTGATCAAACCAGCTCCACCTTGACTTAAACCGCTCTCCAACATGCCACCCACGTGTCGCGGTTTTGGTCTAAGGTGGTTGTCGGTATTTTGATCAAACTACCAAAATACCCTTCATTTACCTAGTCACTACCATTCTTTGCAATCAATCGCCGTGCTTGCCACATGTAGGTGCATCACTAGCTTGCCACACGTCACCAAGTCTCTTCCATCCCGGTTTCATCGAACCACAGCTTACTTGGACCGTTCAAACCTTATGGTGCCATTCCGCCATTTGAACTTACCTTCAACATCTCCCGTTTTTCTCATGCCATACTTGACCTCACCATCTTACCCAACATTCTCGATCGTTTTGGGTCTCAACTCCTCCATAAATCTAGCCCCGACCCTCGTCATTGACTACAGTTGACTTCAAGCGACCCTACGCATCGAAAGACAAAAAAAATCATTTTTGAATATAAATTTTTCATAACTTGATTTACGTTAGTCAAAACATGCATCATGCACCCTTAATACAATGACCCAAGTCACCCCAATTCCATCTATAACTCAAATCCCAAAATTCTTATTTTCTGCCTAAAACCAGGGGCGAAGCTAGAGCACGAAGGACCCGAGTGCACACTTCAATACAGTGGCGGACCCAGAATCAAAATTTAGGGGGCTAATAGGTTCACCGATTTATCCGAGTAATTTAGCTCCGAAGATCAAACACCCATTTACAACTAACGAGATCAAGAGTCGACGTCGCATTTACAACAAGTAGGCGGCGCACGCGCTCAATAATCAAAATTCATATGTAAATAGAAGAGAAGCAAATCAAAAAGATAGAAATAGAACGAATGTACCTCGATAATAAAAAGCGTATCCCCAAAACGTATGAATATGCTTCCAATGAGTAGTGATCTCTTAGTTGTATGTGAAAATTAGCAAAACTAGCGATAATAAATTGTTAGTGATGGTGAACATTGAAAATAAAAGAAACATATCATGAAATCGCTAGCATAAATCATAAGGCAAATTCGAACCACGAGATAAATCATAAAATTTATTACTACACATAATACAACTAGATAAAAGTGTACATTATTATCTAATTGTATATACAAATCAATATATTTATACCCCATTCCTCATTTTATTTTTCAATCCCCATCTCAACCTCCCTCTAGAAATCTCATCTCATTCATCAATAGTCAATACCCATTTCTTCGCCCGAGCCCGACCACTCCACTCGCTTCGCTCCCCTATTTCTATCGCCCAGCCGCTCTCCGCTCCGCTCCGCCTCCCTCGTCCACTCCCCGCCGCCGGCCTCCCCGCTCCACTCCACCTCCCCGCCTCCGGCCTCCCCCCTCCGCTCCCCGCCTCCCCAGTCCCCCCTCCGCTCCGCTCCCCGCCTCCGGGCTCCGGCCTTCCCCCTCCGCTCGGCCTCCCCCCTCCGCTCCCCGCCTCCCCAGTCCCCCCTCCGCTCCCTCGCCGGAGTCGCCACCAGGCGGCAGATCCGGCCCGGTCTGGCCCTCCTCGCCAGCGTCGCCGCCAGATCCGGCCCGGTCCGGCCCCCTCGCTGGTGTCGCCGCAAGATCCGGCCCGGTCCGGCTCCCCTACCGGCCTGCCCCCTTCGGCTCCTCATCGGCGTCGGCGCGTCGCCGCCTGCGACCACCCTTCTGCTATTCGGCACACGCCCGGTCGCCCACCACTGCGTATTTGGCTAGGGTGGTGCACGTATTTAGGTTAGGGTGGTGCACAAGAGGTGAAAATGAGTTGCTAATAGTTTGATTTTTGATTTTACCCTGTTGCTGGTGCACTCGGGTCCATCAACGTAGCTTCGCCCCTGCCTAAAACCAATCTAGACAAAATTCAATCTTTTGTAAAATCACTTGATCACATTTCGAAACTTGCAATGGTTAATCATAGGAATAACTTGAACCTTCTCATATGGTTTTTCAAAATATCATAGGAAATTAGGAATAGGGACCACCACGCGGAGTAGACGAAGAAATGAAATCAAAGGAAGTTTGACGAAAATAATAATTAATCTCCAAGTGTCGGTAGTGAACTTATTATCTTTTCTTTTATCCATGTTTGACCCAAACTTTCGACCAAGTCTGTACAGTCAATTGCAGGTAGGATGGGACAGTCCACGCTGATGCAACCTACGGGAATCTCACACGCTAAGTATGCAAGCTTAGTCCTGGATGCTCTCACTCTCATCTCATCGTCAAACAAATTAATCAGGCTCTCACTCGTCCATGCCTTTGAACGAGTGTCGTGGTGTGGGGGTGTCGCTGATATCTTGAAAAAGAATACGATGAGAGAGGAAACATCAAGGAACCTGCAGGCAGATTCGCGATCATGCCAATTGTGCTTCTTTCCTTAGCAACATGCTGGTGAGGATAGAATAATTGTTAAATTGTTATCATTATATTTTTTAAATATATCCTTTAGTAGTAAGGGAGAAAATTTGTACAGTGATCATAAGTTCTTCTACGACTATATCATAATCGTAAACTGTCCTATGACTATCTGGTTTTAATTCTCCTACGACCATCTTATATTCGTAAGATCTTCTGCAACCATAAGTTAGTCGTAAGCGGTCCTACGACCACCCTATAGTCGTAGACCTTTCTGTGACTAGTGTATTTTTGACTAGCCTATTCACAATGAGCTGCCACGCAGCGTACCCCGTCTAACAAGGCAGTTAGAATATGCATTTATGCTCGATAACCACATACGATCTCTCTGTGACAACAACCGTCGCACGACGAACAGTTAATCACCTCTCTCTAAAAAAACCTCCCTCTAATGGTCATACCATGAAGCGTTGAGATGTCTCTTAGCGCATGACAATGATCATTGTTTCGTGGGCTATATAAGAATTGATGTTAGGGGGAGATGAGAGGAAAAAGGAGGGTAAATGTAGGAGAGGGCAAGATATTTTTGCATTACTCTGTTGTAATTATTCTATCTGAAGTAATAGTCACACAGGATGTAGGACTATTATTCTCTGAGAAGAAGACTTGAATATGTATAAAAATTCTTGTGTGCTCTGTGTACTCGTGGCCTATTTCTTGATATAAGCTTTTTTCCAAATCTTAACCAAATCATACATAAAATTGATATTAAAACATCGACACACGCGTATACAGGGGCGTAGTCCACACCAGGGGAAACATTTTTGGACCGAATTTTTTCCAGTTCACCTCAAAAAAGCCTTCTTCGGCCCAAAATTTGGCCTGTTTTGTAATTTCAGGCCGGCATAACCCACAAGGGATGGGTAAAGCGCTCTCTCTTGCTTATACTACACGAGCAAGGCGTCCAAGCCCTAGAGAGATCGAGTGGTGCCAGTCAATCCTATCTCGGAATCGAGACTTGAGAAATCGAGTGGCACTTTAAAAAAGAGATAAGTTTGTTGTGAACAATAATAATGGTTATTTTCTTTTTTCGCCCTTTTGATTTATCAGTTATTTGGATTTTTCTCATTTTTACTACTCTCAATGTGCAATGACTCTGACCTCCAATTTCATATGTAAGTAGAATTATTTCGGAAGCGCGTCTACAATTTTTTTCGAAAATTTTTTGTACAAATTTAGTACTAAAACTAAATATTTTTTTTGCATATGTGCACCAAATTGCACGTATGTAGGCCCAGCCCAACAATCGATGCACGCGCAAGTCAACCCGAGGTCAACGCCTTTTTCCCTGCCTTGCTAATGCTTGCTGCTCAAGTCCACTGACACGAGTAGACCCCCAGAGCCCACCATGGCCGCACACCACGAGAAAGTGCTAGAAACTAGGCCCATAGAACACGACTAAAATCCGTCTCTTTCTTTCTACTATCTGATCTGTGCTAGTGTGCTGTGTGATCGAACCTCGCCAGCTTTCTTTGTTGGCGTGCACCAAAAGGAGGGAGAGCATGATCTAAGAATCATTATCGTAGAGGGTTTCTATATGAGGCGACAATAAAATTTTTGGACAATGCATTTGTACGACCGCTCCTACTCTACTACTTCTATGTCCTGCACTGTATCGAGTCTGTATTGTTTCTTGTTCTTCATCTGATCCAACTGTAAGTTGTTCGTATGACTGATCGACTTGTTTAAATTCTGTTTATGCATATATTTTAAAGTACAGTGATTTGCCTACTGTTAGTACTGATTTATGTATTATTAGTTATTTGTGATATTTACTTCTAAGTAAAATATAAAATTAAAATATTACCCATATTTTCAACGAGAAGCACTGCATCGAATACCAGCTGTGATATGCGTACGACAATGGCTAATTAGCTGTACTTGGAGGAGTGGCGAGTAGCCGTCGGCCGGGTTCGTTCACGATGGGGAGCACGCTGCATGCATGCACCAAGTTTACGTACTGCTACAGTATGAATATCATCAAGCTATGCGAATATGGCATGCATCTCGATGCACTTTAGATGGTGTAGATAGCACGGGCAAATGTAACTTGCAAGGGGCAGATCTGGTTTTTGACCTGCGAGTTATGACAACTTCAAACAAAGAGGCAAAGGAGAAACAAAGTCAGCATAATCTTGAGAGCAGATAAACATAAATTTCAAAGAAAATTCAATATAATATTTAGAGCAAATCAAAGTTGGCATAATGTTGAGAGAAAATAAATATAAATTTCAAAGCAAATTCAAGATAATATTTAGAGCAAATCAGTATAAGTTTGAGAGCAAATTAGCATAATTCATAGAGCAAATTCAAGATAAGTTTTAGAGCAAATCAACATAAATCTGAGAGCAAAACTAGGATAATTTTGAAAGCAAATTCAGTATAATTATGAGAGTAAATAAATACAAAATTCAACGCATATTTAGAATAAGTTTGAGGGCAAATCAACATAATTCTAAGAGCAAATTCAAGATAATTTTGAAAACAAAAGGCAATGCAAATATCTTACAAAGAAAAGCCTTGAAATTTTACATGCGAGGCACCAACTCCCACCAGCTGCTCGCTGGAGTCTACCAACCCACCTCGCATCGATGACGAGGCCCATCCAAGGGCCTATGTTTTGAAACCAGCGACACATTTTAGGGGAAATCAAGTAGTAAGGAGCTAAGCATAGTAGAAGACATAAGGGGTTGTTTCAAGGCTAGCATGTGAGGGATCTCATTAGAGTGGGCAGGAGTTAGAGGTAATGGTGCTCAAGATGAAGAAACGTTGTGGTGAGGACTCCATAGAAAAATCACAAAAAAAATCCACAAAAATCCTCACCTTATAATCTCACCGCAATGCATCGATCCTCACTACCTCCACCTCCCACCGCTCTACTAACCTTCAATTGCACTAGCAAAAGTGTGTCGTCTTCCTTGTGAAACCATAGGATGAACAATTAAACCAAGTGGAGAAAGTGATAAGAAAATGGTTTGGGGGCAGAGTATTAATAGGAGAGATAGAGTTCTGAATTGGTTTATCAAGTGTCGTGTTCGGTGTCCCTATTTTAGACTGACAATGGTGCAACTTACGCATCGAGGCCCACCTATCATGGCTACACCCCATATGTATGTGCATATGATTCCCATCGATACACACTATGCCACAAGAAAGGAGGTCACATTGCTTTTTTGTCTGGCCACACGCTGACGGCTCGCAATGATAGTACTTTGATTGAACGGCTTCCATAGGCATGCGTTTCGTTGGTCCAAGGCACACACGTGCGGAAACAAGAAATTTTGTTTAACATATATACGGTATTATCTAAAATACGAGAATTCTCAACCTTGACCATATGAAAGTAGAACTCAATAATATGGACATCCTTCTTACAGAAGGTGCAAATATACTTAACCTTTTAAGGGGTCTGGCCTGCTGAAGTAGAAGCACTTTCTTTGCAAGAAGGGGTCTCAACTACTCTTACAATCTTAGGTGAGTAATTCTTAGAATACCCTAGAGAATTAAATTAATTAAATTCTAGTCCTCTCTTCTTCACACTCAACTTAGATCGGTCAAGAATCATGTTGAGATTCTTCTTCCCACTAGAAAATCTCTTAAAGGTCTTTTTGAGGTAGTCATTCTCTTGGGCTAAGTTATCACTTATTACACACTCAGTAGTTTTGGTTGCCTTAGCATATTTCTCCTTATGGATAGCTACCTCAAGATTCAAAGCCTCACAAGATATACAAAGGGAATTTCTAACCCTATCCAACTACTCCTTATATCAAACTCTAAAAGCTTGATGCATCTCACCTAGATCAATCCCAATTTCAGCATAAAATGCATAAGAAATAGAATCAATAATTTTCTTAGATGCAGTTATGGATAAGGATTTTTCAATTTTACATTTCTCCTCAAGTATCTTGTTAAAAGCATCAATCTTAATTGTGAGTTTAGCATAATTTTACAAGATTTAGTTCTAGAAAGAAGAAATATTTTGGTCATTTATTTTATTTTAATTTTGCTATCCACACAATGAAAGCAAGGAAGATTAAATTAAACTTCAGCAATTCCTTTGTGGCACTATCCAGTTTTAATTTAAGTAAAGCACAGTTTGAGCAAGATAAAGGAATAGTATCTAAAGGAATCACATCCAAGACATTAACATTTAAGCAACCATGATTATTACTAGACTTGAGATTCTAGTTTATCTAGAGCATCTTTAATAAGTTGACTAACAACAAAGGAATGAGTAAATTTTAGATTAGCCATTTGATCAAACAAGCATAAGCAAGATTCATAATTATCATCAGGATTCTTGAATTTTAGAGGAACCTCCTTGACTTCCTCGTTCGGCTTTGGTGCGGCTTTAGGCTTCGAGTGCTTATTCAAAGGCTGTGTCGTAATAGATTCTTGAGTTGGTGGTTGGCCGACCATCTCGAGAGACTTGCGGTCACATGTTAGCGTCATTTTCTTATCACAGCGAACTATAATTACTCCCTTGGGACCTAACCTCCTATGTGCTCAAGGGGAAGCCTCGTGAGAGCCTCCATCAGGAATGTGATGAGAATCTGAAGGGAGTGCCATGACCTCCTGTCTAGAACCTCGAATTCTGGTGGAAGTTGCCATGACCTCCTATCTAGAACCTCGACTTCTGCTGGAAGTCAACTCATCTGAGGAGTCCTCGAGCGACAACGCATCGCGACCAGGAGTAAACCCCGCCAAGTAGGGGAACTCTGGGTTATAACCGTCTTCAATGAGAGAAGCACTCTACGTCTAGATGGACGAACCCTTAGGGTGCAAATCCCTTGGAGATTCCAGTGGAGTGTCACAATTAGCAGGCGATGCCAATTTCCCCGATTCTGGATCTCTAGGATTGGTTGGAACTAGATAGGTTGTCACCGTTGGCGCACTTGGACTCCTTAGGACAGAGTTATGGTCGCGTTGTGAGCTCTGCTCGTCATCAGATTGACTTTTGCCACTTGAGAAAAATGACATCTCCCATGGGCGTACTACTGCGGAGGATTTGGATCCCTCCTCAGCCTTTCCCGCGGTGGAGTCTCTGGGATCTCCTGACAGAATTCCAAGGAGAGCCTCACTATCGAAAGCAAGTAGAACCTACTCGTAACCGTAGTAGGCCTCTATGTTGATATTTGAGTAGTCCGCCAAGTCGAACCAGTTTTCCTCATTCCATTCTCCAGCCATGATGGCATTAGAATGAAGAGAATCAATCTATCAGGAATTTTTTGGAGCCTTAGGAGAAACCTCTCCCACGGACGGGGCCAACTGTTGATATTTTAATATCGATCTTACGTATAATTTCTTGAATTCGAGAGAAAGTACTCAAGGCTCTCGTATGATCATGCAAAATAAAGACACAAAAAGTTTTATACAGGTTCAGGCCTTCTCTTAGGAGAATAACAACCTTACGTCCTGTGCTATTGTTGTTGAGGAAAGACTTACAAGCAAGGACAGTACAAAAAATTATACACTACTTACAGAACTGATTACTTCTTCTTAGGACTTGTCTCCCCCTCCGACTTGCCCTTCTCCTGCTAAAATTTGTCCCTTATATTGATGGCGATTGCTTCTTGCCAGAAGACGCTTTGACACTTCGCGAGTTAACCACTAGATGACGGTTATTGCAGAGAAACATGGATAGCAGTTCACTATAGCATGGTTGTTGTTAGAGAGATGTGGGTAAGATCATGCGCGGTTATGGAGTATAACACACGTTCTAACTACCTTGTCAGGCTAACCCACTGTGGGAGTAAGTTAGTCGTACATAAGAGTACGACCAGGTTGTCGTAATAATACTTGCAGCTATCCAGTCGTAACATAACTTATGACTAGGTGATCGTAGCATAACTTATGACTAGGTGGTCTTAGCAGGGCTTACGACTAAATTATCATAGCAGAATGTATAACTAGGTAGTCATAGCAGAACTTAGGTTGTCATAGCAGAATTTATAACTAGATGGTTATAGCATATCCTATGACTACTGTATAAAATTTCTCCCTCGTCGTTAAGGGGTATATTAGGAGAGTATGATGACGTAATAAATAGAGGACTATTATATCCTTGTCAGTTATGTTATGCTATATTTATTGTTCTGCTATGCAAGTATTTGGGGAAGACAGTTTTGGTTACAGATGATAAGTTTTGAGAAATAGAGTGTAACCGGACTCTCTGACAACTTCGACGCCACTCGGAGAGTAAGGAGTAAGGACCCAGGAGTAGTATAAGCTACTGCGCTCTGAACTATATATGTTAGAAATGGTGCCAAGTGCATAGCCGTACATATATGTTGAAGGCTTAAAGCTACTGCGCGTAGGGAAATTTGTATCGCTGAAATTTCGCCAGTAACTGCTGGTTATCGGCCTTATTAGTGGATACCGATAAAATTTTATACCAGGTAAAAAATTTCAGTTTCATCAAAATTCATCTAAAAATAAAAATAAAATATTTTAATTTCAATTCAAATTTTTTGGCTGAAAAATTTCTGAATTTCCGATAACCGACAGTTACCGATCATATCGCTGCACTCTCATAAAATTTTTGAATCGATATAATTTTCCCGGGCTGAGCGTACATGGCTAAATCCTTGCTTAATTGCCAACACGCATGAGCTAGCATGTTCCTTTCCTTACTACATTTTGTTGTTTGGCTTTGTTCATTGGAGTGTTTTCATCATTAAGTTCAGTACGTAAGTACAATGTTTGTTACAAACAAAATACAAAGCAATAAGCTAGCTCTGCGGAGCTAGTCACACCACACGTTCTAATCGCCCGATTGATCTCGTGGAAACGCTTTCTATTGACAGAGATGTGTACTTACTGTTAAGAAACCCCTCGCTGGCGACCAGTCCAAGAGATTTCTCTACTAAGAACAAGAACGAATCAACCACAGAAGACAGAATAATAGATTGAACACACAGAGAGGTAGAGAGAACTCCTGGTCTTTCTTTATTGCTTCAATTCAATGGGGTACAAAATCAGCCATATGGCTCTCTATTTATAGGGGAGGGTGAGGTGCCCAATATGGATAGGAACTCGTTTAAACGGAAAGAATCCGTTTAAACGGAAACACTTATCCCTGGTTTCCTAATACTCCCCCTTGGGCACTCATCCGACATACTCATGCCTCGTTAAAACTCCATAAAAACCCAGTGGGAAAAATTTGGAGAAAGAGTACATGATGCATGTTATCTTTGCGATTACGAATTGCCTCATTAAAAACCTTGATCGAGAAACTTCGGAAAACTCGTCAAGGGAAAAAGAGTACAATTCACCTAACTTCATTTAGTCTTGGGACTTTTATTCTTTGGGTACTTGATCTTGAGGATCAAGATTTACTAACGGACTTGAGAGAATTCTCCCCAGATTTCTGCACTTCTCTAAGTCTCATCATACCGATCCTCGCACGCACATTTCAAAACTAGATGCGGGAGGGACTTTGTGAATAGATCGCTAGATTTTCACAAGACTTAGTATCTGATACTTTAATCTCGTCCATCTTTTGCAATTCATGAGCATAGAAGAACTTGGGGTTGATATGCTTTGTGAGATGACTCTTCACATAGCCCGTTTGTACTTTTGCAGCATAGCGGCATTATCTTCATAGATAATTGTGGGGTTTTGCACAATGTTCATTCCACATGACTGCTGGATGTGGTGAACCATTCGGCGTAGCAAGCGTATTCACGTCTTTGCTTCATCTGGCGCTATTATTTACGAGTGGTTCGTCGAGGTAGCTACAAGGCTTTGCTTAGACGATTTCCGAAAGTGCGGTTCCACCACACGAAATACATAGCCTGTTTGTGACTTTGCGGTATGCAGTCGACAGTACCCGGCATCTGCATAGCCAATCAAGTT
Source organism: Melocanna baccifera (assembly GCA_036346265.1). Taxonomy (NCBI): domain Eukaryota; kingdom Viridiplantae; phylum Streptophyta; class Magnoliopsida; order Poales; family Poaceae; genus Melocanna; species Melocanna baccifera. The sequence goes on along the minus strand of CM070695.1, from coordinate 640,979 downwards.
CAGATCTTGATTCTTTACGTAAAACAATCCAGGTCCTTGCTTCCTTGGAGATATCGGAAGATATCCTTTATGCCTGCCAATGCCTTTTGGTGGGCTCTGCACTATACCTTGCTAATAGGTTCACGGCAAAAGCAATATCCGGTCTAGTGCGGTTTGCTAAGTACATGAGTGCTCCAAGCGCACTCAAGTATGGGAATTCGGTCCCAGGACTTCCTCCCCCTCTTCCCTAGGTCGGAAAGGATTTTTTTCTTGCTGTAAAGATCTCCCGATCATAGGTACTTTTGATGTGAATGCTTTCTCAAAGCCGAATCTTTCTAGCACCTTCTGAGTGTAGGTCGTGATGTACTAAGACTCCTCCGAGGACATGCTCAAGGCTGCAGCCTAAGCGAACTTGGTCTTGCTCAAGTCTTTCATTTCAAACTCGACTCCAAGTAGGAGCTTGCTTCTTTTATATCATCCATCGTCCCGATGATATTCGGATCATCTACATACACCGAGATTATGCAGAATCCATTGCAGGATCGCCGTATAAATACATAAGGACAGTCCTCATTGTTCGTGTAGCCTTTCTTGCGAGAGAAAGTCGCTTAGCGATTATACCACATACGCGCAGTTGCTTTAGTCTATCAGAGACTTTCTAAGCTTCACACTGCATCTGATTTCTATTTGCTCTGTCTTGGTTGGAGAGGAATTCCTTGAGGACTTTCATATAAATCTCGAATCAAGTTACCATAAAGGTATCAGATCACAACATCCATCAATTTCATTTTTAAATTCAAGTTCACGCCATTGAGATCAAGTATCTAAAGGTAATTCCACTCATGGTGGGAGTAGGTTTCTTCATAATCAACTCCGGGGCGTTGAGTGAAACCTTGTGCTACCAGCCTTGCTTTGTATCTCACTACTTCGTTTCTTTCATTCCTCTTTCGAACAAATACCCACTTGTGCCCTACAGGGTGCACATGGGGAGGAGTGCGGCATACGGGCCCAAACACTTCTCTTTTGTTCAGAGATAGCAATTCGGTTGCAATTGCCTTCTTCCAATCTTCCTAATCTGATCTTTTCTTACATTCAGCGAGCGATGCAGGCTCGGGATCAAGATCAATGATTGTGACAATTTTCTTTGCGAAGTAGATATCGACATTGGCTGTTGTCCTGTTCAGGGACTCTCCCGTGTGCACATAATTTATAGCTATTTCTTCATGAGTTGCTTCTTCTGGAGCTTCATCTTGCGCATCGCTTCTTTCCATTGCGGTGGCAAGTCCCTTTAGTTTTTCGGCTCCGATGTGTGCGCACACATCCATGCCGATGGGGATATTCAGATCCGGTATGTCCTTTTCAATAGGTGTCATACCTGTGCCAGGTCTCAACTGGCTCCCCTTCTCATTCTAGGGGACTTCGGTGATTGGCTGTGATAAGTCCTTCTTATCCTTTTTCGCCAGGCGTCCCCGGTTACTTTGGATTCGAGGGGCCGGAGTTCTCGTCCTTTTATTCTGAGGCCTTTGGACGGGATTAGGGATACCTTCAATTTTCTTTGGTATTTCGACCCTCTCCGGTGCATTGCGTGCAGGCACATGCGACTTAGTCACGCTCTTCAAATCACTAAAGTGATCAGGCAGTTGATTTGCTAATGCTTGCAAATCGATGATCTTCTGGACCTCTTTTTCAGTTTCACTAGTGCGCGGGTCATGTGCAGGAATTCCCGTGGCTTCCCACGTAATTTCCCGACATTTTTCATCAATGGGTTGATTTCCTTCCCCTAATTGCGGGAAATTATCCTCATCAAAAATGCAGTCAGCGAAGCGGGCAGTATGCAAATCTCCCGACATGGGTTCCAAATACCTGATTATGGATGCAGTCTCATAACCAACGTATATCCCAGTCTTACGGAGAGGACCCATTGCGATTATTTGTGGAGGGTATAGGTACATAAACCTTGCATCCAAACCTCACGAGATGAGAAATTTTCGGTGGTGACCCTTGCGCTAGTTGCATAGGTGAATGGATGTTGTAGGCGAGGGTCTAAAGTTGATGAGATTTCTTGCATGTAGGATGCGTGTCCCCAACATGTAGCGGCAAATTACAATTCTGCAAAAGTGGTCGGGCAATAAATTTAATTCTCTTGATCAATGCCTCTGCCAAACCATTCAGGTATGGACATGCGGTGCAATGCTCAATCGCAATCCCCATTGCCATGCAATAATCATCAAATGCCTTTGAAGTAAATTCTCGGCATTGTCCATTCGATAGACTTGATGCGATGATCGGGAACACATTTACGATGCGAATGATCTGCGAGATCAATTTGGCGAAGCATGGTTTCTTGTGGATAATAAACCCACATATGACCATTTTGAGGAAGCATCAATGAGCACCATGAAATACCTAAATGGCCCTGAGATGGGCTGAATAGGACCGCAAATGTCTCTCTGGATGCGTTCCAGGAATGCAGGGACTTCATCCTTCACTTTCAGAGTGGAGGGTCTAATAATTAATTTCCCGGTGGCACATGCGGGGCACACAAAATCTTGAGATTGAAAAATTCTTCACATTAATATTATGCCCGTGAGAATTGTTAATTATATTCCTCATCATCCTAAGACTTGGGTGGCCTAATCTGTCATGCCAGAGACAGAATAGTTCAGAGCTTCTAAATCATCTTGAGCGATTATGCAGCTGCAGCGCCTTAATGTTGGTATAATATAACCCGTTTCTAGTGAAGGAAGTTTTCTAATACCCTTTTGCCATTCTCTTCGCGCTTCGTGATGAGTAGGTATTCCTTACCGTACTCTTCTTCAGTCTCAACATGGAAACCATTTACGCGAATATCTTTAAAGCTTAAGAGGGTTCTAGTCGAATCTGGGTACAATAATGCGTCTTCAATGACCAAAGTTGTGCCCATGGGAAGTATAATTGTGGCTCTTCCGGAACCAATTATACATGCATCGCTTCCGGCGATTGTCGTAAGGCTACCATTGCTCTTACGAATCGACTGAAAATACTTAGTCTCTCTTAAGATGGTATTCGTGGTACCACTGTCGGCAAGGCATACTTCCTCCATAGGGCGCCACACGTGCTCTAATATAAGGTATTTTATTAATATGTATTAAAATACATACATCACGTAAATAAAACACACAAATATTAGAACATATCATGCCATTGTAAACTGAATAAATGAATGAATTATTCCAAAATCATCCAACCATTATGAGAAAATAAAACTAGAGTACCATTCATGCAAGATCTAACTTGTCCATTTAATGCAAAATAAATGACAATTAACGTCTTATGCATTCTGTGCATCGACGGAATCAACTAGAAAATCGTTGACTTCTTGGCTATCTTTTCAGCGTGATGTTCTCTTGAGAGAAATCATGGAGGTGGTGCCTCTAAGTCGTAAGGGGGTTTCTGCCGGGATGGACTCAACCTCCATCATTTGAGCAGCGGCTCATGATGCTCCCCCTCAACTGCTGCAAAGTGAGCTTCAGGCTGCTCTTTGCCATTTTTCTTCTGGGCTTGGTGGGTATCAATGACATGCTGCGGTGTTTTGCAAATCCGCGACCAATGCCCCACTTGCCACATTTGTAGCAACCTTGGTTCTGCTGGCCATAAGGTTTGCCACTCTCCTTTGCCCTTTTGTCATTTGGAGCATCGACTTGCCTTTACGGGCAACGGTCTTACCCTTCTTTCCCTTCTTTTCATCAAGGGCTTTCGCACCTTGTAGCTTCAGCGTTGGCTTCACGGCGGCGGAGCTGCCTAGTGGTGAGAGGCGTAGTTCTTGCGGAGAAGTTCGTCCCGAGCCTCCGCAACTGCATCATATCAATCAATTGGCGTACTCCTTGTAGCCGTCTTGGCGATAGTTGCGGGCGGATTGTCTGACATTGGGGTGAAAGGTGGGCGAGGTCTTCTCAATCTTACGCTCATCGTGATCGCACGCCACGAGTTGAAGATTGGTACAAGTCTGTGCAAAGCGGTGTACTCCCGACCGTCTTGAAATAGGCAAAACTCGATCCGATCCACTCTGCTCTGCTGAGGAAGAATGGTGTACTTTAGCCTCTCAAACCGCTTCTTGAGTGCGGTCCAGTTGCTAGCGCTTTTCTCCGCCATATACTCATTCTTGAGAGTAATGGAGGTGGTGCACGAGGAAATGAAGTGCCTAATCATTTTCCTCGGTGTGGGTTTGGCGTCATGCCGTCGCCAATCCCAATAGCTGCGGAGTTTCTTGGCTCCAAGTACTATCTCGACATCGGATGCCCACGTCCGATAGTTCTTGCCATCTTGGGCAAGCTCCTCGAACTCCGGTTCGTGATGCCAGTCATCTACATGTGATGAATGGAACATATAAGTTTACTTGAGTAAACATGCATGAAATTATTTCTGCAAGTAAATAAATGGTACAATAGGTTCTCATAATGTCTTATAAATTTCTATGCATTTTCATAATTTCTGCTAATATTCAGTGATTAAAATCAATTAAATAATTACAATTAATCAAAGCAGTAAATAATTGCAGAAAATACATAAAATAATAATAGCATAACGTGCGGGGGCGGCGTCTGGGGCGGGCGGCGGCGGCCATGGAGCAGCGCTGGGAGGAGGCCGTGCGGGCGGCGGCCGTGCGGGGCAGCGCGGGCGGCCATGCGGGGGGGCGCGCGAGGCGGCCATGCGGGCGGCGACCGTGCGGGGCGGCCGGCGGCGGCCATGCGGGGCAGCGCGCGGCGGTGGCGAGGCCGTCTGCGGCGGGGCGGCGGCGCCCGTCGCGAGGGAGCGCGCGCCTGCTGACCGAGCGCGAGAGGCGCTGCGGCGCGGCGCGAGGCCAGCGGCGATGCCATGCGAGAACACGTCGCGGCGGGGCGGGCGGCGTCATGCGGGCACGGCACGAGAGGCGGCGCGGGAGGGCGGTGGCGGCGGGGCTGCGGCGTGTGCGGCGCATGCGGCGCGCGCGAAGGCCGGCGGTGCGGCGCATGCAGCGCAGCGCGAGGAGGCGATGGCGGCGCGCGCGCGGCGCGCGACGCAGAGCCGAGGCGATGGTGGCGCGCCGTTCGGGGCGCGGGCGTGGCGACGACGGCGGCGCCTCGTGCGGGAGGCGGCGGTCGGTATGTGCGCACGTGAGGCCAGGGCCAACCAAACAGAATAGGCGATGCAAAAGAAATTTTGTTTCTCATCTACGATGCAATCAACATCTACCCCGTTTCATAATCTACCGATCGACATTGTGTCGGCGACTTCGTGTCTGCTCGCGGTAGATTTGGGCGGATTTGCATCGTTTTCTACAGTGCAATCAACATCTACCCCGTTTCACAATCTACCGATCGAAATTGTGCCGGCGACTTCAAGTCTACTTGCGGTAGATTAGGGGGATTTGCACCGTAGAAAAACAATCTAGAACGCGAAGAAAAGCAAATTCAAAGCGATCTAGAAAAACCAATCTATTAAGTGCTTCGATGATTATCTTCGTTCACCGGAGTGATTCGTGCTGATAACGTGTTAAGAAACTCCTCGCTGGCGATCAGTCCAAGAGATTTCTCTACTAAGAACAAGAACGAATCAACCACAGAAGACAGAATAATAGATTGAACACACAGAGAGGTAGAGAGAACTCCTGGTCTTTCTTTATTGCTTCAATTCAATAGGGTACAAAATCAGCCATATGGCTCTCTATTTATAGGGGAGGGTGAGGTGCCCAATATGGATAGGAACTCGTTTAAACGGAAAGAATCCGTTTAAACGGAAACACTTATCCCTGGTTTCCTAATACTTACAACTACCTCTGGTCAACTTGGATGAACGTCCAAAACTTGATTGGTAGCAAATCGGCAAGTTTTAATTGGGGTGAAACAAAGCCTGGATACCAAATGGAACATATATAATTTGGCAAATAAACTCTAGATCAACTCTTACCAAAAATGTTGCCAGCAAATCAGACGAATACCAAATCGCATGAAGTTTCCAAATTTCTTCAACCATCCGCTCCGCTTCAACATAAAACCAACACCTCGCCGAGTTCACTCACTCGCACCGAAACCCTAGCTCCACGCCGCCTCCACCGCCCCACCGCAAACACTCGCCGATAGACGACCTCATCGGCGAGATCCTCCTCCGCCTGCTGCCTGCCTAGCCCGCGTGCCTCGTCCATGCCTCCCTCGTCTGCAAGGCTTGGCGCTGCATTGTCAGTCATCACTGACCCCAGGTTCCTCTGCGGCTACTACGCATTCCATCAAACACCACCACTGCTGGGACTCCTTCATAACCTTTACGACGTTGGCTCAATCCTCCACTTTGTCCTTGCCACCGCTGCCCCTTCTTGCCACCGGCGTTTGACTGCCACTGGTGGTCCCTCGACAACCACGACGACGACGAGCTAACCATCTCCTTTAGGCACATGGATCTTATCATATAGGACCCCATCACCGGTGACCAACACTACCTTTCGGAGTGGTGCTCTACGCCACGAGCGGCGGCTACGACCACTTTGATTGCCACGGTAGTGCCTTATTCCTCGTGGTCTCCGTGAGCGGTGATAGCATGGAGACCACATGCGCATGCATGTACTTGTTGGAGTGGATGCACCGGCCACCGTCCAGATCGATTCTGACTCCAACGTCGACATGGTGACCAGCCACCTCGCCGGAGGCGCACTCTACTTCATGTGCGAGAGAGGCACGATAATCTTGCGCTACGGCATGGGCAGGCATCAGGCACCATCTTCATGAGCACAGACTTCGTCGACGTCTTCGCCATCGAGCTGGTCGGGTCAAGAAGGTGGGCAAGAGTGAGGTCTTGTACACCATTGTCCCTACATGAGCTTATACACACCAGGTACATATAGCTTTCCATAATTACTTGTGATTATTCACTCCGCTCATCGTCATCACAAAGCACCGCTGCTCATCATGAATGGTAACCCTAAGAAAGGCTAAGTCCAAAAATGTAGATAGTCTAAGTAAGACACAAGTATAAAGGAATTAAAGAGAAAATAATCCTAATAAAAGTTGGGAATTGCTAACTATTACTCGAGTTTTTTTTTTTGGATTTTAAGTAAGACACAAGTAACAAGGAATTAAAGAGAAAATCATCCTAATAAAAGTTGGGAATTGCTAACTAGTACTTGAGTGTTTTTTTGGATTGAGCACTATAATTTCTCACCATAAGATTTGACTCGAGATTCATGCTCCACCTTCCTCTCAAGCTCCAGTGAGTTAGGGTTCAAGTTGGGTTCACCGGAGTCCCCCGGATTTAGAGGGAGGCCAGGGGAGAGGTAGACTGGTGGTGGGGCGGCGAGGTGGAGGAGGTGGCACCGCCTCAGTCGTGGGCCAAAAGAGGGTGGCAGGTGATGGAAGTCGGCTGGCGTGAAAAGGATGAGTGCTTAGGAGTCGATGGTAGCTGCCGGAGACAAGGAAGGAGGATGGCCTAGGGGGATTTCACTGGAGAGGAAGAAGAAGGTGGGCGTGCGTTCGTGAAATTAAAGATAAAATAGTCCTACTAAAATTTTGGCAAAAAAGCTGCTTTGTTTTGGCAACGGTCAACTAGGATATCAAATAATACAATCTTGCGATTATTTGGCAACAAATCATTTAGCTAGGATATCTAAGATAATACAATCTTGCCATTATTTGGCAGCAAATCGTCTTTATTGTTACCTAGTTTTCGTGATGGTTGGCCTTAATAACATGAGCACCTCTCTCAGTCGACAAACATTTTCATCCTTCTCCTCCACCCAAACCCTCGCTCTACCGAGCACAAGCACCAACCATGGTGACACCACCCCTGCCACCAGTGTTTATAAATTTGGTTCAGATTATACTAAAATATATTTGCTTTCTAAATTTTGAATGCGATCAAACATGTCATGATATATATATATATATATATATATATATATATATATATATATATATATATATATATATATATATATATATATATATATATATATATATATATATAGCAACGTGCATTTCACACGCATGATTACTTGCGTTAGCTTAACACACTAGTGCCAAAAGGAATCTTACCCTATTGGCCTATCTTTTTTATGTAATTCGTAACCTTGTAGGAAATAGAATTCCTACCCCATTCGGAAAGCCGAATGTTCTCAGGATGACAGTCAAATGACCCCCAAGGGTATCTTCTTTTATCTCTTTGTTAAGACCAAATTGTGATGCAGCCAAGAAAAAGGGTGTGTTGAAATTAATCTCAAGTATCATGACTGTTATGGAATTAAAGATAAAATAGTCCTAGTAAAATTTTGGCAGAAAAGCAATCGTATTTTGGCAACAGTCAGCTAGGATGTCAAACAGAATACAATCTTGTCATTATTTGGTAGCAAATCATCTTTTACCTAGTTTTTGCGATAGTAGTCCTTAATAACGCCAGCACCTCGGCGAGTCACCAAACATTTTCTTCCTTCCCCCACATCCAAACCCTCGCTCTACTGTGCACAAGCACCAACCATGGATCTACCATGCCTGCCACTAGTGTTTATAAATTTGGGTCAGATTATACTAAAATATATTTACTTTCTACGTTTTGAATGCAATTAATTATTTCATGCAATACATATATTGCGAAAACATGCACAATTACTAGTATTAGGTTAACTCACTAGTGCCAAAAGGAACCTTCCCCTAGCCTATCTTTTTTATGTGATTCATAACCTAGTAGGAAATAGAATCCCTGTCCCATTCGAGAAGCTAGATGTTCTTAGGATGAAAAAGTCAAATGCCCCCAGTGTATCTTTTTTTATCTCTTTGTCAAGACCAAATGGTGATGCAACCAAGAAAAAGGGCGTGTTTGCAACTGAATTCATGTATCGTGATTGTCATGGAATTAAAGATAAAATAGTCCTACTAAAATTTTGGTAGAAAAGTTGCCTTGTTTTGGCAACGGTCAGCTAGGATATCAAATAATACTATCTCTCCATTACTTGGCAACAAATCGTCTTTAATGTTATCGAGTTTTCATGATTGTTGGCTTTAATAACGCCAGCACCTCTGCGAGTGGCCAAACATTTTCTTCCTTCTCCTGCACCCAAACACTCGCTCTACCGAGCACAAGCACCAACCATGGAGCTGCCACACCTGCCACCAGTGTTTATAAATTTGGGTTAGATTATACTAAAACATATTTAATTTCTATATTTTGAATGCAATTAAATATTTCATGCAATACATATATTGCGAAAACATGTATTTCAAGTGCACAATTACTAATGTTAGGTTAACTCACTAGTGCCAAAAGGAACCTTCCCCTATTGGCCTATCTTTTTTATGTGATTCGTAACCAAGTAGGAAATGGAATCCCTACCCCATTCGGGAAGCCAGATGTTCTTAGGATGAGAAAGTCAAATGCCCCCAAGCGTATCTTCTTTTATCTCTTTGACAAGACCAAATGATGATGCAACCAAGAAAAAGGGCATGTTTGCAACTAAATTCAAGTATCACGATTGTCATGGAATTAAAAATAAAATAGTCCTACTAAAATTTTGGCAGAAAAGCTGCCTTGTTTTGGCAACGGTCAGCTAGGATATCAAAGAATACAATCTCGCCATTATTTGGCAACAAATCATCTTTAATGTTACCTAGTTTTCACGACAGTTGGCCTTAATAACGCCAACACCTCTGCGACTCACCAAACAATTCTTCCTTGTCCCGCACCCAAACCCTCGCTCTACCAAGCACAAGCACCAACCATGGAGCTGCCACGCCTGCCACCAGTGTTTATAAATTTGGGTCAGATTACACTAAAATGTATTTAATTTCTAAGTTTTGAATGCAATTAAATATTTTGTGCAATACATATATTGCGAAAACATGTATTTCACATGCATGATTACTAGTGTTAGGTTAACTCACCAGTGCCAAAAGAAACCTTTCCCTATTGGGCTATCTTTTTTATGTGATTCATGACCTAGTAGGAAATGGAATCCCTACCCCATTCGGGAAGCTAGATGTTCTTAGGATGAGAAGTCAAATGCCCCCCCCCAGTGTATCTTCTTTTATCTCTTTGTCAAGACCAAATAGTGATGCAACCAAGAAAAAGGGCGTGTTTGCAACTGAATTCAAGTATCGTGATTGTCATGGAATTAAAGATAAAATAATCCTACCAAATTTTTGGCAGAAAAGCTGCCTTGTTTTGGGAACGATCAGCTAGGATATCAAAGATAACGCAATCTTGCCATTATTTGGCAACAAATCATCTTTAACATTATCTAGTTTTCACGATAGTTGGCCTTAATAACACCAGCACCTCTGTGAGTCGCTGAACATTTTCTTCCTTCTCCTGCACCCAAACCCTCTCTCTACCAAGCACAAGCACCAACAATGGAGTTGTCACGCTTGCCACAATTGTTTATAAATTTGGGTTAGATTATACTAAAATATATTTACTTTCTAAGTTTTGAATGCAATTAAATATTTCGTGCAATACATATGTTGCGAAAACATGTATTTCACATGCATGATTACTAGTGTTAGCTTAACTCACCTATGCCAAAAGGAATCTTCCCCTATTGGCCTATCTTTTTTTTATGTAATTCATAACCTAGTAGGAAATGGAATTCATACCCCTTTCGAAAAGCCGGATGTTCTCATGATGAGAAAGTCAAATGCCCCCATGTGTATCTTCTTTTATCTCTATGTCAAGATCAAATGGTGATGCAACCAAGAAAAAGGGCGTGTGCAACTGATTTCAAGCACCATGACTGTTATGGAATTAAAGATAAAATGGTCATACTAATTTTTTGGCAGAAAAGCTGCCATATTTTGGCAACGGTTAGCTAGTATATCGAAGATAACACAATCTTGCCATTGTTTGGCAGCAAATCGTCTTTATTGTTACCTAGTTTTCGCGATGGTTGGCCTTAATAATGCATGCACCTCTCTCAGTCGGCAAACATTTTCTTCCTTCTCCCGCACCCAAACCCTCGCTCCACCAAGCACAAGCAGCAACCCTGGTGCAGCCACACCACCGGCGCCCACCAACTATGTTGATTGACGACCTCATTGACGAGATCCTCCTTCGCCTCCCGCCAGATGAGCCCGAGTGCCTCGTTCGCGCCTCTGTTGTCTGCAAGCCTTGGTGCCACCTCCTCACCGACCCCACCTTCCCCCTACGCTTCCGTGAGTTCCATGGAACACCTCCATTACTAGGTTTCATAAGCAATGAGAATGTTGCCGACATCGCCCGCTTCGTCCCCACCGCCGCCGCCTCCCCCTTCTCCCAACCTCCACCAGCGTTTAACTGCTACAGTTGGTGGGCACTCGACTGCCGCCATGGCCGCGTCCTCATCCTCTCCTTCGGGCCTATGGATCTCATCATCTGGGACCCCATCACCGGCAACCAGCAGCGCCTGCCCCTGCCCGCGCACCCCCACTTCTATTGCGCCGGGGCAGTGCTCTGCGCTGCTCACGGCTGCAACCACCTCGACTGCCACGGTGGCCCCTTCCTCGTGGTCTTCGTGGGCACCGACGACGAGGAAGATGTCATGTGGGCGAGTGTATATTCGTCGGAGACCGGTGAGTGGAGCGCGCCAACCACTGCTGAGGTTGATTCCAACGTTGAGATGGTGCCAAGTCTCCTCGTCGGAGACACACTCTACTTCATGTGTGAGAACGGCATGGGAATTCTGGGGTACGACATGGGAAGGCATGAGCTATCGGTGATCGACCTGCCGCTCGAGCTCGATGGAATCATGGCCGTGGTGGACGGTGGGCTGGGGCTCGCCGGAGTGGGTGAAGACTACAACCTCTACCTGTGGTCGTGGCAGGCGGGTCCCGACGGTGATGGGGGCTGGGCACAAAGCAGGGTCATTGAGCTGGAGAAGATGCTCCCCGTTGGTGTCCCCTCGGCCTCACTTGATGTGATTGGCGTCGCAGAGGGCACAGACATCATTTTGTTGGGAACCGAGGTTGGTGTGTTCAAAATCGAGGTCAACTCAGGCCGGGTCTGCGACGTCGGCGTGTGTGGGCGCTACGACGCCATCGTTCCCTACATGAGCTTCTACACTCCAGGTACAACCTTCCTTAAATGTGATTTGCGAATGTTCAGACTGCAAGCATTATTTCAGTTAGTGACATCAAAGTATGGTCGATAGTGTCCATGCTCAAGAACAATTCGTTTCAGATGTACACGTCCTAAACCCAATACTGTAAACTTTCAAAGCTATACATACGCCATGTAGGTGAATGTTGAGCTATATAGCAATGTTTTAAGTTCTATGGATTGTATCTTTTCAGATCTTGCTAGGATCCAGCAGATTGCCACCGCCGGTGAGGACGCGGTGATTCATCCATCAACCTGAGCCTGCTGCCGTTGGCGACCTGCAGAGCTGAGGCTGAGGCTCTAAGTATCTGGTTTTCAATCGCTGGTTTATCGAATAATGCAGCAAGCTATCATGGTCGATGTGTATGCCTTGTAAAAGACTTGACTTTTATCATGGTGAATCAGTATGTCTCTTCTCGTTGAATTGTTTGTGATCATAGCCAAAGATCTATGTTTCAGGTTTACATTTTGTCTTATCCGAGTTAAAGTTCAATTCATGCTTGGCAAGCCCACAAGGTTGATTACTTGATTGCCACTGCGAAGATCATTACTACTATAGAGTATTTGCCACTTGATGTCTCGTATAGATCTAGAGCCATATGTCAATGACACATCCACTTAAATAAACCTCCATGTCAGTGACACATCCACTTCAATTAAGAACCAAAGAAAAAAAGAAATTAAGAAGCCCATACCAAATCAGGCACGAGATTCGGGGCGCTGCAATTCGCCCCACGCTGCGCTCGTCGCTCCGCCTCCGCTCCACGCCCGCCTCGCCGCCCTCCTCTCCATGCTCCGCCCGCTCCCACGCCGCGCACTGCTCCGAGCTCCTCCGCAGCGGCCGCCTTTCGGACGCTCACGCCGTGGCCTCCCGGATCGCGCAGGCCCCCACCGACCCGGCCGACTCGGACGGGCTCGTCGCCTTCCACTCCCGCATCGGCGACCTCGCCTCCGTGCCTCGTCCAGTCGGGCAGCGCGTCCCAGCTCCAACGCCTCGCCCGCCTCAGGGGCCGTGCCATGTACTCCGAGGCGATGGACGTGTTCGTGCTCTGGGACTGGGACGGCCCCACGCCGCTGCCCGTGTCGGAGCTCCACCTCCTCATCCCGGGGCTGTGCTCCAAGGGCGCCGTCCATAATGCCCGCTTCCTGTTCGACGCAATGCTCGGTTCGGGCTTGGCGGCCCCGGCCCGCGCCTACCAGTCGCTCGTGTTCGCCGACTGCAAGGCGCGGCTCTCGCTCGAGGCCAACGAGGTGTGCCGGCTCATGGTGAAGAAAGGGATGTGTCTGGATAGGGTGCTGTGCACGCCGGGAGGGGTGGCCGGAGCTGGCGCTCGATGTGTTTGATAGGATGCGCGGGGATGAGAGTGTCGAGCTGCTCATACAACCCCCCGGGGGCAAGAGTTATGTATACTCGTGCTGATAACGTGTTAAGAAATAGACAAACGACAATGTAATCTATGCAATCAATCATAAAGAATATAATAAATCAATCACCATAAGAGACAACTGAGGGAGAACATCAAAATGTAGTTTTTATTAATTTTAAATCTATTTTTTGAAGATCTACGGGTAGGCTATGCAAGTAAAATTTCAAAAATTCTACCGCGTAAAAGGGACCTCCTCTAGTAATAGATCACGGGATTACCTCTAGATGCGCAGACTCGTAGCGGAAGTAGAGTCGATGTGGCGTGTTGATGCAGTTGTAGTCGTTCTAGCAAAACGTCTCCTCCTTCAGATCCTTGTGATCGTCACAAGTTGCGAATCGTCCTAGTGTTGAAGCTTCGCGTCAACAACTCCAAGGTATCCACACGTACGGGGCAGGATGTAACATCCCAAAAATTTGCTTTCTTCAAAACTAATTCCAAAATAATTATTTAAAAATATCTGGAGTTTATTTGGATTTTCTGGAGCCTAGTTGGATTTTTGTTTCTAGTTTTTATTTAAAATTTAAAGCAAGAAAATGTATTTTAAATATTTTATTAAAGCTAAAAAGAGTTTATTTTATTTTCCTAGCCTTCCTAATTTATTAATTAATTTTGAGAGTTTTCTAGAATTAAAAATCAATTTTGAAAGTCAAAAAGTATTTTATAAACATATTAAATGCAAATCTGAAATTAAAAATATTTTTCCTAAGTCTAAAATGCTTCCAGGAATATTTTATGATTTTTCTGGAATTTTTAGACTATATTAGCTATTTTCTAAGTATTTATAAAGTTTCTAGTATTTTCTGAAATTTTATTCCGAAAATAAAAATCATTTTAATCCTAGCCTGCCACGTGTCGTTCTCGGATTAAATCCATCTCTCTCCACGAGTTAATCCTAGCCATACAAAGTCACTTACCCCTTCATATTCATCCAAAGGCCATCATCTACTCACTTGCCACGTGTCGCGAATCTGACGGCCAGTACCCTTTCACTTCCTCCCTCTCTCTATTACATATGGACCCCACATGTCATATGTTTCTTCAACCTCTCCTTCTTCCTCCTCCCACTCTCTCTCTCCTCCACCATTAGAGCCGAAACAAAGTTTTAATTACCATCCGTTTCCTCCTCTTAACTCCCGATTAAAGCGTGGAAACGGACGCCCTAATCACCCTCATCAATCTCCCGGCCGTTCCCCAACCTTTAACCTTCTCAAAACTGAAATCTCTTCCCCTCCCTTATCTTTCTATAAATTGGCCTTCCCTCATCATTCTCTTCCTTTTCCTCCTCATTTTCGGCTGGCTTCCGCCTCCTACCTCTCCCGCCACCCCGGCTACCCCGCCGCCCTACGCCGCCCCGCCGCCGGTCGCCGGTGAGCCGCCCCCCGTGCGTGCCCCCATGTCTCCCTCTATGATTCCTTCTTCAACTATATTCAATCTTGTTTATTTGATTTGTTGTTGCTCCTTTGTCAAGAAAGACTAGATGCCCATTTGGCTAAGAGAGACATGGTAGTGCATGCATGCATGAGGTTGTGTGTTCAAATCCTGGGCATGCAATTTTCGGTTGGACTATTAGCCAATTTTTGTTCACCTTTAGTCAATGACAAGCGGGACCCACTTGTCATAAATTATTAAAATAAAAATCTGTACCCAATGACAACCGGGCCCCACGTGTCATACACTCCACAATATCCCAAAAATCAGCCAAAATAAGATTCCAGAGAATATTCTCTCGTTTTGCATTTTCTGGAATTTCCAAACCGATCAAACTTCGAATCGCTCGTTCTCCGTCGTCCGAACTCCGAATCCAGTGATTCAAATTTCTAAATTTGTCTAAAATCATAATCTAAGTTGCAGTATATATTTTATATTTTTGTGATTTTATTTGTATTTATTTATTTGTTTGTTTTATCGTTTCGCGCGTAGAACCCGACGTCGCCAAGAAGATTTTCCGATCCGCAAGAAGAAGTTCCATATAGCGCAAGAAGGCAAGTCTCCTTTGATCATCTTGTGCCTATGTTTGCTAAAATTATTTTATTATTTTAAATTTAGATGCATTGCTATGTTACATAAAATGATAACTTATGTCTTAAGGTATTAGTTAATCCAACCTTGTTATGCCCTCAATTGCAGTTGAATGCCATGTACCTTTGTAACCTTAGTATGTTCTTTGTCTCAATAATGAGATTATTATTAAATCTTTGACAAATATTAGAATGGTAGTAAAATGCTTAGTCATGCTATTTAACCTTTGTAACTTTGGAATGGGAAATTATAATTCTTTAAACTAGTCTGTTGTATTCAAAAATTTAGTGGTGATTGGTGTTGCCACTGTTCTTTTTAAATAAAATAAAATGGTGAAAATTTGTTTTAGACTTGGGCGGATGGTTAGTTTGGATTGGTGCGGTAAGCACGAGATCTTGTAAAGTGTATGTTCCGTCCTAGTCGAGTAAGGACCGACGCTTGTGATTGTCCAAACTGAGCACTACCGTACAACCACAAGTCTATATGGGTATGACCTAGCCGAATAACTTACGTTAGTTTAGTTTAGGTGCCACCAGTGGAAAATGGGTGCCAGGGATTTACTGGTTTACTCATAGTGAGGAACATGGATTTACTGTACTCGCATGGCGCAAGAGGGGGCTTCTGACTGTGGTGGATTTAACCCTTCAGCGGTGAAACCTCAGCGGGTGGTATCTAGCTAGACTAGAGTGAGGTAAAGGCTTTGTGATATTTTATCTGGGTCTCATGCTAATGGAAGCATATTGACTATTAAGATAATTTATCTCTTGTGGGTAAAGTTGTACCAACTCTGCAGAGTAATAAAACTATTCGAATAGCCGTGCCCACGGTCAAGGGCTGGCAAGGAATGCATTCACATGGTAGACTTTGATTTTGATTCTAAAACAAAAGTTTTGGGAACTCGGGAGTGGTTGGAACTCTCGGGAGTGTGTGTCCTGGCGGATGGAGCCAGTGAGGGTGGATGGAACCCGTAATTTTAAACCTTGGCGGTTAGAGCCTGTTTACTAGTGATGGTGGTTGGAACCTTCACTAGAAAATTGTATCTAGTTTCAGTATTGCAATTATTTTTGTTAAATTGATGCTTTCAAAATTACATAATGGTATGTGAAATAAAATGTTACTTTATGCAAAAGACCCATATAACCTTCCTTTGTTAAGCCCTTCATCTACTGCATCTTTCCCAAGACTTGCGGAGTACTTTATGTACTCACATACTACACTTTAAAACAACTCTCAGAGGAGGTTGAAGCTCAAGAGGCGGACTACGACTACTTCGTGGATGGATTCGACGGAGGCTTTCCAGATTTCTAGGTTGCGTTTCCCCAGTCAATTGCATGTGGCGTATTGATGGGTCTTGCTTAAGTTCCTTTTGCTTCCGCTGTAATTTCTGTTTGGTGTGAGGTCTTAAAACCTCATATGTAATAAAAGACTTGAGTGCAGTACTCTCGATTATTGTAATAAAGCGTTGTTGGTTATGTATCATGTCTATTTAACTGTGTGCACTAGCTTTGATCTGGGACTAGTGCGGTAATACACAGAAGATTCTGGAGTTGCTGCTCCGGGGTCTCACACAGGAACACTACACGCCGGAGTGCTAGCGCCGGCGGCGCTGTATTAGATGAGGAAGGTGTGGCAACTAGGGTTTCGGGAATTCTGAATTCTCTTATCAAACTCTATGCCACATCCCCTCTATTTATAGGCATCCATCATAATGGGTCTCGAACTGGAGGCCCATTAGGAACTCATGGCCCATAAGAATTCGGATCACTATCCGAATTAAGTCCCAGCCCTTTAAGTGTGCTATAGGTTCACATACACTTAGACATAACCTGAGTACTCCTACTCGTCCACTAATCGGCAGCGGCCCCTTAGCAAGACATGTCGACTCCTAAGTATATGCAAAAATCATATCGGACGAACCTCAACAAAACTCATACATTTCCCTTTGCCTCACGATATCGGTTAAACTCAAGGCGAGTACGTGTCATCCTTGTTTGGTTAGCTCAACCACTCTTTCTCGATTATGTGATTTGAATTTCCGACTACGGTTAACTCTTTAACCGTGAATAGCATGGCCATGCATTTCTGGAATTCAATCACTCGAGAGGCCTAGAGATATCTCTCCTGCTGCCTGGAGGGGCAAATCCTATCTTAATCGACCATGCCTCAATGCACGCATCATAACAAAACCCGAAAGCTACTTTTATGACTACCCAGTTACGGAGTAGTGATTGGCAACCCCAAAGTCAATCATTATGCATCTTGAGTACGTGCGACGATCTCAAGTCTTAAGGACATAGCATACGCATTGTGAATGAAACCAACTAATGACGGTAAGAATGTAACATTCTCGCAGTGTTTCATGGTGGGTCGATCCAACCCCATGTTTGCTAACATGTGTCCATATTATTGGTTTAATATCTTTATATCTATGACCCGTGAAACATGGTCATCAACCAATACATATGCTAGCCTATTAATATGTGTCCTCATATGTTTGACTAGGGATCATCTAAGAATAATCATGCAGTAATATAGAGTTTCACAATCAAGTCACACACTTGATAATAAATATTGACGATGTTATTCAAGAAACCAGATAAATTATCTAATAATTCATGAACATAATAAACAGAATCATCTCTATGATTGTCTCTAGGGCACATCTCCATCATTTTTATGGTCTAAACTCCTAAAAGTAGTTCTGGTATTTGTTCATATCATAACCTTCTAGATTTTATAACAATGTTAATGTAGCATCCTATTTAGCAAGACCAAATTAAAAATAAAATAATATATTTAAAACTTAGTCCCACTAATCATACTTAAAATGCATTCTCTCCTTTCTCCTCTCTCAACATAAGCTTACCTATTAGGAAGCTATATCTGCCAACATCAGTGATGAAGCCACTAACATGAGGAAAAACACTCATGAAACCAATTTAGAGGTGAAAATGAATGGTTTTGATATTTTAATAATACAAAGTAAACGATTTTAAAGTTGAATATTATTTTTCAAACTTAAACAATAATTTAGAATTAAAAAATAGACTTTCCTGCCGCAACAAACCCCCAAAGATAACTTTGCAAGAAATCATCAACACGTATTTTCTGCCATAGGGGTACATGTCCCTACGGGATCCACCGTTCAAACCACCTTTCAGATCCGTGTCCGTATTTGGCAATATGAATCAATACACAATCGTATTTTGTACGCAAGCCTTATACATACCTCGCTGAAGGGCCGCCGCCTCGCCGGAAACCTCGTCGCCTTGCCGATAACCCTGCCGTCGCTGGAAATCCACCGGAAACCTCATCGCCTCGTTGGAAACCTCGAGGTTTCCGGCAACGGCCGAGTCGCTACCGCATCCGGCCGCTCCCTGTCGCGCCGCCACTGGATCCACCCGAATCCGCCCATCCCAAGCCACGGACGGCGAGCCATGGCGACGGGCAGAGCTGGGAGGCGATGGGGCGGCGGAGCTTGGGGCAGGGGCGGCCGGCCGTCACCGGAGTGAGACCGGAGATAGGAGAGGAGAGAGGATGATTCTTATAAAATGATGAATACATACTATAATACAATTTGGGGGATATGTATGCACGAATCTCAAAGCGTGGTTGATGGTGGATGTGGTGTGCGCATATATGCACCTATGGGCAAAAATATGATTCCCAAGAAATCATCTCCGGAGCTGTCCATCCACAGGGCAAATTTCACGTTCCTCCCTACAACAACTGCTATAATGTGTAGTTAGTTCAACTTAATAATTTCTTATAATTGTAGATATATATGTGTGTACTCAATTTTTTGCTATCTGTCAAGTTCATGTACAACAATTCGATTTGGTATGATGTCTGTTCTGTTTTTGCATGGATGATGGAAGCATTGGAATTCTATGTGCCTTTTAAAAAAAAAAAGCTTTGTAGTCCTGTTTCTGATAATAGAAGTTGGTGTTACCCCTTCTATTAAAAAAAAGTACTTTTTTATATGAAAGTGGAATTTTGTATATAGACTTCGTTTCCATAGTCAGCAGGTGTTGATTCACTGTAATTTAGTAAGCATGTAATGCCACTGCAAGATGGTAAAATAATTATAACAAGTGTTGAATTTCCATGCATGAACTTAAAAGTAATGGTGAGAAATTGTCAAATCTTGACCTACAACAGTACAAGTGGAATCTTGCAAGTTTTCAGTAGAGTCAGCGAGTCTGGTGCAATTTTCTGTATAAAATTTATTCGTCTTGGTTCAACACATACATAATAATAGAGAAGTATTACAATAGGTTATACAACCTTCATCAACAAATTGAGGCAACTGAACAGCCTCTTCCCAATAATGCGTACGAACTTCTACTCTCCAAGAGCGAACGCAGTGGCATCGAAGCTGTCGGAGAGGCCGGTGCCGGTCTTGAAGGTGACCTTCTCCGGCGAGGCCTCTGGCACATAGACCTCGACGACGCTGAGCCAGAGCAGGAGCTCCTTGGTCTTGACGCCGGTGATCTTCTTGAGCTTGCCCTTCTCCGCGAACGCCGTGACCTCACCGGCGTAGGACACGGTCTGCTTGATCTTCTTGAAGGTGTGCTCGATCTTCTTCTTCCTCTGCACCAGCCACATGAACCCGCTTGCACGGTTGTAGCCCAACTCCTCGATGTCCTCCATAGGCAGGAGGCCCTTGGGGAGGCCGAGCTCGCCGAGGAGCTCGACGGATTTGTTCCTGCAGGCGGCGTCGCCATGGAAGACCTCGGCGCCGTCGCGGTGGCTCTCAATGGCCTGAGATGCCATGCTTTACTATCTATGTAGCTCGATCGAGTATCGAGTAAGAGTGGTAGTTCTAGCTTGTGGGATTCGAATGACGAGTGTGTGTGTGTGTGTGATTTGAGATGGAGCTAGCACAAGGGTAGCTCATATAGAGGCATAGTCCTGCTGTGTCGCAACAAACAATGGGTTCTGGTTCAGCATGACCACGAGCAGTCCTATTTGATTTTGCTGGCGAAGGCCTTGAATTTGACGAGGACCACGGTGGTGTGCTCCCCAACGTAGAGTCAGCATTGCCGGTCCTAACTTTTAATTTGCCCAAAGATATTCTCTAGAATGTATGGTTTGCATATATGAAAAAAAAACTTTCATAATATTATAGTTTCATAACTTTTCTCGAGCACGTGATAATTAAATTTAGCAGTCGAAATCGCAACTCCTATTGATTTAGATGGAGTATCTTTTAACCAAGATGCAGAGGCAACTTTTAACCAAGATGCAGAGGCAACCAGTCAGATATAATCCATCATCTACTTCTGCCATCGAGTCCACGAGAAGTCGAGAATGACTATTATTATTTGATTCCAGGGGAAGAAAACTACTAGCGATCAAAACCACGAACTTTGCCTTAATTTCCTTGAAGGACAAATAAAAGATAGGTACGTCGCCCTCGTATGACCTGCCCACAAGGTTGAGCAGTTCTGCCATCGAGTCCAGTCGCGCCGGGCCGGCCAGGTCACTCCATTCAGGGGCGGAGGATAGTCGAGGTCAACGTCGCCGAGGCAGCGCCGGAGAAGGTCACCTTCAAGACCGGCACCGGCGTCTCTGACGGCTTCGACGCCGCTGCGTTCGCGCCTGGGGAGTAAGGAATCGCCCAGCTAGCCTGAAATGATGCCAAATGCATAACCGTACATGTTAAAGCTGCTACATATCTTATCCTCTTGCATTTCGAACATATCTTTCGCATGGAGAATATATAGCTGTAAAAAAATGAGAATATGCATAAGTCTTCCTATGATTCCTATGGTTAACGAATACTAGTCCATAATCTTAGTCTCTTTGTAAAGGAAAACTAGCCAGTAATTTGTCCTGCACGAAACTAGTCGATCGCATTTTTACGCCCCCGTCTGAAATGCGAGGATTTGAGATGATCGGATGATCTGAAGTACACATCCCAAACCCAATTCTGTAGACCTTCAAAAGTTACATACCTCGTATGGGTAAGCTGAGCTATAACATGGTTACAAGTCTTATGCGTTGTTCTTTTCAGATCCTGCAGATTGGCACCAGCAGTGACGACGCGGTGATCCATCGATTAACTTGAGAGCCTGCTGCAGTTGGTATCCTGCGGACCTGCAGAGCTGATGATGCTTCAACTTCTTTTGTCCTCAGTTGGCAGTTGAAGTAAGAAACGGCTCAGTCAACGTGGTCATTTGGTATGCGTTGTTTTCAGTTGGGCGGTTCAAGAAAGAGCAGATCGTCATAGTCAATTAGCATGTTTCTTCCTGTTGAATTGTTCGTGGTTGTGAGCTGAGATCTATGTTTCGGATTAACATTTCAGTTTATTTGGACTTGATGTATGCTTACATTTTGTCTGAAAAATGGTTTCATGCTTAACAGGCCAACTCGGTACTCATATATTGAATCTATCATCTTTTTTTCCCCTGAAATGAATCTCGGCTCCAAGCGAAGGACAAGAGACTCGATAAGAAAAGAAATGATCGACTCCGACGTGTTCCGGCGGAATCCGAGCGATCCCATTTTTCTGCCGCGGAGGCAGAGCAGGTGATGGTTTTAAGCCTGGATCAAAGAACTCAACGAGAGCAATCGGCTATTGCCTGAAGATGAACAGGAGACCCAATACTCAACGCAGAACACAGTATGTTTTGGTGCTGCCGAAACTTCACAGCGTTTCCAGGTTTTCTTCTTCTCTACTTATGGAAAATACCAAGGACTACAATTGGAAAGTAAAGACTGCAAATGGAAAGCAACAAATTCTAATTGGGCACCATGATCGGTTTCTGATTTCGGCCATGTACAGTTTGCCCGACACCTTGTTTTGCAAAGGAAACAGAGAAAACGGAAAACATCTGCTAAAGAGGGAAAGCAACTGCTAAAGGAAGGAAAGTATCTGCTAAACAGATATGCAAAGTTTATACTAACAAATCACTCCCTTAAACTTTGCATGTGCCTCCTGCATCGATCATCCCAATCTTTGTCCGCAGTTCTTCGAATTTGGTTCGCCCAAGCGGTTTGGTCAGGATGTCGGCGAGCTGTTCATCCGTGCTTATGAACTGCACTTCAACCTTCCCTTTGTCGACACAATCACGAATGAAGTGATATCGTGTGTCAATATGTTTGCTTCGCTCGTGAAACACGGGATTCTTGCTTAGTGCTATGGCTGCTTGATTGTCCATTAGCAACTCAATGGTCTCTTCTTTCTTCCCCTGAAGCTCACCAAGTAGCCGGCTCAACCACACTCCCTGACAGGTAGCCGTGGTTGCAGCGATGTATTCCGCCTCGCAGGATGACAAAGCGACAACCTTTTGCTTCTGCGATTGCCAACTCACAGGGCTTGCTCCATAGAAAAACAACACTCCCGTGGTGCTTTTCCTTGTGTCAATGTCGCCGGCCATGTCACTGTCGCTATAGCCGACAAGTCGAGCACCTTTTGTCCTACGAGGGAAATGGCACCCGAACTGGATTGTTCTGGCCAAATATCGCAAGACCCTTTTGACAGCAGCTAGATGTTCGGATGTAGGCGATTCCATGAACCTACTCACATATCCGACTGAGAAAGCAATGTCAGGACGTGTATGTACCAAATACCTGAGACTTCCAACAATGCGTCGATACTCCGTGGCATCAATCCGAGGGGCCGAGCTGTCCTTGCTCATGTGAAACCGGGGCTCCATCGGTGAATGACATGGGTTGCATCCAGTCATTCCGGCGCCAGTTAGGATCTTCCTTGCATAGCTCCCTTGATACAATGTGATGCCGTTCTCATCTTGGCGAACCTCAATCCCAAGATAGAATGTAAGCAAACCGAGATCGCTCATCTTGAATTGCTGCATCATCTCCTTTTTGAATCTTGCAATCTGCTGCTTGTCTTGCCCGGTGACGACAAGGTCGTCAATGTAGACTCCCACAAGGAGCCGCTGATCACCTGTGCCTCGTACATACATTGCATGCTCCGATATGCATCGACTGAACCCGAGCTTCAGCAGGGAGTTGTCAAGCTTTGCATTCCACGCTCGAGGGGCCTGCCTCAAGCCGTAGAGTGCTTTGTCCAGGCGTAGCACCTTATGCTCTTGTCCTGCCACAATGAAACCAGGGGGTTGCGCAACATATACCTCTTCCTTGAGCTCCCCATTTAGGAAGGCCGATTTGACGTCGAGATGGTGAACGGCCCATCCTTCGTGTGCTGCCATGGCCAGTAGGAGCCGCACCGACTCCAATCTAGCTACCGGCGCAAAAACCTCCTCGAAGTCGACACCTTGGCATTGCATATACCCTTTTGCGACGAGGCGCGCTTTGTGCTTGACAATGGCTCCAGAAGGGTCCTTTTTCAACTTGTAAACCCATTTGAGCCCAATTGGTCGATGTCCGGCAGGGAGATCGACGAGTCGCCAAGTGCCATTGTCTTCTACGGATCTCATTTCCTCGAGCATGGCTTTTCTCCAAGCTGGATCATGCTCGGCTTGTTGGAACGAAGTGGGCTCCTATCCACCGATCTGTAGGTGGAGTTCTTCTTCCCCCAAGACGCGCGGAACAAAACCGGGAACTGGAGCATTCCCGACGAGTTCGTTGATGGAGTGTGTGCGCGTTGGGCAGTCGTCGTGATCGGCGTCGAGCGCAGCATCATCCGGCGATGGCTCCTCCTCCTCAGGCGCACTCCCTGTCGCAGGAGCTGGAGGTGCACTCCCTGTCGCAGGAACTGGTAGCTGCTCCTCGTGCGCAGCATCATCATTCGGCGGTGGCTCCTCCTCCTCATCTGTTGCAGTCGTAGGAGCGGACGTCCCGAGCGTCCCATGCGACTCAACTGTGAACTCACAGCCAGTGCATGATGCTGTGCCTTCCGTGGAGCCTTGTGCATTCTCCACCGTCTCGTGCCAATCCCATGACCTGTCTTCGACAAAGACAGTGTCGCGGGTGACATGCACGCGTCCGGTTGCCGAATCGAATGCTCGATAAGCTTTGGCACCGAGTTCATATCCGAGAAAGATCATTGCAGTGCTCCTGTCTTCCAGCTTGGAGATGTGTGGCCGAGTGTTCTTGACGTAGACCACGCACCCAAATGTGCGTAGATGCTCGACGCTTGGCTTCCTTCCATGCCAAGCTTCATACGGTGTCTTCCCGTCGAGTGCCTTCGTCGGCGCCCGGTTCATGAGGTATACGGCTGTCGTGACGGCCTCACCCCAAAACCGTGCCGGTACATCCTTGGCCTTGAGGAGACTGCGTGCCATGCCTAGCACGCTTTGGTTTCTCCTCTCGACGACTCCGTTTTGCTGTGGGCTGTATGGTGCCGAGTGATGTCGTTGCACACCATGGTTTGCGCAATGCTCCGCGAATGTCGCTGACGTGAACTCCCCTCCGTTGTCGGTCCGCAGTGTACGGAGCTTCCGCCCGGTTTCCACCTCAACACGAGCCTGAAAGCGTTGGATCGCTATGGCTGCGTCGCTCTTTGCTGCAAGCAAAGTAAGCCACATATAGCGACTATGATCGTCCACTAGGAGCAAGAAATACAGCTTGCCTCCTGGAGTTGGTGGCGCAATCGGGCCGCACAGATCGCCGTGGACAAGGTCCAGCAATCCGGTGGCTCGATATGAGGTCTTCGTTGGGAAGGTCGTCTGGCGATGCTTGGTGGAGACGCAGCAGTAGCAGACTTGATTGACACGGTCAATCTGCGGCAATCCTCGTACCATGCCTTCCCGTGACATCCGGCGCAGCGCATCAAAGTTTAGATGCCCGAACCGTGCGTGCCAGCGCCATGCATCATCTTCATGTTGAGCCGCCAAACAGACCGGACGTGCAAGCTTGAGGTTGAGCACATACAGTCTGTTGCGCCCACGGTTCACCTTGGCGAGGAGGACACGCTCGCGATCCCACAAGTGCAGTACGCCTTCTTCGATCAACACCTTCGCGCCGTTTTCATCGAGCTGCCCAATGCTTACAATATTGTTACGGAGTTGTGGAAGAAAGTAAACTCCGGTGAGGGTGCGATGCTGGCCGTTCTTGCATGTGAACAATATGTCGCCGCGCCCTTTGATGTCGACGACGGAGCCATCGCCGAACCGCACGGTTCCGCCGATGCTTGTATCGAGCTCGATGAAGACATCCTTTCTCCCGGTCATGTGGTTTGTAGCACCGGTATCGAGGTACCACTCATCCACATATGGCTCACCGTCGGTGCCGAGATGAGCTTGCGCGCGAGGTTCCTCTATCTGGGCGAAGTTGGTGTCGAGGTGCACCGTGTTTGCCACGGCGCATGCTTGTGCCATGAGTAGCGCGGGCTCGTCATCTTCTGCCTCCGCCAGATTAGCTTGGTTGCCTCCGCGCTTGGGTTGCCTGCAACCTTTTGCCCGATGCCGGTCGTCCACGGTTCGGCCTGGTCACGCCAATCCCGTCTTTCGCCAATCTTGGTGTCGCCCTTCTTGCGCTCTGGCTTGCCGCGGCGCCTGGGACGGCCACCGTCAGCCCTGCCCTCTGGCTTCCCGCGCTGGCGCTCCTTCAAGTGAGATGCCCACTCCTGTTCTGTGAGGAGCAATCTGCCTTCGCCCGTGGTAGAAGATGGATGTTGCATCGACTCGACACAGCGCTCCTCAGCGCCCAGCAAGCGCCCAGTTACTTCTTCGATCGTCAATGTTGACAGATCAAGAAGCGTTTCCATGGAGTATATCACATGGCCAAATCTGGGTGGTGCAGCACGTAGGTACTTTTCAATCACCTTCGTGTCGTCGATGATCTCCCCGAGCTCCGCTAGCTGGCTCACCAGCCCGGTCAGCCTCAGAGCGAAGTCTTTGACGCCCTCTCTTTCCTTGAACGCCAAAGTCTCGTACTCAGTACGAAGCTTCTGGGCTTTGGCCTTCTGGATCCTATCGGACCCCAGACGGAGGGTCTTGATGTAGTCCCAGGCCGCCTTGGCGTTCCCCTTGCCGATGAGCACTCTGGTCATCTCCGGCGGCACGGCTTTGATGAGTGCTTCGATGGCCATCCGATCATCTTGCAGGTCGGCGTCGCCGTGGTCGATAGCATCCCACAAGCCTCTCGCCTGTAGCATCACTTGCATCACAAGCGCCAAATCCGAGTAATTGGACCTTGTGAGCATCGGGTATGAAGTTCCTCCAACTTCTCGCACGGTGCGATGCACCACGACCTCAGGCCCGGCACCAAGGCGGCCTCTCTGTCGTCGTGGGATCACCAACGAGACCGAGCGATGACGCTCGTGAACACCGGCAGCTACGTCAGCTCCGCCTGCTCCGCCAGCTCCAGCATTGGAGGTCTCCGCCATGCTCTCTGACAACCAGCGCTCTGATACCAATTGATGGTTTTAAGCCTGGATCAAAGAACTCAACGAGAGCAATCGGCTATTGCACGAAGATGAACAGAGACCCAATACTCAACGCAGAACACGGTATGTTTTGGTGCTGCCAAAACTTCACAGCGTTTCGTGTTTTCTTCTTCTCTACTTATGGAAAATACCAAGGACTACAATTGGAAAGTAAAGACGCAAATGGAAAGCAACAAATTCTAATTGGGCACCATGATCGGTTTCGATTTCCGGCCATGTACGATTTGCGACACCTTGTTTTGCAAAGGAAACAGAGAAAACGGAAAACATCTGCTAAAGAGGGAAAGCAACTGCTAAAGGAAGGAAAGTATCTGCTAAACAGATATGCAAAGTTTATACTAACAGCAGGCAGACGCGCACGATTCTGAACAACTCGACGTCGATTCCGAGCAGCAGCGCCCGCGCCGAGACATCGCAGCAGCAGCATCACAAGTCGTCGCCCGTTCTCCTCGGTCTGAGCGCTCGTCTCCTCTGTCGGTTCATGGCGCACCGACAGAGCACCAAGAGAAACTGATTGGTCCTTCGATTCCTCGAGAAAAGCTCTTCTGCCCTTCTGTTCTTTGGTCAAGCGACGACAACATATGGAAGTAGCGACAAGGGAAGCCTAAGAAAGAAGTCAGTCTGACTTAGGGTCTGTTTTTTTTATGACTATAGCTTATAGTCTGTGGTTAAAATTTTTGAATAATTAGCCCTCTGTTTTTTTTATGACAATAGACATAGCCTTCGACCAGTCTGCCTTTTGTGCATTTGTGTTTTCCAGTGAATTTTGCAACATGCACACAGAAGTGTGCAAACGATTTTAGCATCTCTATCGGGCGATTTTGACTCGTCTCGACTCCACTCCAAACCTTGACTCCAATTCGACGCTGACCCATACCATCCTCAGCAATTGTTCTAGTGCCAAGTTTGCCAATGTCATCGCCCGCGCCATCTGATGCCATGCCCTGGCGTCATACTGCACAATCTCTGTTGAAGTTGCGTTGTCAGCTCTATGTGTTTTTTTGTTGGAGGTGAAGTTCATTTCAATTCAGGCCATTGTGCTCTATGTGTTTTTTTGTTGGAGGTGGAATTCATTACAATTCAGATCATTGTGCCTATTATTTATGGCATTCATGCGGGATTAATCAATGGTGATTTCATCGATGATCCATCGTCTTCTACAGGTTACTACGATAAGATCTGCAGATAAGGAGTCTAAGGACGAGTTGTAGGTTTTTAACATATCGAGTTAATTTGGGCTACACTTGATTGAGAAAATTTTTAAAAAATTGTCAATTGTGGAAAAACCTGAATTTGGTATTTTATTCACCATTTGACAACACCCTAATGGCAGCTAGCATGATACTCTCTAGAGTTTTGATGTTTGAAAGTGAAGGTTTTGTTCCAATTTTAGTTTGAGATGAAGGATTTAAGTGCAAAAAAGAATTTATTTTTGCGTGGATACTACAACGTCTTCTAGTTGTCGCAGCTCGATATAAGGGATCTATTGTAGCTTATTCTCCATTGATAGTATAAGAGTTTCTTTCATCCAAACAGTTTTACAGAAGCAGTTTCAACCATATCATGGAAATTCAATTGCCTTTTGAAGTCGACAATTTAGCATACGTGATGGCTATACGTGCAATAAGATTGTTCCAATCTTTCTTGTTAAAGAGTTGCTCTTTCAATGAGTGTTTCTTGTTGAGTTTTGTGTTCCATGTGGCGCATATCAGATTCCACAATATGAGTTCTTCGCTATCTATCCAGCGCCACAAGTGATATTTTGGCTTATGACATTCGACGATTGAGCATTGTTTCAAGAGGTCGGTTGCACAGACTTAGATTTTTGCAGGGTTATAACTAAAGAATCATGTTTATCTGTCTGCTTTGTTAATGGTTATGTGTTCAGATCTGCTGGTGGTTTGCTCAATTTTGCTTTACGGGAAGCGTTTTGAATAAGACTATTCCAGTCTTTCTAACTGAAGATTAGTCCGATGGATTTTTCGGCTCTCAAAGTGTATATGCTGATTTTGTTGAATGAGTTTATCATATTTTTCGATTACTAGAAAGAATTCGGCTCAAGGTTGAGATTGTTGAAGTTTGATCCGAATTTGTACCGTGTCCATGTAGGGCACTTCATCGCCTCATGCCAGATGTGGCATGACAGGTGCATGCATAGGTTATATCAGATGCGATGTTAATTTGTAGCAACCGACTCTAATTCGGTTTCCTTTCCGTATAGGACTCGATTCTCTTGCCCTATATATGTACCCAGTAATCCATATGAAGGTGTGCTCCATGAAGAAGCCCTCCATTGTAATTATTGGGGGAGGATGCTTGCGCTAAGTTAGGCCCACAAGACCTCGGAGCGGTGACACTCGTTGGATGGTCAAGCCAAATCCGGGGCCAACCCCGGGTGGAGTACGCAAGATTGACCCTTAGAGGGTTCGGGGCCAACCCCGGGCAGAGTACGCGGGATTGGCCCCGGAGGCATTTAGGGCCGACCCTAGGCGAGGTGCGCAAGGTCGACCTGAGATGAAGTACGCATGGTCGACCCGAGGAGGACCCCAAGCCAACCCTAGGTGAAGTACACAAGGTCGGGCGAAGTATGCAAGGTCAACCCGAGGAAGACCTCGGATCAACCCCAGGGTCCTGGACCCGGTAGGGTCCACGCGGAGTAAATGACTGAAATACCCTCAGAAGTAGACTGAACTCTAAGGGCAAAGTTGTAACTATGTATGCCGCTCCCTCTCCCCTTATAAATAGGACCTCTTGTAATGGAAGGAGAGAGACCACTCTTGTAACCCTAATACACTTTTTTCAATCCACTTGGTGATGATGGAGACACTTCGAGATCTTTTTATAGTGGTTGTGCTATTTCGAGGTCCCTTCAGGGGTCCTTCTGCAAGGACTTCGGGGTTGTGTGTTTCTCTCCAGTCCCTTCATACCCTGGGCAAACTTCGTATCAAATCAGTGATGTCTACAAGTTTACTGTCTGGTCTCGTACCGGCGACAGTTGGCACTGTCCGGGGGGCCTTGGCCATCAGGCTTTCTATTTAAGGGGTCGTTTCTCTTAAGCTTGTTAGCCTGTTCGTTGATGTCAAATACATGGTAGAGCAGGAAGTTGTTCCACGTATTTCCCTATGTGAGCTTCTACGTTCCAGGTATAGCTACGTCGCTATAACCCTTTACATTCCATGACTGTGATAGTGTGAATTGTTAATGTTAGCCTTTGAGCAATATGCCAATTAACGACATAGAAATATGAATGATGATATCTGTGCTCAAGAAAGTGTGGTGTTTCTCTGGAGTACGAAATTATAAATTCTTCTTCTGCTAATAAGTTAGTTCTCTTTGGGTTAGTGGGGAATTGTTAGTCGTTGTCCATTGAGGGGAAATTGATCCATCACCCAGCTGATGTTATTTTCAAAATTCGTTAGTTTCCGCAGCAGTGGGAGCAGTTTCTACAGGTGAGGGGCCAAGAACGGCTGCTTCAAGTACAATGACAAACTCAAGGTACTCATTGGAGGGCTTCTTGATCAAGGGGGAAGTGGGTAGTGAAGATGGTAAATAACATTAGCTCTGTGGTGGGACAGCTGTCAAAACTCTTAAGACTGTTGGCCTTGGCCTTCAGGCTTTCTATTTAAGGGGTCGTTTCTCTTAAGCTTGTTAGCCTGATCGTTGATGTCAAGTACTATTGGCTTGTCTGTAAGATGGTAAACCCTGCATCTTCCTACTCTGTTAACTCCACATTCCAGAAGTTTAGCTTGCAATGAAAGCCTGGAATGAATATGATTCCTTCTGTCCCAAAGTACCTATGGTCAAGAAAATGAATGTATGAAATTAAAACATTGCAATTTCATATGTGCTATGTTAGTCCTACGTAATTTTGGTTTGCTTCAACTTGTGGTGGCTTGAAATTGGCTAGCTATAAGTAGAAATTTATCGATCTATGTTATCATGCTGTTTCCTTTGTGGCCAATCTGAAGCGCTCCATGTAAGTGTGGATGTTGATCTATATCATGGTTAAATTTTATTCATTTGTTTCTTTTCGGATCATTCTAGCGTCAGATTGTCACTGCCTGTGAGGACACAGTGACCCATTCATTAACTTTTGAGTGTGCTGCTGTTGGCAACTTGTGGAGCTGCTGGAGCGTTACTTTCAGTTGGGCAGTTCATGAAAAGAGCAAGCAATCTTGGTCAGTCAGTATTTTTATGTTCATTCCATTATTCGTGATTGAGACCTAAGATCGATGTTCCAGGTTTGCATTAGGCTCATTTGAGTTGATGAGCCACTTGGTGCTGAAGATCTATTGAATCTGTCTTGTTCTTTATATTGCTCTTCTGAAAAACAAATGGATGTTGTAGCTTCACTTTCGTTTCTTGTACAAGGTTTCCTGAGTAATTAGTTTCAGACTTTTCAGGCATACACTTGGAACTGAAAATATTAAAGTTACGGCTAAGTTCGGTGAAGCAGCTGCTAAGCTAAAATGCAGATACGATCTGAGCCTATTTTGAGTAATATAATCTAGGTAGAGAGATCATAAGGCTTGAAGTGGGGATCCTCTGGTACTTCACGGCATCTAATCCTCATTTGACATCGTTGTCCTTGCACCATGACTAACAGAGTAAGAACAGATTAACATTAGAAGTTTAGAACGCTTGCTGCATAGATGAGCTCTAAAGCATCAGGAGGAACAGTTGGGGGGAACTGAGAAATATAAAGGACAGCGCATTGGAAACTAGAGCACTGAACACCATCGAGATTGAGCCTGCGACCTTGTGCACAGGCCAAACACAAGGAGAGAGAAATACTGACATCATCAAAGAATAGTAGTACATCAGTTTTAGCTACAGTACATATCTTCGAAAACGTAATTTTCATCTTGATTATAGGCTATAGTAGTATGATTTATTCTACTAGACATATACCAGGCGACGATAAATCGAACAATGTATGCTGAATCCTCTCAGTGGTGAAGGCCAGCGGCTCTGCCGCAGAGCAAGGCGTTCGTAGGGATGCTGTACTCGTTGGAGAAGCTCTGCTCCGCCGTCCAGACTCTCAGGTACAGCTGCTGGCCGAGGTATTGCCGGTCCCAGCTCGCCGACCTCAGGTTCCACATCCCTTGGTTGTCCAGCGACACCAAGATCGCCGACCACCCGTTCGGGTACACCTGAATTCAGAGTTTCATTCATGTTCAGAGCTCGGAGCTGGTTCTCGAATTACTCTGAACTGGGTATTGCAAAGAATCTCGTGGAAATCTTCAGGCCGTACCTGAACTGTATGCCTTGCTTGCGCGTCGACCAAGTTGTAGCTCGTGCGCTGACTCTCAGTCCACTGGCCATTGCCGTACCTGAGTTCAGTCAGAAGGTCAACGGTGAATCGATGTTCGTCATGTGAATGTTTCATTTCAGACATGGGGAGCGTGGCAAGATTCTGGTACTGCTGAAAACTGTAGCTTACCCGACAACCCAGAAATCGTATCCGTCAAGATGCCAGGACTGCATTTCGTTCTCGGTGTTCTGGAACACGACCTCGATGAACTCGTGGAGGTTGAGCCTGACCACCGGCGTCCCCGACCGGGGCGCCCCGCCGTCGGGCCTCGCCGGGACGCTGTCCCAGGCGATCACGTTGGCGATGTTGTAGTTGTCCACGAGCTTCAGGGGCGTGTCGGGGACGACGAAGGAGACGCTGTTCACCGCGTAGCGCTTCTGCCCGGCGATCAGAGGAGCAGAGTTGGCGAACACCAGCGTCCTCGACGTCTGAATCGTCCCGTAGTGGAACGACCCCTGGGGGTTGGGCCGCGCCGCGCTGGCCGTCAGGTTCCACCGGAACGACCTGGCCTGGTTCATGGACCAGTCAGGCTGCTCTGGTGGCCCTGCCGGGACCGGGCCGGGTGCCCTGGAGCTGGCGCTGCTGTAATGCAGTGTCCCGATCGCCGTCAGCACGGTCGGGTTGAATCGTGTCGACGCGACGACGGCGTAGTCCTGCGGCGGCTTGTCGAGGGTGACGAGGAACGCCACGGACTGGCCGACGTGCACGTCCAGCGAGTCGTAGACGTTCTGCACCGGGTGCGTGCCTTCGACCTCGACCAGCTTCAGAGAATGGTTCTGGATTCTGACGTTGATCGATGTCTTCATGCCGACATTGGAGACTCTGACAAGATACGTCTTCCCTGAACAAACAATTGGCAGCAACATTGTTAATTTCAGACATCGGAATCAACCATTTCACTCATGTTCATGGGATCAAAGATATATATATATATATATATATATATATATATATATATATATATATATATATATATATATATATATATATATATATATATATATATATATATAGGAAGTCTCTTTTCTACACCGGTGTAACTACACCCTATGTCGTATCTCATATCGTAGGGAGTATCTCGGTAACGGAGAGTATGTATGTATAGTATACAGTATTTATGATCATCTACGTGGTATGAATAATTTTTAGAAGTGGTATGTACATTTTTAGACATACTCCTTTTTATGTGCGTATATAAAGGTATTTACAAAATACGCTAAAAACTATGGATTCCCTTGTAATTTGTTCATGTGATTCACATTGAAGTATCTTATAATTAGTATCCGCGTATATCCAAAGTGATAAATGAGTATTTTAAGTTTGTTTAGGTGGTATATTAGAGATGGGTGTAATTACACCCGGTGTAGAAAGTATTTTTCCTATATATATATATATATATATATATATATATATATATATATATATATATATATATATATATATATATATATATATATATATATAGACACACACACACATACATACCTTGGTCGCCGACGAAGGTTGAAGACTGCATGCCGTTGATGAGAGGAATTATTCATCATATACCCTCCTCTTAGACTGAAATTCAGGATTTACCCTCCGGCCCACATGTCAGTGACTCATCCCGACCCCACGTGTCAGTGACTCGGGAGGGTAAATCCTGAAACTCTCAAATGTGAGGAGGGTATATGACGAAGTTTCCCTTGATGAGAAGGGCGTCGGGGAACGGGAGGGAGCCTCCAGAGTCCAGGGTCTGCCTCAGCTGCTTGTGCCCGGCCCTGTACCAGTCGCCGACGAGGAGGGTGAAGTCTCCGGCGGGCGGCGGGTAGGGGACGGGGATGAAGGGGCGCTGGTAGACGTTGAGAGCGCCGAAGCCGCCGGCGGCGCGGTGCATGGCGACGGAGGGGAAGTAGGTGAAGGTGCCGATCTGGTCCTTTGTCTGGAACTTGTAGGTGTAGTTGCCGCCCGGCGGGATGGGGCAGTTGGTGCCCAGCACGCCGTCCTGCCACGAGTTCTTGCGCTGCTTGACGCCGTTCCTGCATTTGCATTCGCATTTGCGCGCACAACAGTCAGAGTGAGCCAAGAAATCTTATCCGCCATGAGGAGCTGCCATTGAACTGAATTCTTGTACCATGTGATAAGGAATGGCTCGTCGAGGCTGTTGATGACGTTGACGACGATGTTGTCGTTGGTGACGCAGTCGATGCGAGGGCCCGGGAACTGGCCATTGATCAGGATGCCCTTCAAGCAACAACAACATCGATCGTCAGAAACCAAAGGTAAGACAAGACGCCGCACTTGCCCTTGCAACAAGGAAAACCAAATCTGCTTGTGCATCCCGAGTCCTAGGATACTGGATGCTACGAACACTGAGAGTGACGAACCGAAAGATTACTTGAGTTAGCAAGGTGCCCGCCGGGAGGCAGCGGCATCCACAGATGTGCAGTAGCATACCTGCTGGGTGGTGCCGAGCGGGTTGATGGGACCATAGGTCACTGTCCAGGTGAAGAAGCGGTAGGGGTCATCGGCGCCGGCGAGCACGACGAGCAGGCACGCCAAGGCCACAGACATAGTCGAAGCAGAAGGCGCCATCCTTGGCGTGGCTGCCGGCCAAACTGGATCTCTGGATCTGGAGGCAGCGAAGTGAAGCAGAGGAAGAGAGAGAGAGAGAGAAAGAGAGGGACAGAAGTTTTATAGCGCGAGCTACTTCTCGCGGCTGCTGCTCCCAGCTGTGCTGCTGTGCCTGGCCTTGCATTCACAAATAACAACTGGCAAAACAAAGCAAACCTACGCGTATGTATATACCAACACAGTATATACCAACACAGTGCGAAGCAATGGGCAATGGCGCAATGCAAGTTGACGAGTAGAAATACTACAAGGTCTCGTTTGAAACGCCAAAATATTTTTCTACCTGTGCAGAAACTGAACTACTTCACGTGAAACTCGTCCATTCTAAACAGGCCTGATGCTTTAAACAGAAGTGGCGCGAATAAGCTGGTGCTTTAATTAGCTTTTAGTTTAAGTTTTTTATCGTGGTTTTTAGTTTTTGGCTAAAATTACGCTGCAGTGGCTGTCAGCTATTTATAAAAAACTATGAAAAAATTCATTATATCATCACGGATAATACAAAAAAGTAAGTTAAAAAGTCAAAAAAGCTAAAATAAACTAAAATTAGAAGTCAGTATATTTCGAGTAGCTTGTAACTTAAATAAATAAAAAATAACATAAGCTGAAACTAGCCAGCCCTAAAGCGCGCAGGACATCCGCGTTGCGCACCTAGCTAAGAAAACCGGACCGGACCGCCGGTTGAACCGGAAAAAACCGGAACCGGGTAGTGCACCGGTTTGGTTTGGTTCAAAGACCGTTCATGCAGTTGGACCGGAAAAAACCGGGCGAACCGGCCGGTTTTTAAAAGAACCGGTGGACCGGACAGTTTTCTATGAACCGAGCGGTTTTCGTGTAGGACGAAAATACCCCCAATTATGCTAGGGTTTAAGGGCAAAACTGGAAAAAATGAAAATAAAATCCCCTCAATGACCCCGCACTTCACCCGCACGGACCGCCTCGCCTCCTCGCGCCCGCGCCGCCGCCGCCCCCGCCGCCGCCGCCGCCGCCTTCTGGCCGTGCGTGCGCGGCCTCCTCCTTACGCCGCCCCCTCGCCAGCCGCCTTGTCGCCGCCGCCGCCTTCTGGCCGTGCCGCGTCTCCTCTCTCGCGCGCCCCTTTCGCGCCGCCGCTTTTCCTCGCGGCGTGCGCGCCTCCTCGTGCGGGTCACCTCGCTCAGCGCGCCTCGCGACGCCCGCCTCAGTGCGGGGCGGTGGCGCCGATGCCCGCCTCGCGCGCGCCACCGCCTTGCTGGCCGTGCTGCGCCGCCTCCCCTCACGCATCCACGCCGCCCGCCCGGGTGGTTGCCATCGCCGCCTCTCGCCTCTGCGCGTCACAATCATCCGTGATCCATACACAATGGTAACTACTTGATCCTTCAATTAGCTACGATTTAATTTACATACATATAAAGATATGCTACATCAACGTATCTCTATGTTGACCTCTGGTGGATTCACAATCAACTGCGGTATTTATATTTAAATCCTAATTTTTGTTCACTTGTTGTTGATTGCTATTTGCATTGATGTGAGAATTTGGTAAGGTTAATAATTTAGCATTAGGATTAATTGGATGTCTTTGCACATTTTTAAATATACATTTGCATGAGTGTATATATCTTCATACATGGGTTCTACACTTCATACATGAGTGTATATACATTGCTATTTGCATGATGTTCTACACTTCTACTGCTCATGTTGAACCGGCGGTTCACCGGTTGAACCGACGGTCAGACCAGTGAACCGGTGACTTCACCGGTTCGATCTCCAGTCCGGTTTCAATAACTTTGGTTGCGCAGCGCTGCGGCAGAAAAGGGATATATAAAGGTTGCAAGCAAGGGAAGGGACAGCAAGGGCCAAGCTGTCTCCCTCCCAGTTCCGCTTCTCTCTCCGCGTTTATGAGAGTCTTCAGTACAGTGCAGCTCACTCAGTTCCCCATGCGATGCGACTCCCATGGAGCGTCTGGGTTAGGAGGTTTTTGCTGTTTCGGCCGTTCGTGCCCTGATTTTTGCAGCTTTGGCTCGGTGGCCCGGAATTTGCAATGGTGGCCCCTGCCTGAGCGCAGAGTGGAGTTGAGCCGTACCGTATCGGTATGGTTCGGACTCATCGTGCTTCGGACCGTTTTATACCGTGTTGATTTGGTCTAGTCATCCCGTCGTGTCATACCGTGCCAACCCGCCTCGTCTCCAGCTAGGCTCAAGCATAACCCAAAGTCCATCGTGCCAGCGTTCGTGCCGTGCTAGTCTAAGCTCAGCCCGAAATAACTATACACGATGAAGGCGGCGGCGACAATGGTGGCGACGACCGCCATCTTCCTTTCTCTCGTACCCGCCTCGTTAAAAATTAGTTGAAATTGAATTAGTTGTATAAAAATGTAAGCATGCAATGACATAAATATTTCAGAAAACAGTAAAATTGCGAGGCGGAACATGTATTATTGCAGGGTTACTTAGGGTAAATAATGGCTAATTAGAATAAACGGATTATTGAACATGCATCTACGGAACTGAACTATGCACATTACTTAGCGATATTTTTTGCAGGGGGTGATTTTGATGCAAATATAAGTTACTGGACGAGGTGCCATAGTACAGCTAGGGCTCCACAATGCTCTGCTTGACGTACAAAGGGTTGTGCGATGCTTTGAAGCGTAGTACGAGTGAGGAGCCAGTACTTCGATCGCCATATTCCTTTCCAAGCCTGGCCCAGTCCGTCATTCGTGCCGCGCTGGTACGGCTCGTTACGTGACGTGCCCGTGCCGTGCTTAGGCTATGCCGGACCAGCCGGGCTTTGGGTTGATACGGATCAGTCCGGCCCAACTCCTAGCTCTAGCGTAAGTCATCAGAGGCTACCAATTCGTTCGTTGCCTTGTCCGTGGAACACTCGTTTCTTTCTTCCTCCCGTTCTTCCTTTCTATGCAGTGGTTAAGCTCTAAAAAATGAGGTTAGCTTACAAAACCTCGCTGTGGTTATCTTCTTCCTAGGAACATGCATGGTACAGTTGCAACTTTTCAAAAAACGTTCGAATCCAAGTAAATAGGGTTAGTGTAACTGCCTGGCAATTCGAAGTCCAAACGTTTGATTAAGTTTCGTCCCTTTTTTGTAGTGGGAGAAACTAGTCCTAGATGATCCCAGCTATCTCTACGTACAATAATTAACTTCTTTCCGGAGAACCTTGACTTCGAAGACAACCAAATATTGGTGTCCATCACATACCCTAGCAGCAAAAGAACATGAAGAAGAAGGGGAAAAATCCGAAAGAAAGAAGTATTCTAAAAATCCCAAAGAAAGAAGTATTCTATGGAATGAACAATTTCATTTGCGTGATAAAGCTTGTAGAGCTTCTTCCCTAAAGAAAATGATCAAAATATAAAGGACCAAACTTTAATACAAGAATGTCATCCAAAACATACCCCTATACATACCTCTTTCTGAAAGAATATACCCATACTTTCTGTAGGGAGTATGCTTTACAGACAGGCCTGGTGATCACAATGATAAGGTATCCTATACATGTAATATTAATGGCCACAATGTGCAAGCTAAGCATGCATGCCCAGTATGTATAACTAGTTGTTACTATACTACTACTGACATGAGATTAGAGCAACCTGCACATGGCCACCAACATAGTGCCTAGCAGTTACTTACTACTCCGTCCGTTCTAAAACAAGTGTCATTTTAGAAGTAGGCACAGGAGACAAGGACTGGTATTTATTTTCTCATCTATGCATGTTCAATCGCATTCACATGTGTGACTTGCCGGCAGAACTCCCTCGTAACAAAATCTCAAGAACAACGAGCGTTAAAAAGGACCATATATACTCTGAGCGGTCTGGAAAGAAATGCGTAAATATCACCTGGAAAGTGGAAACCCTAGAACGACGCAGCTTAAAAAAAAACACTTTCCAACTCCCAAAACGGCACCTACTATTTTAGAAGGGAGGGAGCAGTGGTTTTCTAGATAAGAGCACGGATGATTAGTTTATCTGCTCAATCAGCGGTATCCAGTGGGTTTGACCATGTGGTCGCTGAACCGTGTCGGGGTCAGGTGCAGGTAAACACGCTTAAGGGGGCACTCAGGAGAGCTTCTGCTCTAAGCAACGGGTGACGGGTGATTATTTTACTATAGCGTGCATAGTACGTGCTACAGTAAAATTTTTTTTCGTTTTTTTTATTTTTTTAAAAATTTACTTATACTTTTTTTTCGTTTTTTATTTTCGGTTTTTTTACATTTAATTATACTCAATAAACCAATTCAACTACAGTATTTTTTTAACAAAAATTAAAAACCATCGCTATTCCGATCACCCTTTAAATATCACCACCACCACGTTCGTCATCGCTAAGCCTGAGATGATGGCGCCTCTCTTTCTGTTGGCTCAGCGAATGCCGCGTGAGCGAGTGCTTCAGAAAACATGCGCCGGAATGCAGTGCGCAGCGATGCTTGCCCGTGATTTCTGCCGCTTATACAGTAAATTAAGGCGTTGTAGTGAAGAAGCTGCATGCATTAGCCGCCGCCGTGATTCACAAATTTTTTCCATCGATTAGACTCCGCTCATTTTGGTTTAGAGTCAACTTCTGCTTCTGGCTTTTATTTTCTGTTCAGTAATTTTATCTTTTTTTGATTTTTTTTAGATTTTTTATGTTTTTTTGCCTTTTCTTTTTTTCTCGTATTCCTTTGCATTGTCCGTGATGGGCTCACATGTTTTTTTTCTATTTTTAATTTTTAAAATTTTAATTATACCAAATTAGCCAACTCAGCTACAGTAAAAAATAAGTCAGCTACAGTAAAAACATAAGCCAACGCTATTCCGAACGCCCCCTAACCAGGTTAGCTGTGCACTGCAACTTGTACTAAATTTTTGTGACGACCCGTGTCATTACCGAGGGGTAATAACATTGGTCAACGGATTATTATTTGTCTGACCGGTAAAACACTGCTTCAACAAATAATAAATCCATCAGAGTGTAACAACGGAACAAAAATTAGAGTCGAATTCTGCTCTTATTACATAAGCATAGCCACGCAGGGCTAAAGTCTGGTACAAAGCCTCTAAGGCTTAAATAAATATACAATACCAAAAGTAAACCTTCAGTTCTATATCCTAATCTTACACAGAGTCTTGGAGATGAGAACACTACATAACTTTACATTAACCCGAGGTAATGCCTGCATTATTGATGATCTTCTAGTTGTCCCACGTCTAATAAGACGTGTCGAGCCCACACGTCGGGTCCTCACAACCCTCCCATTTCCCCTCAGGATAGGGTTCTTCGAGGTTGGCTGAATCCGCACCAAATGAAACTCCAGCCTAGCTATCTTCTAAACAAAACAGAGTAATAGCAAGAATGAGTACATACGTACTCAGCAAGCATTATTAGCAAAGATGCACTGTATGGTCGAAAATAGAACGCTTCTCAAAACGTCCTCCTCATCCTCATTCTCATTTTCATTTTCTTGCTCAACATCCATTCCTTCTCATCTTTTTCTCTTTCTTTTTTCTCGCTATTTATAGAAAATAGATGTTTTTAGTCTTTAAAATACTTTTCAAATTATTAGTTTAAAATCTATTGAACACTCGTATAATGGATAACACCTCCACAGGTTCCGTAGCCTCCAGTCCAGGAGACATGCATGAATTCATGATTTAAATAGCACTGCGCAGACTTGTACCACTTTGCCGAACAGGTCTGACAGCAAAACCTTTTATTACTTTTATTCTCCCTTGGATTGCTTCTGTGTTTCTAAATTTTGGTTTGCAAAAGAAAGGCAGGTTTTTGGTTTATTATGAGAAGGCTATTCGTCGACAAGCATGCACCGGAGAGAAAACAAGATACAGAAATTCACGTAACTGCAATTGTGGTTATTTTATCTTTAATGCAATACTTGTAATTATTCTAATTGCACAGTACAATTTTGTATATACTCAATGGTTGTAAACACTTTTATTTTATTCATATGAAATTTTAGGCAATGCAAACTAATTGATCCTAATGCAATTTATTACCGTTTATTAATCATGATTAAGTTACTAATTTAGCTAATGCTAGCCCAATTAGGTTGCGGGTTGCTTCAATTTTCCTGAATAATTTGGTGCATCGATCCCTGAAACACGCATTGTTACTGCTA
Source organism: Melocanna baccifera (assembly GCA_036346265.1). Lineage (NCBI taxonomy): Eukaryota > Viridiplantae > Streptophyta > Magnoliopsida > Poales > Poaceae > Melocanna > Melocanna baccifera. Next base: position 600,130 of record CM070695.1, on the reverse strand, counting down.
ACGAACGTGTTTTGCTTAAAAGCTTAACGATGGTTAACAAATCTAACAAGCATGCCTCTGCATCATTGCCTGCTGCTGATCGCAGAAGAGTTTTGACCGTTGATGCTAGGTTAGTACTTGGTAGGTTTCG